>VXBQ01004374.1:92820-149437 GCA_013400175.1 Phainopepla nitens
GGTGCTGCTCTGTCCCACCGGGCCGGTGCTGTGTCCCGCCGGGCCGGTGCTGTGTCCCGCCGGGCCGGTGCTGCTCTGCCCCGCCGGGCCGGTGCTGCTGTGTCCCGCCGGGCCGGCGCGGCCGCTCGCGGGGAGCTCGGTCCCGGCAGCCCGGCCCCGCTCGGCTCCCGGCCCAAGGAGTGCTGGCGCTGCTGCTGCTCCGCCGCGCGGCTTTCGTTACGATTTCAGGAAGGGCCCTTCCTGAGCCTCTCTCCGCCAGTTCTTTCTCGGCTCTCTTGCCTTCCCCCCCTCCCGGGGTCTTCCGAAACCGGCTGTGGTTTTCGGAAAAGTTCTTCCCCCGGGCGGGGCTGCCGCGGTTCGTTTCACTGACACGGAGCGGTCACCGGAGCTGTTTCTGGGGATTTTCTTGCTCTGGCTCGACCCCTGGGAGGTCTTTCCCCTCCGGCAGAGGGGTCCCCGCTCACTGTAATGAACATCGAGGGTCACCAGATGTTGCTGCCAGGTTCACAGCAAGACAATGACTCCAATAACTTCAGGCTGCTGCATCAAGGAAAAAGTTTATTTTGAGCAGCGCTGATGGCTTATATAGGAAACATCGATAGGTAAAACCATATTGGTCGAGTAAAGACAAACAGAGACAGCCCCTGAACCTATTTGTGAAACAGAGAAAACAACTCCTTGAGAGGCAGAGAGTGCAGGTGCAGATATTTTTGACAATTCCTGACATTCCTCCTTCCCAGAATACCACGGGAACTGGTTTCTTCTGAGCCCTCTGCAACTTCTCAGGCTAGGCCTTGGAAGAGTTGCAGGTTTCTCAGGCTGTGTCAGGCTGTGTGCGACCACAGGACCATGCAGAGGATGCCTGTTTGGCCACCTCCTGCAGTCCACCTGCAGCACTCCCAGCTGCTGGAGGAGGAACACAAGCAGAATATCCCTCTTACCCTTCAACTGCCCATAAACTTCTCTCATACCTTTATGATCCTGAAAGGTTCCAGAAGATATGTGTAAAGCAATATTGTATTTTACTTGTTTCAACCCATTCTCTTCCAAGATTCATTGAGTGTCCTTTGGTAGCTGCCTGAGGATTAAGAACAGAACCAGCCCACAGCATGGTTTCCAAGTGCTTACTTCATGCTGATTCTCAAATCTTACTCAGCAGCACTGACACACAGGCTGAAATGTGCAGCCTCATGCAGATGTAATCATGTGGCAGAAATTCACAAAAAAGACAATTCACAAAAGAGACAGGCATGAAGATTGTATTTATTACTATTAGAACAGAGGAAAGGCTACTTTACTGATTGGTATTTACAATTCTGTTGGCTAAGACAATAATATCCAGTGTCCTTTATGAGCATGTTTTACAACCCTGGCCAGAAGCATTCACTTTTATTAGCAGCAAATGCCTATGGTTTGATTGACTGCCACAGATGAGTGCCAGGAATAACATGGATCACCTCCACAGTGGCTGCAGGCAAAGCCTGACACAGACACAGGCACCTGCAGCCCGAAGAGGAGGGCAGGTGCAGCACGGCTGCTCCAGCCCTTGGCGGGGAACAGGACAGCCTAAGCCTGTTCAGCAATTCAAATCTCAGGACAGCATGTCAGAGCTAGTAACCTCTGCCCATCTCTACACTTCTGGGGCAGTAGCTCCACATCTAAAGAACAAGTTGCTCACCACTGCAGAAGAACAGAGCAAGCTGAGTGGCATCAAAGCACGGAGATGGGTGTGTACGTGAAACAGAGGCTGGCACATTTCGTGGGCATGTTTGACAGAGCTAATTTTGACAAGGGGGCAAGATTTCCTGGCCCACAGGACCACAGAATCATATGGTACGAGGAACTTTTACTCAGCTGGGCACAGACTGAATTCCTGCTCTGGAGTTCATTCAAACTCATCTGAACATAGCCTCTGGGAACCCTCTCAGAGAGAGCCCCAAGCAAGCCAACAGGCTTGGGGCACTCTTTGCACATGGCACCTCATGTCCACGCTGGTACTGATTCAGGAATCGGCTCTAAACCTCACTGTCAGCAGGGGTCAGCTCCCCACTGCAGTCTGGAGAGGATGATCCTAGGTCCTGAACGGAAAGGCAGGAGGATGCAGAAACACAAATGCAACCTTGCATGATCCTGACAGCCTTAGCACTACATCAGTAATCCCAAAACACACTTTTTCTGCAGCAGACCTGCCTCCAGCAAGGAAAACACTTCAAAGGAAGAGCATAGGTACCACAGTTGACTACAGGCAGTACCAGCATTTCTCAAGCACACAGCACTGCTGCTGCTCTGCCTGGAAGGGCGTGTATGAGCACAGGAGCACTTCTGACTGTTTGGGGCTTTCTTTAGACCTGGGCTGAGCCAGAAGCGTGGGTCAAACTGGTATTTAGTTCCTGGCAGAGTGGTCTGGGAAGGATGTGGTACCAAGGAGGGGGGTGTGAGGTGCTGGAGCTCTGTGAAGGCTGCTCTGGCCATGGGCTCAGGTGCTCTGCAGCAAAGCTGGTACCAGGTCATGCTGTCTATAGCAAAAAGGAGCTGCAAGGCCACTGGAGTCACTGCTCCAGAAGATATGGCCCTCATTAAGAGAATGCCAAAGTGGTTGTTTACCTGTTTGTTGCCAGGTGTGTGGCCTTCCTGTTGTGCCCAGCACCACGGTGTGGGTAGGTACTCAGCACAGGGCTGGTTTCACATGCTGCTGCACAGCTCTACAGCTCTTGAATCTCTGCACCTCACGGCCCTCTACCAACAGCATTGTGGGATGTCAGAACAACCCTGACACCTCCAGCCAACAGTCTGTAGAGGTGAACCAGGCTGTCCTCATAGTAGTAGGACTATTCCTAATGAGGCAGCATCTTCCCTAGGACCAGCTCAGGCCACAGCACAGGAGTGATATTCTCCTACCTGAAGCTGACTCCACCTCCAGAAGGGAAATGGAGAATCTCCCTGGCCCATGTAGCAGTTCCTCACATGTCACAGCCCTTTCACTGAACAACTCACATTGTGGCTCTCAGGAAGAGGATTGCCTCTCTCTTACACACATTGAAAGGCCAGGAACTGCTAAATCTGACCTGGCATGCCCAAGGATTTCCTGGTACTGACAGAACCAAGCCTTCCAGGAATGTCCAGTCCTTGTGGTCATATATTGGGAGATGCTCAAAGGCTAACCCAGGGCGTGACAACAGCAAGGACAATGGAAGAAACCTACATGGAGAGGAGAAGACTTAAGGTATCTAGCAACTCCCCAGAGCAACGTTTTGCACCCTGGGGCCAGTGGTTCAAACCAGCCCTTTAATGAAGCTCGTGTCCAAGTGCACTATCAGCATGCGGAGAAAAGACATTTCTTTGCGTGTGTTCTCAAAGATAACGCGAGGGTCGTCGGACTGGCAGCGCAGGCAGTTGGGGGCCATCACCATGGCAAGGTTATTCACATCCATCTTTGTTCTGCCCACATTTGATGGCTGAGCAAAAATCTGCAGATAGCAAGAACACACTCAGATGGAGCAGTGGAAAAGGGCAAGAAAGTCCAAAAACACGGCCCAAGAAAAGATGCAAGGAGAGCAGACGTAAAGCCTGCCTTAAGGATAATGTCCTAGGTGCCACATGTCCACAGGGAAGAGCACTGTGCTCTGACACAACCAACAGAGCAGCAGCCTTGGCAGACAGGAAACCAACCCCAGGGTCTACAAGATCAGCAATAGGGTTTATTGCTCCCATACTGAACAAGGCCAGCAAACACCCCTCCATCAATCCCACCTTAAATACACATAAGAGGTCTTAAAACCGTGCTGATGGTCCCAGCACAGCTGTCCCACTAACTGTGGCTCACATGCTCCTGGCCCTGGAGGCTGCATACCTGCAGGAAGTGTATGAGGTAACACAGCACCAGTCTGTTGAGCTCTGGCAAAAGCTGCACCACAGCCACAGCAGCGTCGGGGTTCTCATAGTTGCTGATACACTCTTTGTAGAACTTCTGGGGGATCACAGGTTCCTCCAGCTCCCGATACCAGAGCTTGAGGAGAGAGGCTGGGCAGAAAGCAGGTGCATGAGAACAACTCTGGTCACTTCCTCACCCACTTCAGGGGCAAACTTAGCAGTGAGACAGATGGCAGAGAAGGGATTTCTGAGCTTGTGCTGCCTCACCTTAATTCAGTCTTGCCTAGGAAATGCTCAGGCACCCAAGCTGACCAGTTAGTGGGAAATACTGGCTGCTACCTACCTGCTCCTCCAGGAAGCAGCTCTGGGGCTGCCTAAAGAAGAGGACAATGAGACCTGAAGGACTCCCACCGCTTTGCCCAGCTTGCACAGCCTTACTGCATCAGAGAGAGAGGTTCCTCCCCACTCCCAGTGTTTCCTCTATGGGCAGTGTTTGGAAAGGCAGTGAAAAGACACAGAACAAAATCCCAGCCAGTGCTGACAGCCTGTGTGCACATTCCCAAGCAGCAGCTCACCCAATGAGCTGCTCCTGCACCTGCCCCTCCGCATTGCACCACAGCTGAGGCTGCAACAACACACCTGCCACATTCCTGTACCTGGTATGTTGGGGTCACTGAGACTGTTTGGGATTTTCCACTGATCCACCTGCAATTTCAATGCATTGACTTCATCTATGTCACCAGGTATCCTGCAGAGACACAGAAAAGGTCCTTTTGAGAGTGAGCCAGGCCATGTGCTTGGTGGGGCAGCTGGCCAGCAAAGCATGGCTCTGAAGCTGCTTCTGGGGTCCCAGGGAGAAGGAAGCAGGGAGAAGGCTTTAGGCACCAGCAGCACCTACAGCAGCAGTTCCTCAGAGAAAAAGGGATGTCTATACACCGTCTTGAAGTGGGGGTTCCTAATAGCTCAGATATCAACTATTGCTGTCCTCAGGAGTGATTACTTTCTATAACCAGGCTTCTTTGCAGTGTATTCAGACCAAAGATGAGTAGCATCTCTGGCTAAATATACTTTTTATATATATATATTTTTAAAATATATATATATTTATATTTATATATATATATATATGCACACATTTATCTATCTATAAAAAAGAATTTACCCTTACAAGGGAAAGTTGAGCCTTTATCGGCTAACTTAAATCAAGTTTAGCTACTGAAAAACTAATTCAAATCTTATATGCAAAAGAAAACCACACACACAAAGAAAATAGCAAAGAAAACCCAAACCCAAAGCAGAATCCCTTGTGTTCACCACACAGATTCTATGTCTCTCTTGATTCCTTGCGTCTTGTGCAACACCAAGGCTGATGTGCTGCATTAGATGAGGTGCTCTGCCAGGACACCGGAGCTCCTCCCTCATCCACACTGGCCAACCACCACTGCCAAATCTGATGAAAGCTCATTGCTGTGCTTGGGGATGAGCTGTCCACGTAGTTAAGCCACAACTACACCAGTCCCCTCTGTGCCAACACATGCAAACTGGCTAATTTGACTTCAAGAGGCGATTCCTGAACCTGAGCGAAGTCAGATTTTGTCCAGTCCACAGCAAAGTGCTTCTTAGGGAAGAGGAAGCATGTGGAGGTCAGTCTTGACTCCCTGGCTTTGAGGACTTACACGTGGGTGGCTCAAAAGTAGCACAGCACCCCAAAAGCTCACCTGAAAATCCCCTCAGTCTGTTCCCCTCCCAGGGCCAGGACCTGCTGCGATAGCTGTGTCTGCACCCAGGGCAGCTTGTTCCCTGGGTACATGTCCTGCTGCCGCAGCATGATTTCCTCCAAGGAGCTGCCGAAGAGTGATGGTGTGAGGATGGCATTCCTGGCATGTGTTATCTCTTCCACTGTTGGTTTGCGGAGGCCCTGAAGACAGAGAGAAGCTCAGTGCAGCCCTGGCACAGCCAGGCCACAGAGAAAGAGTGACCCAGGGATAGGGATGGGGAGTGACCAGGACAGAGAAGGTTGACCCTGCATATGGTAACCTCATCAATCTCTTGGCAGCATGGTTCTTGTTCTGCTGCCTAAAATCAGGGGTGGTTCTATTCATCAGGCCCAAGAGGAGCAGAGGAGACCACTCTGGAGAGCTGGGGCTGGTTTTGCAGAGATTCTGTTGCTGCGTTTTGCACAGCAAGGGGACTGCTCCAGCTGTAGCTCCATCTCCTGCAGGAGGCAGTACGGAGTGGAGCCCAGCTCAGCCTCAGCTGTGCCGAGGTCAGCAGAGGGCACCTACACACGAACCCAGCATCAGGCAAGTGCTTAGCCACTGGACAGGTGAAAAACAGTCATTTGAGGATGGGAATTCCAGGTATTTCCAACTCCAGCGAAAGCTTTGCTCTCAGAGGTGCTAAAATCTGAAAAGTGGGCATTGGTACATGTTGCTTCTGACAAATGCCAACACTTGAAAGGGGTTTTGAATGTCCTGGGGCAGCAGTTATGAAAAGCACAGAGCTGTTGCAGGGGTGACAGGCTGCTCGGCACGGTGGCCTTCAGCAGTGATGCTGTAGCCAAGCGGGGAACGTGACAGGGGGAAGCTCCCACCGAGCCCTCTGAGGGTGAGTGGTCAGGGCTACAATTGTGTGCAATGTCTATTTGGAGGTTTACTGTCCTGCCCCTGCCAGGATGCCAGAAGCTTTCACCTCTCTCAAGGTATTTCAGCTAATATATTCACTACACAAGGTTCAGGGAGGCCCTAGAGGAATTCCCAAAAGAAACCCCACCCTCTGATCACCAGATCTGGCTCGGGAACCTAGAACTGGCAGGCTGGCCATCTACCACCTTTTCATGCAGAACCACGCAGAGGGAAGAGAGGAAGATTTGCAGGTAATGCAGAGCACAGACTGCCCTCTGCACCAGCCACCTCTGCTGTATGACTGTTTAAACTGGGAACGAACAACTCCGCAGTAAACCAGCTGCAAGACCCAGCCCATGTAAACTCTCGGTGCAACGGGAGACTCTTCCCTCACCTGTAGAAACAAAATGATGGGTATACCCTGCACAGACAGTTCCTTTTACCCTGGAGAGAGGTAAGTGTTGGGTTTGACTTTGTCCCTGAGGCCAGGAAGCAGCCAGCCATGCAGCTGCCTGCACAGCAGGCACTGCTGTCTGCCAGGAGGACGGCGGGACCTGGACAGCAGCCCTCTCCCACACATTCATGGGGAGATGTACTCAGAGCAAGCCTCCCTTGCTCACTCTGTCTTCATTTCCCATCACTGAATCAGTGGTGACCACCAGAGCCCCCCAGGTGGCCCTGCAGCCAGAGCAGCTGCTCACCTTTTTGCCTCCAGTGATGGCTACTTTCTGGAGTTTCCGGTAGCAGTACTTGGCGTAGGTGCTAATGGGCAGACCTGGTGGGAAAGAGGAAATGAGTGGTCAGCTCACAGCGCCATGCACCTCCACTCTGAAGCCCTTCAGAGAGCTCCAGCAGAGCAGCTCATTCTGGCACAAGCAGCCCCCTCAATGCACAGTCCACTGCAGCAGGGCAAGACTGCCAAAACTTGCACTGAGCACCCTGAAGCTTCCCAGTCCCATGACAGGCAGTGTCAGTGCAAGCCAGGGCTTGGGCTTAGAAAGATTCATCTCCTGAATGAAGGCTCATAGGCCTGCACCTCCCATCCCTGCTCCTGCAGATCTTCACCTCCCACACCTGGAGTGCACCTGCCCATCCTTACTCCAGGCATGGCACCTATTCAGCATTCACAGCCTGGGCACACACACATGCCTGGGTCTTTGCCTGGCGGGCACAGCCAGGGTTAGGTGCCTCATGGACACAGGGCCAGGTAATTACATCCTGCCAGAACACAGCCACAGAGCATGCAGTCAGCCTTCTGTCAGGGAAGGTTTCAGAGTGTTTCAAACCAATTGTTTATTATTTGAGAACTTCAGTTCCTTTGCTAGTGAGAGAGGAGTAGCAGAGGAAGGTGTGGGGGGACAGAGAGGCAGCACCAGCACCAAGAGTGACCTCAGGACACAAGAAGAGGTGTGGAGAGGTGATGAGATCTTATCTTCCCAAAGACCAGCAGGTGGCTTCTGCATATTCCTGCCTGCAGCCTTCTCCAACCCAAGCTTGTGCTGTGCAGCTCAGGCATGCTCTGAGAGACAAGGAAAATAGGACACACCAAAGCTTGGGAACTGCACTTCAAAAGCTGCTGCCCTCCACAAGAGCACCTGCTTGCTTGTGCTTGGTTCAGTGAACTCTGAAAGCAAGTGCAGCCACGATTCACAGAGCTAATCCCCCCGTGACACCAAGAGAAATGTTTGCAATGACAGAGAAGCACTGATTGCTGAGAGAGTTCTTCCAAAACTGCTAGCCTTTTGTTCTTGTTCAAGTAAAACCCAAAACTGCTCACTAGAAGCAGTGAATAGATCTGCCCTATTTGATTCCTTGCCAGGCCCAAAGCTTGCAGCACAGTTCAAATACTTGTGGCTGTTAAAGTCTACATTCTGGTCAGATGCTGTGTGTTTTACATCAGCCTTTCAACACACTCTGTGGCTTAGGTACGCTGGCTGGGAGCTTGGAGGTCTTTAAATCCTCTCAGAGGATTCTGCTTCCCAAGCAGAACAATTCCCAGAGGTGGGAATGAGTTGTTCTCTCAGCCAGCAGATAAGCCACAATCCTTGGCTCCTCTCAAAGAAACAAGCACCTCCTGCCTCCATCAGTCTGCCTCACAGCTGGAGCAGAGCCTCTCCACACCACTGGAGCCAAGCCAGAAGAGGTACAGCAGCATCCCCATCTCTCACAGGCAATGGGAAAGAAAGCCAATTTTAGGAATTTGTCTCTAGGGAATATCTAAAGCAAAATATTCACTGTAAGAAAAATATCCTGCTAAGCAGAGGCATGACTTACACTGGGGTTATCTAAGGATTAAAAGGAAACAAACCAAATGAGCTGCCCTGAGATGCTTCACTATCCTATCCCAGGTTACAGTTTCTGCTGTCCAATGTGAGACACATCCCAAAGCGAGGTGTCACCTTTCTCAGAGGGGAAGGGAAAGAAGCTGGACTGTCTCTGCATCCCAGCAATTTTGCAGGAGACAGCACATTCAAAACTAATAATAAGAAATATTTTTTCACACTGTAATTAGACCATGAAACACATAATCAACATAAAAGCTTAACAATTTTTGCAAAAGGAACTGGTGTCTTGCAGATTCTGCCTGGCTGATGCGTGGACAGCAGTCTGACACATTTGCTTGAAGCCTATTTTTGTACTTTCCCAGGAAGCTCCCTGGTACCAGGAAAAGCCTAAAACCTACATCCAGCACTTCCTGCAGCGAGGCCTCCTGCTCCCATGACAACCATGCTGCAGCCTCTGACCCAATGGGGCCTGTTGAAGTCACATGTGAAGCTGACCAAATCTGAAGCAACTGAAAAATAAACTTGCTGCATGCACAAGAGGATGGAGGAGTAACCGCCCATAGACCTGAGCGGCCAAAAAAGAGCCAGGAACCCTGAGGAACAGGGTGAGCAGCACTCACCCTGGAGGGCACAGACCAATGGCTCCCTGCTCCAGAGTAGAAGCCATCTGCCCCAACACAAGTGCTCCTGGCTTCAGGGCATGTGCCAGGTGGGATGGGCAACATGGGGACAGAGACATGGAGAGGCCAGGAGGCACTCACTGAGCTGCAGGACAGAACATGATGGAGAAGAGCAGAATTTAGCTTTAGCTTCAGCTTTTCCAAACCAGCAACCTGTCCCAACCATCTGCTGCTTTCAAAATGCTCATGCTAGAGACTGACTCCCAGCACCGAGCTCATCATGTACCCTGACATCTCCAAACGTGTGGGACAGATACTCCCTCCACAGCTGCAGGGCTGGGCAGCTTTGTCTGCACCACCTGGAAAGGGCTAATCCTGAAGGCAATTCCACTTCTGTGAGCATATCATGAATCTGAGAAATCCAGGATGATCTGTTATTCCCTATGGTATCACGGTAGCCTCAGGAGCTCAGGAACAGATGACTACTAACAGCCCACACAGTGAAAAAGAGTTTTCAAAGGAAAATATTTCTCCATATGCCAGCCTAGAAACACATGTGGACAGCATCTTAAAGAACATCTCCTTTTAAAAAATGTTAGAATCCAGACAGGACATGTGTAGGAACATACCTTCTGGAACAGACTTGAATGCTTCACTGCAAAAAAAGTCTTGAAAATGCAGCAAATAGTCTAGATTTAGGACCTGGCCATGGGATATATATTTTAGCACTAGAGGAGCTGTTGTCTGAATATTCATCCGATCTATCACAACCTCTTGGATCTCAGCCTGGCACAGCCAGGGCAGGCTCTCAGACCAGGATCTCAGCTCACTGCACTCTACAGCACAGGGGCAGGTGCTCCTGAGCAGGTCAGCTGGGCTTGGCACCAGCAGTGCTGCTCTCCTAGCTTAGATCTGCCCAGGCTCCCACATTTTACAGCACTCCTTTAGCTCCTCTTTCTCACACCACCAGTGCTTCCTTCTACGTCCCAACAATGCTTCTCAATCACCATTCCCTATATGGGAAATGCCATGTTCATCAGTCAGACAAGCCAACAACCTACACCTGTCACCAAGATAAGAAACAGATAAGGATGCCTTAAAAATGAGTATCCCCCTTCAAAAAACTCTCAGCTAACAGCAGGTGGGCAATACACTAAGGCAGAATTGTACCTGGACCATTAACCATCAACAGACAGACTTCCCTTCTTTGAATTTGTCCCATTTCTTTCTAAACCTCTTTATGCTAACCCTGCTTTGCTGACTCTTTGGGATTCCATTCTGTGCTTCAGGACAGAGCATTCCTGAATGCTGCCCAACACCAAAACCAGGCAGCATTCAGTTCTGCTGCTATGGCACACAACTGAGAAATTTTCTTCTTGCTTTCCCAAGGTAATCTTATGTTTCTTTCATCCTGTTGACTGTCTCTCCTCTTCTCTCCTCCACATCCAGCTCACATGTCACCTTCCCTGCTGCACTTATCAGTCCTGGTCCAGACATACAGAGTGGACACAGCACAACCACAGCAAAGTGCTGCTTTGCTCTCTGTCCCTTTCCTACAAGCTCCTGATCCCTCTTTTGGTTTCTGACCACTTCCCAGCAAGGTGTATGTGTTTCTGGAAATTCATGTACAAGCTGGAAAATGTCTTTCCCTCCTCAAAACAGCTCAATTGAGGCCACTCCTGCACTTGCAGTCGGGAATCTCTTCCCCCTGTAAATAACTTTGCTTTTGGTGACACAATATTCTCTACTGCTTGACTGCTCTGTTTGTCACCCTTGCCAGATCCCTCTGCACCTTTTATTTTTATAGCCCTGAATAATTTTGTATCAACACTGAGCTGTCAGCTCATGATTTGTCTCCCAAAGACCAGCTTACATTCCTGCAGGATCAGCAGACAATCCTCCTTCTGAAAACACTGCATTTATTCCTACCCATTATTCTTCTGCCTGTCAACAGGTTATTCATGCATGAAAAGACCTTGCACCACATTCATATTTCATTTACTCACAGAGAATTAAGCTAGAAAATGAAGACTGCAGAAGTTAAGTGTGGGAAACTTCAGAATTCTTTCTTTGGGTATACGTCAGACGGTGAATGTTTACTCACCTATGAGCTTCTGGACTGAAGGGAGTATGTGTGCAGGTGTGTAGGGAATCACTGCTTCAAATCAACTTTTCACTGCAAGACTTACATAGATGCCTACTTATCTTCTATTCAGTTCTGACTGAAGTCACTAGATTTGATTTCCTTATGGATTTCTCTGCTAAATTGCTGCTACAGCATCCATAAGCATCTTAATATTTCAGACCCACTAAGAAACTTCTCACAACAGCCTTGCAGCTTCAGGTGCATCCTACCTACCCCTCAGACATCTGGAAAGCAGGGCTGGTCAAATAGAAGTTTCATTCCAGGGAAAAACCTGGCCTTTCTAGCCAACAGCAGAGAGAACCTGGCATGTACCTGCAAGATTTCAGGTGCAATTCTGAGGTCAGTCTCCAGGAAAAGTCCTCAGAGTTATCAGTTACTGCAAAAAAGCTGTTTTGAGCGAGCTGCCAAGCCCTGCTGCCTTTTCCACTGAACCCCGGCAGAACAACTCATAGCCTGGTCCCTGCCAGAGCAGCCTCCTGGGCCAGAAGACAGACAAGAGGAAACAGCCTCAAGCTGTTTCCAGGGGACATTTAGATTGGATATACGAGAAAATTTCTTCATTGCAAGGGTAATTAGGCATCGGAACACAGGCTGCCCAGGGCAGTGGTGGAACCTCCATCCCTGGAAGTATTAAGAAAATGTATGGATGTGGCACTTGGGGATATGGTGGCCACTAGGTGGCCTTGGCAGTGCTGTGGGAACCATTGGACTCAATTACTTTAGAGGACTTTTCCAACCTTAATGATTCCACGATTCTATGAAAGGGCAACAGTGTGTTATCTGACAGTGAGCTGTCGCCAGAGCTCCAGCTGAGGCCACACAGGCACAGCTGACTTTCAAGTGCTTCCTTCTGGAAACTTTATAAAGTTATCCTGGCATGCCTTTTTCATAACATTTCACATATACACACACACACACACACACATATATATATGTGTGTGTATATATGTATCAGAGGCAACATAGAAAAGCCTGAGTTGGAAGCAACCTACAAAGAGTTTAACTGCTGATGTTTGGTTTTGCTTTTATTTTAAATTTAATTCTTGTTTTTAGGTAAAAAGTACATCTGTTTTCCTAAGCACACCTCCAAGCACACGCAACTTAGACATATAATTTCACAGAACAGTCTGCTGAGCCCACAGGCAGCATACCCTGCTGAACAGAACAATCTCCATGGAGTTGTCTCATAAAGATGTATTTGTCCCTCTGAGCACAAGCAAAATGAATTTTCAAAGGCTCAGAATGGCCTGAACTCCCCTGGGGCTGAACAGGAAAGAAAAAACACACATCCATACCAGAAATATAATCCTTCTGTGCAACTGCAGGTCTCTGCTCTGAATCCCATCAGAGACAGAGAAACAATGAACACTGCTATTGCAGGAGCTTCAACCCAGGGCTGTCCTCAGCCCTTGCACCCTGACTTGCAGCTGCCTCATGACACAGGGTGACACAGCAGTGACACAGGGCAGCCACCATGGGAGCAGCTGTCCACTGGTGTCAGGGAGGGCGCAGCAATGCAGGAAGCTGGACTCCAGTTCTCATAGACTAAAAATGCTGAAGCCACTTGACATAAACTGCTGCCTGAGAAGAATTCACAGAGCTAACTCAAGTTTCCTGAAAGCAATATAAAAAATGTTGAATGGACTTTCTCTAGTAAGACTTTAGCCAGATAAAGTGTTATGCTGCAGCCAGCAATTAAACTGAGTCCAGAAGAACGCGTGAGCTCTTGTTCATTCCACACAGATGCCAGGGCTGCAGGGCTCAGAAAGTGTGGGCAAGGGAAGTCAATTCTGGATAGAAAAAGGCAGTGTCCTTTACCAGGTACCAGCACCGTCCCAGAAGAGCCTCAGGCTAGGCAGTGATTTACAAAATCCATTAATACAACCGAGACAGGTTCTTTTCAACACACTGGCTCATATGCCTTCTAGCATCAGAATACACTCCAGGAAGCCCCGTGGCATGCACAGATCAGTTGAATTACAGCCCCAGGTCTGCATCCAACTTAAAATCCCTCACACAACTCACATGACTGTGACTGAAAGGGCCCCCACCTATCCCAAATGCAGCCAGCTGCAGCCCAGTGCCACTGCAGTGCTGATCCATGCTCTTAGTCTAACCTTGCACACCAGCCCCCAGCCAGATAAATTTTCCAAATCCAAGTCTCTGCACTTAAAGAAATGATCTGATTTTCAGCAGAGCTCAGCACTGCTGCCTGACTGAAGTCAGTGCAGACCTCTCTTTTGGCCCTCTGTGCCTCTCCCTACCTTCATCCTCTGTGTTTTGTTTCCTCTTTTTCCTGGATTTTGTGATCTTCTTGTTTTTCAGATCCACAAGCTCCTTGATGTGCTGGGCAACTAAAAATTCAGAAGATTAATAATGGATTAATGGTCTGGATTAATAATGTGGTATATACTAAAATACCAAAATCCAGAACTGCCCTTAGATGTGGCAGCCAGCCTGAGTCCAGCATAAGAAGCTGTGCCTGGGGAAAGGTCCTGCACCACAGCCAGCTCCCAATGAACCTGAATGAGGGGCTCAGAATGTCACTCAGCTTCTCCAAATGGCCAAACAGTTGAAAAGCTCATGCCCAAACAAACTGGCTGCCTAAAAACCAGCAAGAGAACCATCTTCTCAATATCTCAGAGTACTCCTCCTTGCTGCCTGCATTCTGGGCAAAGCACAGCTGTAGGGAATGCTTTTGGACAGAAGTGACAAGGGCTGAGAATCTTTATAAAACCCAAACTAGTGCTGCACACCTGGCAGTTCAGTGAAGAAATCCCACATTAAGGCTACAACCATAAAACCAGAAGGCAAATATTGCCCGTGTAGCACTTGCCCCTTGGTCCAATCTCTGCCACCACGCTCATGAGCAGGGGCAGAGGGGTGCTGAGGCAGAACTCCTGTAGCCACCCTGGGGACTTGGGGGGGTTTCAAACACAGCTTGAAGTCCCCAGAGATCAAGGGGAAAACAGGTGCTCTGGTTTCTGGCCCGAGATTGGACAAGACACAGCGAGTGCGGCTGAAATAATGACAAATAAGCCAATAAATACCAGTTAATACTCTCCAGGCCAGCACTTTGCTTTTTTTCTTCCCTTCACAGCGCCCCCCACCCTCCCCTCAGGACGCTATAGCAATTTAAAATTGAGGTAATAACAGAATATAAGCTGGGCTGGTCCCCAAATTTCTGAAAGAGAGATAAATTGCAACTCTTTACACTGAAAGCCTGCGTTCTTCAGGATCCCCAAGAGCCAAGACCTGTTCTCAGTGTTTGCAATGGCTCCCTTAAAAAGTTAGATACTAACAATCCTTTTTTTTTGCTGGCTTCAATGAACTTAGAAGTAAATTATGTCATCAGAGAACCCAGAAAAGTTCTGCCTTTGGCGGGCTGACATCAGCTCATTTCAGCGCTGATGGGTGAGGTGAGCACAGTCTGGGGCTTGCATTTCTTTGCCAGACACAAGCTGGTGGCAGCTTCATCCCACCAATGAAAGGTGAATTCAGACAAAACACTGTGCTCTCACTGACAGAGCCCACAGCACTACCTGTACTTTTAGAACTCAGACAACCCTGGCTACGTGGCACAACCCACCAAGATGCTGCTGCATACCGAGGAGGTGCATGAGGCACTTACTCTTTTCATCACTGTCAAGGTGGCGATAAATGTAACCTTCCAGGTAAGACTGAAATTTGGGTGATGGGGAGAAAAAGGCCAGACTGATGGCCATCAGTTCCCAGCCCCATGCCAGGCTTCGGTAGCACGTGTTATCTGTAGTCTGCCGGATCAGCTGTATGTAGAGCTCATCCCGCAACCCCTGCACGCTCCAGCACTTGGTGACCATGACCAATGCCACGTGATTGCGGTCCATGCGAGTCTGACGATCTCCCATGTAGCTCTGCACCAGTTTGAACATCTCACATGCCTCTTTTTTGATGGTCCGGTTGCTAGTGATGAGCATTGGCTTTTTGATGGAGCCGCCATTCCAGGACAGCATGTTGGAGATGGAGATCCTTCGTCGGAAGATGCCCTGTGTGTGCATGTTCAGGTTTTTGGAAGCCCAGTCTGCCATGCTGCTCTGGGAGATGGGCTTCCGTAGGGTGTTGTAGGGGAAATGGCATCCCACACAGCCACCACGCTGGTTGCTGCCCTCCTGCTTGGGCTCCAGCTCTATGGACTCGGGCTGCGAAGAAGAACAAACGTGTTAAAAGCAGCTTAGGTGACTCCTTACCCAGCTAGGAAAATTATCCACAGTGAGACATGAAGCTGCAAGCAACTGCACAATGGTGAGTCTGTACAAACATGACTTGGTGTAGAATTGGTGGATGATGCTTGTAGTTCTGCAAGAGCCTGACTGGCACAGCCACACACTAATTCTGTCCCTAAGGGAAGTGCTGGGACATGGAGCAACAGGGCTTAGTGTCCCAGCTGTCACAGAGTTTCTGGAGACAGGCAGGAGGGGAGCTGATTTCCAGAGCAGCAGCACAGCTCTGTGGCACCAAGCACACACTGAGGAACCAAGAATCTCTGCACTCCTCACCCCTCAGTTCCTATGGAGCTCCAGGGGCCCAGAAGGAGGATGGGACACTGGTCTACAGTTAACCCCAAAATACACATTATTTCTTAGAAATTTAGAGCAAGTCATTGTTTCCTTCTTAGTATAGAGGAACTCCTGAATTCATGACAGAGGCTTCTGCAGTCCAGCCCTTTCCTATCTCACACCTCAAATGTCCCTGCATGTGGATGATGGGAATTGTAACACATCACATTCCACTCCTCATTGCCAGCCTGGGACACAATAATTTCTCCTTTTTTTTTTTTTTTTAACTTTGTTCTTTTTATCTGTTGAGTTATTCCTCTACCTCCTCACTCTCTCTGTATTCACTCAACACAATGACTAAAAATCCCCACCTGCAGTTCTCTGCCATCTCCACATCCTCGGTCTCCTTCAAACCAACTTACCTGCCTGGAGCTGGTTTTCTTCCTATCATCCTACCTGCTCCTTCAGCATGTTCCTTCTGAGGAGTCACCTCCTCATACCATCTTGAGGTTCAGGAGGCTTTGGGTTCTCTCCTCTGCTCTCTCTGAGGTTTCTCTCTCACATCTCACTAACACAACTCCCCAGCTGCTGTATTTGCATTGACAGTACACAGCCACCTCTGCTTAGCCTGTCCCAGAACTTCTGCCCACCCTTCCCTGATACTGAGTTTCCTTGTCTCTTGATTTTCCTCTCTATCATGCAACCCCAGCATGGGACATCACTGCTCACTTAAGCCACTTGATGCTATTTTCAGGTGAGGCAGTGATTTTGCTGCCATATTTTCTGCAACTTCCTCCCCTCCTTACTTGGACTCTTGAGTATTTCTGTGAATATTTTTTTTAATTTATTGACTCTTTTTGCCTTTACCACAACACCTGTCTCCTTTCATCTTCTGCTTCTCCATATTACCACATATGAATTATTTTTCTTCACTTTCAAGGCCATTTACAGCCTGTCCCCAACCCATCATCTCTTGTGCATAATCAAGTTTCAGCTCTCCCTGTCAATGCAACAGGGTGTAACACAGCCAGAAGACTGAAGAGCAGTTTCCTACCATGTCTAAAGAGGCTGTAAAATGAAATTGCTGAACTATTATAGTAACATGTAAGTCACGTAAACTTGATGTGTCTCTGTGCCTGAAAAGTGAGAAATGTGGGAACATTTCAGTTTTCCAAAAGGTTTCAGATGAAAGCAAAACATTTATTGATCCAAAACAGCAATAAAGAGAACACATACAGATAAATCTGATAGAGTGGAAAGGTGTCAGCCTGGCTTTCAAAGAAAAGTTACACCTCACAAGTCTGCTGAAGTAATCTGTAATAGTTAATTTCTTTATGAAAGAAACAGGAGAAAAACCAGAAAAAATGAGAAGCCACTTTTCAGCATGGAGGTGGTTATCAGCTCTGCCTCATCAAATTGATGCAGAGACTATGGTTGTTCAAAATAGGAGCAAAATAATTGGAAGAGTGAGCAAAGAGAAAAAGGGCAAAAACTTCAGGGGATGTAAAACTATCTACAAAGAACCTAAATCTGAACTAAAACCAGGAAGCAGGAGGCTCCTTCAAATCCAAATGGAAAAAAGATGGCAAACTAAATCCTGCAGAAGTGCTGTGTTAGAGATAAAAACTACTCCCCTTGTTCAGGCTCACTAATGAGCTTTAAAATAGCTATTTCCAAAAAGATGCCAGAGCTACTGACACTGATTTTCTAAATGCTGCTATTCCATGTTCAGGAATTGGGAAGGAGAATAGCATATGAGGAGCCATTAGAAAAAGGAGAGAGAGAAAAAGAGGATTTGCTGTCCTGTGGCTATGCAAATCGTGATGCCTGTGTCCCATACCCACCAACTCAGATCATTCAGTGAAGAAAGTATGTATGAGGGAAGGGTTACCCACAAAGACAGGAGAGACAGTAACATGATCAGGCAAGCACATTTACCCAAATAACAGAGCAGAGCTACCCACAGTGCTGAGGGCTTACTGGACATGAGCCCCATCCCACAATTCTCCTTCTCTCAAACCACTGGCCCAAAATAAGATTTCCACCTGCAAAGCTGTGAAGCTTTATGACCTGTTTGCTATTCTGCAGGAGCAGACATGTCTTGCCTGCAGCACACCCCTGGAACTAAAACCCCCAGGAGCAGGCTCAGCGTGATGAGTCTAGCAAGTCTAGCAAAGAAAAAAAATAAATTTAACATGGCACAGATGGGGAGGTACCTGTGAGGAATGGTGTGTAGTGCCTGATGAAGCCAAGCTTGTCTGGCTGGTCACATTCTTTTCCAAAGAATCTATTTTCTCAAAAGTTCTCTTCTGCCTCACTGTGTCCTGTGGAGCAGCTACATTGCTGGGAAAGACTTCCCTAATCTCCAGGTCCTGTCTGTACAGAGACCTGTTGCTGGCTGAGACATCATCCCTGGAGCTCCGGCTGATGCATTTTTTCAAGTGGTCAGACTGAAACCTGACCTTGCTGCTCTCTCCTGGGACACCATTCTCCAGGCTCTCAGCATCCAGGCTGGCTTTGCTTCCCCTGCAAGCTGCCGACCTGCCCACCACTGCACGCATCTCAGCGATCACTTTATCATTCAGAGCTGTGAGCTCACTGCTGCTGCCCACAGAGCCAGGTCTTGCTTGACCTGTTCCTTGCCTCCTTCCTTTCCTTTTTCTCAAGCTTGGAGAAGGGCCAGTTGAATAACCAGAATCCTGATGGCTTATACTGGTTGAGTACTCCTGAGTCTGCAAGCTGTTTTGCCGACTGTGGTGGAGTTCCATGTTCTTGAGGA
Organism: Phainopepla nitens; assembly: GCA_013400175.1. Taxonomy (NCBI): domain Eukaryota; kingdom Metazoa; phylum Chordata; class Aves; order Passeriformes; family Bombycillidae; genus Phainopepla; species Phainopepla nitens. The sequence goes on from VXBQ01004374.1 coordinate 111,680, forward strand.
CACTGGCTTCCAAGATCCTCCAAGACTGCTTTAAGCTGTCCTTTGAAGCAAGATGACCAGGCAGTTTAGGGGAGACATCAGTTGTTGCAGCAGAACAGTAGGAGAGTTTGGCAGATTGGTCAATGTTGACCATATGTTTTATGTATTCTCGGCCAGCTGGACTGTATTCAGTGGAAGGGGGATTTCTTGCCTGCTTCTTTGCAGCTTGCTGTTGTTGCATACTGGGATGCTGCAATAATTTGGTTGGTTGCAGCTGCTTTTTTAAGCTATTGCTTGGTGACCGTGGTGGAGACATCCCACTCACAGAAATGCTTTCAGTGTCCATATCTACTGGTGGCTCATCATAAATTGGCAACTCTAAAGATGGCTCATCGTATATAGGGGCAGGAGAGGCATACGTGGGGGATGCAGGCTGGGGAGTTCCTGTTCGGCTCCTTGGAGGTGTCTGAGAAGTAGGACCATTCATCAGCACCAGGCAAAACCCACCACTCTCTGTCTTTTTGATCTGCATAGACTGCTTTGTTTCTCCAGCAGGCATTTGCTTTGTGGCTCCAGGGCTCTGGGACATGGGTTGAGGTGGAGCATATATAGCTCGTTTGGGAAGAGATTTTGGGCTGTTGGGCTTTGGAGCATCCTGCAGCTGAAGAGAAGTGTTTGAAAAGCTTTGCATCTGCCTCAAACTGTTCACTTTGACCAACATGGCTGCTTTTGTGCCTGGCAGAGGCTGCCAGTGGGTAGAAGTCTCCCTGAAAGAAGAAAGATACAAATACATACAATAATTTAAGAATTATATTTACTGAAGTACCTTCTACATCTACCCAAATACCAAATTGTTAGTCTCAAAGTGTCTGAACTTTCCCCAACCAGTTATTATAAGTTATTATTTTTTCCTTGTTCCTCACTCCACACTGCTGACCAGTCCTCTATGGCCTCTGTGCTGGCAGACACACCCACCTCTGCTGTGTGTCCAGAGCTGCTCCCACCAGTGTTAGGCTCTCTTGTGCCTTCCTGCCAAACCCCCAGGTATCTGGGCACCCCAGGCCTCTTGCTCTCTGCTACTGCTCTCCAGAGCCCTTTCACCTGGCGAGGAGCCAGCCTCCTCCTTCAGCACAGCTTCCCTTGGGTATTCTGCCTGTCCTTCCCCCACGGTTATCCTGCCAGTGCATCTGCACACTGCCTGCTCTCCCCACACCCCAGCCTAAAAGGACACACCTGCCCCACATCACCGTGGGTGTCCTATTTCACGTGGTGCACTCCAGTCACCTTCTCCACATCCTCTGTCTCACATCTGTTTCCAATCACTGCCCTTCTAAAGGGGTGGCACGCTCCTTCCCCATCCACTGCTTACTGTATTTTTGGCAAAACATGCCCTCTGTTGGCAACGCGTCGCTGTGAATCCTGCCGTGACACAACGGCACTGGGAGTGGCACGGACAAGGCTGGCACTGCCCTGCCATGGGTGCAGTAACTGAACCCTGGCCAGGGTCCAAAGGCTTCACCACACTCTGATCACACTTGCTGCACCTCCGCCTTTGCAGGGCTGGCTCCGTTCCCGTGACAGAGTCCATGCAGCTCTCTTGTGCAACTACCCAGGTGTGACCAGAGCAGGCTGAGAAAGGGCTATCTTCCTCTGTTTTGCACCCTGGGGCTCCCTCTTGCTCTGGGACCTCCTAAGTTATCTCCTACTGAGGCACTGAGGGTTTTATTTTAAGGGAGCTCCTAACAGTGCTTCAGGATGGTGATGAGGAAGATGGTGATGAGGTGATGGCTATAAGGAAGGCCTGTTTCCCAGCCTCCACCTTTCTTCTCACTGCAGCCCAGTGCTGACCTAAGCCCTATGCCAAGAGCAGCTTGGGAAACACTAACAAATTTGGGATTGGCCTCTCTCCAGCTGCCCAAGCCACCATCAATCAGAGCTCCTGCTCTCCCACTCCTGTTTAGCCCTCAGTATCTTGTCCTCCACATGCTTCTTCCTGGGGCACGATAACTAATGCAGGGGTTGAGTGCCAATGATACCAAGTGAGGATGCACAGCAGTAACAGCAGGATAAGGGTGGCATTCATGAGGACACCCAGCTCCACAACCCACCAGGTATCCCTCCCAGGGGAACACAGGGCCTGCTCCTGGCATCAGTGCATATCTCCTGTGCATGGCCAAGCTCTAGTCTCAATCCCAAGCTCTGCTGAAGACCTGGCTCTTCCTCGAAGAGTGCCTGGACTAACAGGAAGAACCAGAACAGCAACACTTGGTAAGCTTTTAAGTGGGGATTTCTGACACCCCCATGGCTGTACCAGTGGCTCGTTTCATGGCACAGAAGAGAGACTGGCCAAGAGCAAGCAGGACAGAACCATCCACAGGCTCCTGATGCAGCAGGCAGGCCATAAGTGTGTGACTGGGACATCTTTTAGCTCAACCCTACAGCAACCATCACTGCATCTGGACCAGCACTATCCAGTTGCTGAGTTGCAGGATAGCAGAGCAATAGCCTAAAGCTGCAGATGTGTCCTATTACAAGACCTCCAGTTATGGCAGGGGTGGAAAATAACCCTGTGTTTTGTGGAAAGCTGTTGGATGCCCACATCCCACAAGCCATCTCCTGAAGTTTTTCCTCCCCCTGACACACAGCTTTGCAGGCCCAGCCAGCTGTGCACAGCTGAACCATCCACTCACACAAGGCTTGGCAGACATGCCTCAGCCAGGCACAGTGTGGCCAGACTTGTGCCCCCCATGCAGGCTCATTACAGACTGTCTGGCATCGGAAGATCAAGCCCCCAGGAACTTGGCCTGAAGCTCTGCCACCTCCTCGCTCAGCTCTGAGCCACAGGGAGGAGCCTCTCCCTGTCCACACAACAGGCACTGGCACCTCCTGCCCCATCTGTCGCAATTCACACCCACAGAACAGCACTGGGAACATCTCCCTTGGTCCCTGCTCAGGTGTGGCAGAACACCACCAACCTGCCCACCAGAGATGGGTTCCTGCTCCAGCATGTCATTATAACTTTTAGGGCCCTATGAGACCTCAACTGGCAACAAACTCTGCCCCTGCATCTGTGAGAAAGAGTACAGCTCAGATTTTAGTCCTCAGATAAGTGATGAGGGATTTGATCTGAAAAATAAAAGAGGATACTGTGCTCATAGCCTCCTGCAGAAGCAAGCTACCTACCTGTGAGTCCCAGTAAGCTGGAGGGCAAAAGGCATTCCAAAGCACGACAGCTCCTCACTGCCCAGCATCCCTTCACAGGGTGCACAGAAGCCATCCCTCACCTCGAGCCTGCCCAGGACAGGAAGATGTGCTGGGCCTTTAGAATAGACTTGGCCACATGGGTGGGACACGATGGAGAGTGGCAGGAGCTGTGCATTGGCACAGGGCTCTCTCTGCACCTGCCCTGAGCTCAGCTGGCAGGACAGCAAGACAAACTGGACAGACAGCCACATCAAGGCAATGAAGAAGTGGTTCTGCCACAAGCAGCAAGCCTCCCTGCAGCAGGATTTTGGCACTTGCAGTCCATGCCCCAGCATGTTCCCTCCTTCAGGCCTAGGTCCAAGTGCACACTGGGACCCAGCCTGCTCCAGACCACTGCAAACCCCTGGAGCCAGCAGAACTCTGCACCAAGGGCACCCACTGACACTGCTTTTTGAGGAAAAGCACAAACACATGGGATTGCCACAGCTAGGCTGCCATGGATCCAGGAAAGAGGCAAAGTACCTTGATGCCCTGCAAGGGCCAGAGGAAACCAGGAAGCTGTGCCACTCCCATGTCACCAAGGGCCACCATGTTCTCCCACCCAGGAATGTGATGGCGAAGGAAACTTCTAAATGTGTGCTGCACCCCACCTCACCCATCAGTCTCATCGTGGAGACAACCTGCCATTTCCAGCTTCTCTGGCTGCCAGACATGAGAGGAAAGAAGCACCATAACAGAAAAGACAAGGCTGTCTTGAAAAGGCATTTTCACAGCCATGAATAATCTCTTGGGGCCATGCTTGGATACAGCTTCCTTCAACTCCATCCCCAGGCTGCTGGAAAGACTAAGCAGAGGAGAACAGGGACTTCCTAGCATGAAGATTCAGTCTTGTCTTTCTGAATGGTGAAAGCCATGACAAAAAGAAAAGCCAATGGTGGAGAAATGTCCCAATGCAGCCTCTCAGCTGAGCTCTTTGGCCATCAGCAGCAGAGACCCTGACTAATTCTCTGGGACTGTTCCTGTGAGGAATGCTTTCAAGTAGCTGCAATATAAAAGCCTCAACTTGGCACAGATTTTCCCAGCCTGCACCCAGCTCCAGCAGGCACAGCATATCTAGCAGCTCTTCTCAGGCTCCAGATTTCCATTGTTTGTTTTTCTCCCTCCCAGAAGCCTGGAGAAAAAGCCCTGCACCTTAGCTCTGCCCCTTCTAGTAGCTGTTTTCCTGGTGCTGTGACAAAGGTGAGTGAACAGGGATGTCTGTATTCCAGCAGCACTGCTGCTCTGCCCCCAATTCCCACACTGGAGGCAGGGATACAACCTGCCCAAACCAAAAACTTGGCAAACTTGTGCAAAGAACATTGTATTTGCATATCCTACCCCAAGGCCAACTGCACAAGAAGGAAACAAACCTGTATTAGGGATTCTGATGGTCTTTCTTGCTTGATTATGAAAACTTAACAGTAGCATTACTTATGCTGTGCCTTGAGAGACAAGAGCCCATGACAAGACAAACCAGACTTGGAAGAGGCAGAAGTATTCTTACAGCCACCTTCTCGTCACACATTCCCTCTCACTCCTCTTCCAGCACACATTCCTGGCACTGTAAGACCAAGCCCCTGCTCCCTCCCAGTTGAGAATGCCGAACCATGGGAAAGGTGGGTGAGGAGGGGATAGGCAGCACAGCCTGCTGCCCATGCAGAAAGGACCCTCACATTCCTCTTCTGAAGGACAGAATATTCCTAGGGAAGGTGGCTTTCTTGTAGAGGACTTTAAGATATCCTGTTATTGCAAAAAGAACCTCGGAAATAGCACTCTGAAACTCCCAGTGCTGACCCTAGGAGAAAGAGAGGAAGAGGAGTAAAGGGGCTGGTCTGCATGGACAGCAGAGCTGGGGACAGCACACCCTGCTCACAGTCCTGACCTGCAGTGTGCTGAAATGCTGCAGACCAGCACAGAGGCTCCCAGAAAGACTGCCTTCTTCAGGCCTTGGCCCTCCACCAAGCCCTTTCTCACTCCTTACCCTGGAGTTCCAGTAAACCTCAGCACGGCTGCAGTAGCTCAGAGGACACTTCCAAAATGCTACATTCAGCCCCAGGCTGGTCTCTCAGTCCTCAAGGGAACATGTCCATCCTTTGCAGAGCCTTCCAGGGATTCAAAGGATAATTTGGCCATCATTTCCCCTGAAGAAAGTTCATCTTGCTTCCTAATAGGACTGCAAGAGCTCAGGAAGAGTCTGGAGCTCTGAGGCAAGTGCTGTTTGCTGTCCTTGTCCAACAAGGGAGAAGCAGAGACAGCACTGGGCTGGGCAGCCCCAGGAAGCACAGCTGAAAAACAACATGGGAGCAAGATATGGGCAGAGGAGCTTCCCCAGGAGGCTCCAGATGGTCAATGGCAGCAGTGTCTCACCCCACTGCAAGAAGCTGCCATTTCCCTAGGGGGTTGACCCTCCTGTGCTGCCTGGGGAGGCCAAAGGCCAATGTCTAGAGAAGGCTGCCCCAAGTCACTGTGAGAGCTGGAAGAGCAGCAGCAAGCTGTGGGGCAGTGAGGGAGGGGTGGCATGGGCATGGAGACAGAGGGAACAGGCAGCAGGGTCTGGGGAGCTTCTCTGTTCTCCTCGAGGCTGCTGAGGGTTTGGCAGCACTGAATGTGGCAGAGGGCACAACAAATTGAGTAGCGCTGATAGAAGGCACAAGAGAAGAAAGGTGGTAAAAACCAGTTTACTAAAAGTAAAAAACCTTGACCACAAAGTGTCACTGAAAAAAGGGATGAAATCCCTTCCCCCAGATCTTTGTGCATGGGCTTACAGGCATGCCCTCTGGGGGACTACGCTGGTCTCTCCATCTATCACAGGATGACAAACATGAAGGAAAGAAAAACACTGGTTTTTGCACTGGCATTAAGAGACAAAAGCAAAACTGTCCTGGGCACAGGTAGCTATATAGATGTCAAATGCTACCAACAGCACTCAACATGTTCACCCTCTGTTCATGCAGCTGCATCTCTCCCGAGCAGAGCAGGACATGCTTGAGGTTGTCTTAGGAGAACAACACAGACAACAGAGCTGAGAAGTTCAGTGTGCTCATGCTGTTAGTATACTAGATATTCTAGCAATGGCAAGATCCCACCTGAGAGCATTTGCTTCCAGTTCAGCTCTTTACTCCCCATTTTACAAGCTAGCAAAAGGCAAGCAATCTCTCCTTGGGTGTCAGGCTCAACTAGGCAAATCAAACTCTGCATTATGAACAGTTACACAACCCTCGCTCACACAGCAGAAGAGGACACCTGATAGATGTGCAAGGAAACAGTACCCAGTCTCCTGCTTCCAGGAAAGCACATTTCACAGACAAATACTGTCAGCTTACTGGTATGAGCCTTGTAATCTGAAAGAGCCTTGCATATCCAAGCAGCCTATTAGCTCCCAAGCAAGCTGCCACTCAGGTTTCCCTCAGCATTTGCCCTTCAATTCATTGCAGGCTCAAGATTGTTGCAGAAACCTGAGCTAGGGATGGAACAAAGGAGGAGTCCTTCCCACTTCCCCTCCCTTCTGCAGGAGAATCAGCAGTTATGGTGATGCTGCCCTGGAAGGCAAGGAAAAGTACAGCAAACACCTGCCCACATTGCATTACCCCCCTTTCTTCTATGGGAGGGGACCTGTGTGGGGTCTTCCCTACTGAGAGGGCTGAAGAACTGAGGGACGAGTCAAAACTTGCATCACTTTTCCCTTGAGGCACAGTAATTCCTCTTACAAAGGCAGAGCAGGCCATGTTCCCTTCTGAGAGACTGAGTCAGTGTCCTGGCTGCAGACAGGCCCAGAGCTTAGTGCTGCTATTATTCTCTACCATGCATATCATAGCTGGGGCCATGGTTTCAGGAGGGAAAGCCAGGCATCCCACCTGAATCATGCTGTTTTGCCTCTCTCTCTCCAGTGAGGGGACTGTTGGCATCAACCCCTGCGGCACTTGGTCCCTTTGCTCCCCCACAGGTCCCTCTCCTGTTTTCTCAGTACATGCTATGGTAATGGACAGTGGTGAAAACACAAATTGATCACAGTGCTGAACCAACAGCACCAGTGAGGAACCTGCTGGTAGGGAACAGTCCAGCAGTGGGAGTGACCCCCAACCCCGCTGAGCCCGTCCAGCTGAGCAGAGACGAGCCCTGCCAAACCCAGCCAAACAGAGCCAAAAGGAGCACTTTTGAGCAGCAGGACAAAAAAGCAGCAGTGAGCTGCGGGGTTGACCTCTAGGTGCACCTGTGTGGAACTGAGCCCACCAAAGCAGCTGAGTGACCCTACTCAGACAATCCAGCTTTCAGGGGCTTTATCACTGCTTGTAGCGGTTTCTGGCTGGGAGAAGCTAACATTAGTCACAGAAGTTCTTCCACCATCATGCCTTTGTTCCCAGTGGCCACACAGGCAGCACACACATGGCCTTTGTTCTGGAAAGCCATGCAGATGCGGCTTACGAGGAGCATCTGCCATCTTGGCTTTGTTCCCAATGGTGAACATCTTTTTGTGTACTATTTGTATACTATTGCTATTAACATTGCTGTTGTTACTGTGCATGTCTTATTCCACTGCTTTGTGCTTTCAGTACATTGTTAATTCAACCCATAATTTCTGCTTCTGTCTCTCCCTTATGGGAAATGGTGAGGGGAAGGGGAGTGGCTTATTTGGAGTTTAATTCCAGCTGGTGTTAAAACCAGCAGAGTCAGGAATACTTCGGTCTCTGTGAAGCTCAGGATATCTTATCCCCTTTCAGGGCTCTTACACTCACTTCTCTGGAAACACGTAATGCAGTTTTGATGGTGCCCATCCTGGCTGCCCTGGAGTGCCAGGCTGTAGACAGACAAGGAAGGGAAGTCACCTGTCTCATGTCAGATCCCATGTGCCTGTGGTTCAACTGTGGTCACTAGGGAAGACCTGAGGGAACTAGGAACTACTCAGGTAGAGCTTAAGACATTTACTGGATTTCTCCTGGCAGGACAGCGTCATTCTCCAGATGGATATGAAGCTCAGAGGGGCTGCTTCTGGGGCAGGAGGCACAGGGGGCATCACAAGCACCAGTAAAGGGTTGGGCTCCTTCTGGTGCACTTTATGTGCATCACCAGTGTCTTGCAGCCATTAAGATCTGCACTAAATACTGGAGCATCTTGCAAGGAGCAGCAGACACGTGATAAGCCTCATTTTAGGGGTCATATACTTTCCAGAACTGCCATCCTATGTGGTTTTCACTAAGTTGGCTTTTTTTTTCTATTCTTGCCTGCACTGGGCACACAGAGAGGCAGCCTTGATTCAAAAACCAAGGTGCTAGCACTTGCAGCACTGCCCAGAACCAAGACAAGGCATCCCAGCATAGATGGCAGGACAGTCAGGCTCACCCAAGCATTGCTCTAGCCCCCAGGTCAGTTCTCAGTATGACCCAAATTCACTTGCTGCATGGCCTCCCCAGCTGCCAGTACCACATCTTCCAGGGCAGGATGATGCCTAGACAGAGCAGGAGGGAGGCAGAGCAGCCCCAGACAATATTGCAGGCAGAGGGGCCAACACAACAGAGACTGGGGAAGGGATACTTTTGTGCAGCTGAAGCTGAAGTCATGGTTTCAATACAATTAAAAATCCCTGATTGCTGTCAGACTAGTTTGGGTATTAAAAAAACCACCAAAACTCTTAGTCAAACAAAACAGCATCTTGTTATTGGTCTTTTATTTCAGGCTTGATGTGACCAAATAACTGTGCCCAGGAGCTCTGTCCCTCCAGCCCCACCTCCTGCCCTGGTTGAAGCTGCAAGACATCAGCAGCTGAGCAAGTGGGAAAGGAAGGAGCCACACCAGATGGGCTCACCTACACTCCACAGCAGCCTCACCCCTTACACAGGAGCTATGCCATCCCAACAAACCTTGCTGCAAGTTTTTGAGAGAGTTCTCATCACTGCATGACACTCATGCCTGTCCCCTCTCCTTCTGTTTAGCACCCAGAGCGAAGATTATCTTTTAATGTGTGTTTTTGTGATGTCTCTCACAAAGGTGGCCTGGCCCAAGCTGGGGACATTCAGGCAGAGGTGAAAGCAGACAGCTGTACCCCAAGAAAAAGAGGGCAGTGACTGGGGCAGTAACTGGGGGTCTGGCAGTACTTTGCCCCAGTGCTGCACCCTCCTGGGGCAGCACAGCACCCTCCTGGGGAAGCATGGTTCCCAACCTACCTGACAGGGCCTGCCTGGCAGCTAAGTTCACCCATTAGATATAAACAGAGAAGGCTGAAGCTCTCCCCTACCTAGCAGGATCTTTCCTCTTCTCCATCGCACTGTCCCACTTGCCCTTCTCCATCTCCTGCAGGACAGCCATTTGGATGGGGGTGCTTCTGCCACCGCTGCCAGTGCTGCCTCGGTGCTCCCGGTTGCAGCAGTCAGGCTGGGAGCTGCCCTTCATGGCCTGGAGCTGCGCCAAGGGCACAATGTCACAGCCCTGGGGCCGGTGCCACACCGTCTGCCGCGTGATGGCATTGTAGTAGTAGAAGCGGTTGTTGTTCTGGTCAAAGAGTTCCCACCACTGCTTCTGATCTGACTGGCGCACCTTCAGATTGGGAGGGGGGTCCCAGCTGCACTCCCCGGTGGTCAGGTTCACATACATCCGCTCCTGGGAGCGGGGCTCGATGATCTCCACCCAGTCCGAGCTGCAGGGACACAAGAGCCACATTAGTCGGGGCCAGAGGCCCAAAGCAAGCAGGTTGTCCTACAGAGCTGCTGCCGCTGGACCAGGCAGCCTCCTTGCAGATCAAAGCAATGCTTGGGGCTATTCAGCAACCTAATGATCTTAGGAGAAGCAGAGGGCAAGGGTTTGAGATGGGGCTGAGACAAAAGAGCAATTCTTTGGCACAGGGAAGGGAAGGTCACCCCCATCAGCCTGGCCCCCTCACTCCCCACTCCCCAGCCCAGGACTAACCCACAGAGCTGTGAGCACTTTCTGCTGATGCTCAGATGACTCACATCAAGGGCTGGCCCAGTCACAGGAGTGCCAGTACCTGGGAGATGTGCAGGGGACTTGACTTCCAGGAGCAGGGAGTATCTGCAGAGCAGGATCTGCTCCTTTAGAAAGCAGCAGGTTCCACCCGGGGAGACCAAAGCCCTGGCTCCCAACAATACGAGCAGCCTGCTCCATGGAAGTGCCTGCCTGCAGGCCCCACATGCTTTGGGGCTGGAAGAGACCTCTGGGTCCCATGGACCCTGTTCAGAGTCCACACTTATCTGTCCAAAAGATACATTTGGGGAATGACTGGTGGATGAGACCATCTGCATTGCAGGCGCTTCCCCCTCCCCCTTGGCTGATGGAACAGAGTCTTCAGCAGAGTGTAAGGTGACACAATGGATAGGCCTTGCTGCTGATCCACAATCCTTCTGCAGCCCTAAAGAATCCCTTGAGCCCCAGGGTCCTTTACCAGCACCCAGAACCCATGCTGGCCCAGTCAGTGAGAGGACTGGTTTTCAGGCAGATCATCACAGTGGTTTTGATGCAGAGGTGCTGGGCTGCACAGCCATCACACATGGTACATCAACCATGTCATGGACACACCAACTCTAAAGAGCTGGTCTGGGGAGCTCAGCAAAGCCAATGCCTTCCCAATGCAGTAGCCCAAACCATTTTGGACAGCCCAGGTAAATGGAGGAAGGGAGCGCAAATCCAGCAAGGTTTCCCTCCACAAAGGGGAGATGCTGCCTAAAGCAATCTGAACCCAGACGTATGCTCAGCATGCTGAAAAACAACATGCACCTCGCAGCTCCTGCTCCCACCCACCAAAGCCTGGCTCCATCCCAATGCTGGTGGACATGGCAGGAAGGAGGCCCTAGTTAACCAAAGCTACTTTTGTTATTAATAAAAGCTATATGAAGAGGACAGGTCCAAGGCCTCCTTGAAATCTGTTCCTGCCCAGGGGCTCACTCTGACACAACCTCCAGCTGCTCTCCAGTGAGGGCATGACAGCAGAAGCCATTCCCACAGTGTTAGCAGGAAAGGGGAGATCCCACTGCATCCCTATTACACTGGCAGCTGCCAGCCTGCAGGTCCTCAGAAGGTTCAGGAGTGCTGGTGGCAGCACTGCAGTGCCCGAAATGGCAGCCTGGGCTCCTGTGCCCAGCCCTGCTGGTATGGTCATGGGAGAGGAGGCAGTTCCTAGGCAGGGCAGTCCAGTCTTTGCCTCTGCCCTAGCTTTCTGAAGAAGGTCAACATGTCTCCTATCACCAGGCAAATCTAGGTGGGGGTTTAACTGCCCATTGCACCTCCCTGCTAGGAAAACTGTGAGTTTGATTGACAGCAATTAATGCTGAACAGTCTGGCATGCACCCATAAAAAGCAGGCCATTCCTCAACTCTCTGAGGATTCAAAATTGATAGGTACAATGTCAATTCAACACAAAATAAACGTGAACTGTCTCTGAAAGGGTGCAATTTCCCTGCCACAATACCAGGCACAGACACTATGCAATGCTGACCTCCATGCATTCTCATGGAGGGCTGATGGTCAGGCTACCACAGACAGGCTGTTTGGGAAAGCTGATCTGGGTGAAGGCCACTTCTTCTGTGTCATAAGTCAGTTTTCAGGCAGATGTGCTCGCCCACTCCAGACTACCACCATCACAGCTGTTCACACTAACAAACAAGGAGCTGGGAACACAGCACACCACCTTTGCCCATGGCACCAGTTCCTGCTGGTCTCCCACTATCACCAGACAAGGTGCTGGCAAATAGATCCTACTTAGAAAACCCTGTGTTCAGAAAACATCTGTTTTGTGGTTTGCTGGTTTTAGGTCAAAACAACATCAGCTCCTCTATTTGATTTAAGGTGCAACACAACAGCCTTACCAGCACCCCATGCCAAGGCTCAGTTTGGGAATTGCAGAACCAGCCCTGTTCTTTCCTTGCAGTTACAATGTCAAACTGCAAGCGAGCACAAAAAAGGAAATCACTGAGATCATCAAGGGCATCAGCAACTGCAGAGAAACCATCCATAAACAAGGTATAAAAGGGAAAATCAAGAGAGCAGCAGAGCCCAGCAGTTCTGGGAACAGAGCACGATGAGCATATCTATGGAGAGAGCAACTACAAAGTGCAGGTAGGACAAGGAATGGGCATGGAGGATCCAAGGGACAGCTCAGAGGGGACGCAAATGGAGCAGCGTCCGAGAGCACCCCAATTCTTCACAAGGACACGCAGACAATAGGAAAAGGAGTAGAGAGAACTGAGAGGGACACTTAGACCCAGGTGGCTCACTGGCAGCTTCGGAGCATGAGGAGAGGCTGCCATCAGTGCAGGAATGTGGGGTAGCATCACTCAAAGGTGGGGAGCATGGCCTGCCACTCTTGGGAGGGGACAAGAGGAGAACAGAAGGTGTTGGAAGGGCTAGAAGAGGAAAGCAGCACAAAAACATACATGGAGATGAGCCCAGGGGAAAGACCAGAGACCAGTTCTGGAGAACTTGCCTGGTAAGGAAGAAAAAATACAAAACACCTTGCAAGACCCTGAGTGATCAAGAGTCACTTGAGCCATCAGCCCTCATGTTCAAGAGCACACTGTGTTTGATCTGTTTCGGTAGCAAATGGGTTAGCAAAGCTTTGGAACACCGATGGCTGTACCCACGCTGCTGCTCCTCAGCAGAGAGGAGAGGTCAGCTATTTTCTCTTAAGTGCAACCTATTGAAAAGTAAATTCTTCTCACAGCACTTGGTCATAAGCCAGTGTATGTTCCTAACTAGAGTTTTCTGTTTTAACAAGCTTACATTTATCTTTGCATGCCAAGACACTTAAGTGGATGACTTGGGTAGGTGACATCTTTGCTCTCCTTAAAATTAAGAGGCTGAGGATGACTGAGGTAGAGTTCAATCAGGTAAAAAAATCTGCACAAAACACACTGACATACTAAAGTTTGGTACAATCATACTCATGTAAAGGAAGAAGAGGAAAAGCAAGGAGCACATTCCTGGAGCACGGCCAGCCCCAGGCTGCCACACAAACCTCAAACATAACATCAGGAACTCTGGAAAGATGTGATAAACTGAGGATTGCAGAGATAAGGCTGTAACTTCGACACGCACAAAAAAAAATACTAATTCCTATTCCACTTTACAAGGTTAAAGAAGTTCATGGGGGATGGTTTAAATAATGCTTTTCCCTGTCCTTTCAGCTCCAAGTGCTGAGGGATGCAGCAGCCACAGAGTGTGCACCCACTCCAACTAGCACTGTAGCATCTTCTCCCACAAGCAGGCAGGGGTTTTGGTTCATCTCAGTTCTTGGGACTCAGTGTCCTCAGAACAGGACTTGTCTGCAGGCCCCATTTGCAGTCCCAGACCAAACCCCTCTGCTGCTCAAGTAGCAGACAGGCAGCCTGCTGGCATCACAATGGCTCCAGGGAACTAACGAAGGCACCTGAGCCTGCGAGGCAGAGGGATTTCAACAAAACCCCCACTCACCTCCAAAAGCAACCCACATTCCCAACGTTCATCCTCCTGTATTGTCAGAAATTCCAGGAGCTTCTTCTGTGTCCTGAGCAACATTTTCCAGACCTCACAGCTGGGAAACAGGACACTGCTCCAGCTGCTCGCTACAGCAAGCAAAGCCCAACTGTGAAGGCTTGTGCCTTGAGCATGCTGATGTTTTGGAGAAGTGTCAAGGCCATGGCAGGTGTCAGCCCCCAAGCAGCAGGGTGCTGTGAACAGGATGGTGCACCAGGCATGCAAAAAGCAGGAGGAAACGTAGGGCTTTTTGTGCATAATCACATCTCACGTAGGCAGACAGGTTTGGTCCCATCCAAAGGTTTCATCTCACAGATGGGCAGCTGTTTTTTTTTATGGAGTGTTGTAATAGACAGTACAGGAAAGAGTCAAGCTGCTGCACTCTGCCCTGCAGCCTCAAGGACACAGGAGATGGACATGTACAAACTTTGCTCCTTCAAAACCAGCCTGAGTTCCTCCTGGCTGCCACTCCTGCTTGGCAAAGCCTTGGAATAAAAAATAACAGCAGTAATTTTTAAGAAATGGTGTTTCATCCTGAAAGGGCATCTGCAAGCATCTCCTGACTAGACCTTTTTCACAAAGACTGTAAATGCTTAGTAGGGAGCTCTAGGAAGGAATTTTTTTTTTTTTTTAACTGCAGAGACTTGAGGAGGACTAGAAATGAAAAGGATCATGTACGGGAAGAAGACACACTTGCAGGAAGAGCTGAGGAACCCCAAGAAGTCAAACAGTCACTCACTCTCTCACAGGAGAGCTGGTTTTCCTGCGACCATCAACAAAGTGACAACACAGCCCAGGCAGTCAAGCACAGTCCTGGGACACCACAAGTTCTTTTCAAGGCTGTAAAAAGGTAAGAATAGTAGAGATGTTTTCTTAGCCAGTTGCTATCAGCTCAAGATCAGCTTGATGTGATCTCCAGTCCCACCTGTGGAAGGTGCTCAGCACCAGCTTGAGGAGGCAAACATCCACGAAGATGAAGAGAGCACCAGGAATAGCCATGGGAATCAACTGCCTCAGCAAGCTTCACACCAGGCTGTCAAAAAACCCCTCTGCATGGCTACAAGGAGATCTCTTGTGACTTGGTCTCCCATTTCACTTCCATGCTCTGTAAATTTTGGATTTCTGTGCTTCAAGCCAAGATCTCATCTCCTTCCCTCACTTTCCTTCTTTGGGAAGAGCCTGCAGAGAGTTGGGACAGTACTAAGTCCTTCTTGGCCAAACATGGCTTCATACCAAGTGGGATTTTTCAAGACTAATGCCCTCAATGGAGGCAGCATACTCAAAGCCAGCACCATCTGTTGCCATCCTCAGAGATCATCCAGCTGAGGATGTACCAATGCCAAAACCAAATGCCTTATTAACAGGTCCTCCTTGAGGAGGAGGAATGCAGTTTGGCCATCACACACAGAGTAAAGTACAATTCCCAGAGACTGGCCACAGTGTGACACCAGCCAAAGGCAGGGAAGTGTGTGCAGGGCTACTTGCTGTAGCAAACAACTGGGGTGATGGGCATATCTGAAATTATCTGCCCCACAGAGAGGAGTTCAAATCCTCTTTCATTAGCTGTTAATGGAGCGTAAGACAAAGGACCCATGAAAAGGAGCAGAAGCAATCGTATGGAGAATGATGCCAAGATTCACTATCCTGAGTTCTCTTAAAGGAGGCCACCAAAGCAGACCATGGCAAATCAGTTCAGGAATGGGGAGTGGGTACCATCCCAGAAGCTCCACTGCTGCTGACCTTGCTGCTCCTTTGTGGGTCTAGGCTCCTAGCTGACTGAAAAACAGCCCAGGCTGTGTTCAAGAAATCAAACATCACCAGATTTTTTTTTTTTTTGAGACAATCACAATTGCCCCTTCACCTTCTGTTCAACAGGCAAAGCCACCTCAGAAAAATTCACTTAGTACAGATGCTGAGAAACAAAGCGCAGCCTCCAGGCAGCTCCAATTCACTCAGATTTGCATATCAAAGGCAGGACAAGGCTGTAAAACTCATCTCTATTCCTGGAGCTCCAAGGAGCCTCCAGAAGGTCTCTAGCATCAGCTCCTTATGGTAATCCTCCTTCAGCTGAGTTAAACAATTCAGGCTTTATTCACTGCCTTCTCTCAGCTGAGTCCGGAAAAGCTGTAATTTATATCTTAGGACGAAAAAAGTACCCAAAACAAACATCTCCCTTCTACACACACACACATATATATATACATAATTAATGTCTTTTGAATACACATGCCTCCTTCTAACAAAAATTATAGGGAACTAAAATAAATATGTCAGCCTGTTCATAAAGTTCTCCTGCTCCTGAAAATAAGCACTGTGCAAACAAACCAATCTGTGCTTTGCCAGAGACAGACCACACTGTGAAAGTCCAGAACAAATGCTGATTGCTCAAAGTCTGAGCATATATGCTTAGCTCCAGCAAGAGCAGAGCAGGGGCAGGCCCCTGAAAGCAGAGCCCAGCCTGGCAACACATTGCATAGAGAAGAGAGAACAACATCATAGTTTGGGTGGGTTAGGGGTACAAGAGAGCCTGGAAAAGGTCTTATCACAAAAAACATTACTTTGATGTTTTTAATTAAAACAAAACAAAACAAAAACCAACGAAACAAACACAACCAAAGCCCCAAGCCTTCTGCTAGGTGGTATTTTCAAAGATGAAGATGTTTGATGGGAAACTTGGTGGCTTTCTGGTTGCTTGGACTCTGTCGGCTCTTGCCTCTTTCCTGGCTTTCCCAAACTTTCCCCCAGGCCAGGTACCAGCATTGCTGGCTCCATCTTGCAGCTGTTAGTCTCTCAAATGCAGAGCATCAATTCACTTCAATTCCAGAGCAGAACAGACAGCAAAGGGCAGCTCATTCCACCAAGAGTGGGTTGGGGCAACATCAAAATTACCAGCAAATTCCCCCAAGATCCTGTCTCAGAGAGAAAGAAGAAAGAAACAAGGACTTTTAGGATGTCCTGGGGTCTCTACAAAAGGAGAAAAGAGAGGCACAATGAAGGACAGACACCATGACGAGTCACACCACAGCGATAACCAGCTTAAAATAAAGTCCCAAACAGTTGCAAAGGCGTAAGGTCCAAGAGCCCAAGACCAGTACCTGAGCCTGGGGTGAGATGGATGCACAGGCATCTTAGAGCTCTGTATGTCAGCAGGGAGAAGGGAGGGCAGCATAGACAACCAACCTTCATGTTTCTCCATCATCCACACTGTGCTTAGTGTTGCCCACCAGGTTTGGACTGATTTGGGTCCTGAAATCACTCCCTGGAGCCACACAGAGAGCACCCCAAGGGAAGGGGAAGACAGAAGGGCTTGAACTGCTGTTCATCTCCACCCCATCCTTCACTGCCCCTTCACAGG
Organism: Phainopepla nitens; assembly: GCA_013400175.1. Taxonomy (NCBI): domain Eukaryota; kingdom Metazoa; phylum Chordata; class Aves; order Passeriformes; family Bombycillidae; genus Phainopepla; species Phainopepla nitens. The sequence goes on from VXBQ01004374.1 coordinate 128,712, forward strand.
ATGGAGAATTCTGCAACAGAGGGAAGATCAAGGGACAGAAAACATCCCTGTTTTCACAGCTTTGGGACAAAACACAAAGCACTCGCTGGATGGGCACTCTGAGCACGAGGAGGTCACACACTGGAGACATGGGCACCAGGGGACAGCTCAAACCAACACTAAAGGAAACTGTATCTGAGGGCAGGAGGAGCTGTAAAATCCACTCCCATTTAAAAAATCTTGGCGATGCAGACCAAGCACCAGAGAGCTACGATAAGCACAGGCTCCTGCTGCAGCTCCTCTGTCAGAGACACAGAGGGCTACCTGCTGCTTCCTTGGAGGCCAAAGGTCTCTCACTTCTTTTTGTCCCCAAACTGTCACTGAGGGTGAGCACCTTGGCCTGTGTTATGGCTAGAGACTAGCTATGGCCACTGCAGCCTCAGCAAAAGGCAAAAGAGATATCAAAAGGCATTCAGCATCAAGAAGTTTACAGGTGCTTCCCTCTACTCTTTGCAATGATCCACAGGCTGTCTAGGGACACACATCTGGAAGGCAGCCTCTCCTGCCTATCTGTCCCAGCCAGCCCATGGGGTTCACATAATGAGGAGCAAAATCATTTGTGGAGCTTGAGCCCTAGGCCACAGCAGAGAAGTGAACTAGCTTTCTTGGGCTACAGGACCTGCCTTGACACCTTGTCCAGACCCCAAGCTGCTGTCATAGCATACCGTGGGTCTCTCCTGCCACCATGGCTGCAGTTTTCATTTTGCAGGTCAGAGCACAAGCCCAAAACTCCAGTACTTTAACAGCCTCACCAAAGCTCTGGTTTGCAGCAGACACAGTGGCACCTCCTAAGCTCAATTAAAGCTTCAACAGAGCTATTTTTCCTTTTAAGGGGCTGAGCATTCAAGAACAAGTTGCAGAAGAAAAAAATAAAAAACTGGCAGTTTTCATTCCCTCTCCTTCCAAAATGTGCTGCATGCATCCACAGCTGCATCCAAATCACAGCTGCTGGAAGGCAGGCAGCTGCAGGGGGAAGCTTGGTGCCAGCAGGACTATCCCTGCCCAGGAGATACAAGGTGCCATGGCAGGCAGCTGAGACATGGCCCAGCTTGGTGCTAGCCTCCTACCTGCACAGCCTCAGGCTGCATCAATCCCAGGACACGTGGTCAGGTCTGTCACTGGACTGGGACCAGGACTGGGACTGATACTAGCACCACTGCACTGGATGGTGATTGTGTCCCACCTCAGCATGCTCATAACTAGACTTTGTCCCCAACAGACAGGATTTACATGGGAAAACTTCAATTTTAACAATATCCTAGAGAGGAAATATTTCATAGTTGCTTAGGTGAAGGCATTACAGGACAATCTGCCAGTTCAGCAACCAATTATGACCATGGCTGGGATGCATCCTGCCTACCTTTCACCCCTGGTGCTCCACCATGGTGGCAAGTTGGGCTCAGCTGCAGGGAGGCAGCCTGATGCCTTCCCATTGCTCCCACGGCCATACCTCCAGTTTCAGGGAGAATTTGTGCAGGCACACTGCAAGTATGGCTGGATGAGCATCACCATGGTCATCCCACCTGTACCTGTCCCACCAAAGAGGGCAACAGGATTCATGCAAGGTCATTACCAGATGCACCAGCCGCATCCTTCCAGGAGTGTAAATCTCTGCAGACAGGTACCCAAGGTCAAAGATCTACTTTCTCCATGTCTCCTTGCATCAAGCTAAGACAAATTATGCCAGTTGAAGCAGACCTAAGCTTCATCCTCTTGTGAGAGTGTGTGCAGGCACCAAGTCATACAAGATCTGCCCACAATGACACTCAAAGCAGCTAAGAGCCTCCTGGCATGAATGAAACTCTAAAATCAGGCCTGGGCTGTTTGTATTTTTTTAAGGGGGATGCATACAAACAAAAGGAAAGGATGGAGATGGAACCCCTGAGTCTTCTGCCTTCTCAATGGGCCTTGGCACCTCTTAGCACTACCTGCTGATTGAAACCCTGGTCAGTGATGAGAAAGCTGAATATGGCTTCAGAGACCTGTAAGACCTCTTGGCAGCTGCTGAACAGAAGTAAACTGGACCTAAGCAGGATGACATTTCCCAATGCCGACAAAATTGTACCCTGGGTGAAGAGCATCCTGCTCTTAAGCTGCAGGAATGAGGTGAAGAAGTTGTACCTGCCAAAATGACATAGGGCAAGAACCCAGAGCCCTGGAGAAGCAGCATACCTCAAGGGCTCTCCCTGGGCCAAAGCAAGTAATGTCACATCAACAATATCCCTGCTGTTTCAAGGACACAGCAGCACCCACTGCTCTGTCATCCTATAACTACTGACAAAGGTCTTGATTTATCTAGTTTACTGCCCAGCTACTTCAGGACTGAGATCTACTCTTTACCTCCTATTCACCACCACTGATTTCAGGGATTCCTCCCAACAAAGCCCTTGCAGGGCTTTGCCAGGGATTGCCACAAAGCCCTTGCAGCCAGAGGCCCAGCACAGCAGCTGCTACCTCAGACAGGTGACGCCAAGGAAAGCAGTCTCGGAATAGGAGGCTCCACAACCAGAAGTTGTTTTAGAAAAGCTCCATCACCACATAAACCCAGCAATTCCTCCAATATCTTGGGAGTAACCCACAACCTGCACACTGTGCAAGGAGCAGAAGTGACAGATCTTCATCATTTCTGTGCACAGATCATCCTGGGCTCTGTGACATGACACCAGGCACCGCACAGCCATAAACACACTGCAGCACAGCATAGTTTCCCCACACAGGAGGGCAAAAGAACAACCATTCTTGTGCCATCTTCACTGATGGGAAAAGAGTCCATAACTGCCAGAACAGAACAAAGTAAATAGCCAGCTCCCAAAGCTCATTTGCATCATGCACAGCAATGGTTTTTTGCTGCAGAAGGGAACACTGAGCAATGACAAGAAAACATTTACAGAGATTTCTGAACAGTGTCAGAGAGTGAAGAGGGGGAAGACAGGAACAGAAAAGAAACTTCCAGAACCAGCAAAGGGAAACTCATCAGCCAGGTCCTCAGGACCAAATGGCCACCATAGTGAGAGCATGCAAAGTTGGGGACTTAAGGACCTCTCAAGACATCCACCTCTGATCTAAATTAACTCCACCAGACTATTCAAAAAACTTGGTAAATTTAGCTTTTCTAAAGCCAGCACATGAGCTGGCAGTGGTCAGGAACAGGAGCAGACTGAGCCTGTAATTACAGAGTAGAGAACCTGCTCTGCCAGGCCATGCACAACTGGACAGTGTCACCCCAGGTGCCAGCAGAGGATGCTCAACAAACAGCCAGATGACAGAGCATAATGCTTTCAAGCACCACTCAGCAAAACTACACATCTGAGGCAGTTAGGTTCCTAGAAGTGTGGGATTAGCAGAATAATGGCCCTCTGTCTCTGTTCGTTTAAAGGGCTGCCAGCAAATTATGAGCTGAAAAACAAGAGTCCCTTGAAAACTCATGCACAACATAGCCACGGACAGCAAGGGACCAAGTCATTTCTCAGACAGCAGAGTCCACAAAACACTGTGGCCTAAAAGCACAAAACAAATGTAGCAGTGTTTCATCACAATTTTTTTAGGCTGATTCATTCTTCAGCAAATCTCTTCAGCTACAGCTGTCTCTGCCAACTCCGTTGAAAAAATCATGAAGGAACAAATGCAGTGAAGCTCTTGAAAGTATTAGCTGTCCAAGCTTGTTATGCATGACTCAAGTTAACTGCTACAATGCTGGGCTGGCAGAGGAATTTGGTTGCAAGTCAAAGGCAAACAACAGGAGCGGACTGGAGGCAGTCAAAGGAACAACCATCTGCAAACAAACAACTCTCTCCATAGTGCAAGCTGCCATCAGGAAGCTCATCCCAACAGGACGCTCTGCAGAGGAGCCACTTCAGTGTCATCATTTTCTCCAGTCCAAAGCACACCAATTTCCTCTGGCAAAGAAAGAGGGGTTAATAAGCAAATAGCTGAAAACCTCAGGCACAAAGTTCACAAACACTTTACAAAACTATAAGCAAGAAAAATTAGTATCTCATAGACAAGAGGTCCTTCCATTTGTTTTGCCTATGGGAATTGCTGAAAGACAAGCACATCAGACACAACAGAACCAGGATGTAGCAAAGCCAATCCACTGGACCCACAGCATGAGTCCCTCCTGCAGCCCCAGAGCCTCCCCTCTGGCACACCTGCCCCAGAGGGAAGCAGATGGGCCCTGCTCTATGCACAGCTCCAGCTCTGGAAAGCTCATCCTCAGTGAATTCTCCCTGAGTAAACTCTCATTTTGGGATGAAACACACAGCCCATGTTTGACTATTTTATATTGTTTTTTATTCTGAGGTAATAAACCACAAAAAAAGCTTCCTCCAAAAGGAAAGGCATGCTTAATTGTGGCCCCCAAACTGACATTATTTTCCTGATTGTCTCTACAACATTACAGTATGAGTAGGAGTCACACCTCATGAGGTGTATTTCAGTCTCTACTTTGTCTGCTACACACTTGCATCGGCAAGACCAGCAGTAACTACACTAACACCTCGACTCTCGAGTAAACCAAAAGTACTAGTTATGTATAGTTCCAGTTATTAACAAGCATTAACAAGTTATTAACAGGCATTAACAAGCTCTGTCATTAACAAGCTTGATTTAATGAGAAACAAAGACTGAGGTGCTTGACTTTGTCTTAAAACACAGTCAACTTTTTTAAAACTGAACATCTCTTCAATCTTGCAGATGTAAGACTTAACAAAACAAAGCGTAATTAGTTAACGCCCCAAATCTGCCTTTGCTCTCACCATGTCATAGAAACAAAGGTGGGATTAACCAGGGGAGACCTCATTGTGTTCTTCAACACACTCAGGAGAGGAAGCAGAGGGGCAGGTACCAATCTCTTCTCTCTTGAGACCAGTGACGGGACTTGAAGAAACAGCATGAAGCTGAGTTGGAGGAGGTTTAGGCTGGATATCAGGAAAAAGTTTTTCACCCAATGAGTGGTAACTGGGGTGTCCTATGCAGGGCCAGGAGGTGAACTCAGTGATCCTGATGGGTCCCATCCAACTCAGCATATTCTATGATTCCCAAGAGTACACAAAAAGGCACTTTGTAGCAAATAACTGTGTCAGTCACCAAAGGCCCTCAAAAATGGTCTCACTTGTTTCTCGGAGATGCCCAGGAAAAACCAGCTGGGCTGCAGAAGGAGGTAGTCCTGCATGGCAGATGCTACCTCCCCAGGAAGACTCAGCCCTTGGCAGCACCTCTGGAGGTACTACATTGAACAGATCCTCCCAAGAAACGGGGAGAGCAGCAATAAAAGAAGGATGCAGTCACTCACTGTGGACATCACAATTACTCCTTGCTTTGGACAAACCTTTTGCAGGGCAAATGTTCATTTCTTCAGTCTCTCCGAAGAGGCTGATAGGACAGAGTGAAAACAGGGAATTCTTTAACTTTTTCTCTCAGTTAATGACAATAGGCTATCAACCTAGCAAGTCAGGGAGATCAGGGAAAGTGCAATATCAAAGACAGTGACATCCGAAGCTGCAAGTTTCAAGACTGCCAAAAAAACTTTCAAGTTGGTGAGGAAAGGGAGGGAGAGTTTTACAGTGAATAGCTACACTTCAGCAGAAGAAAAGTGAACTCCCTGAATGAGAGGAGACTTGTCTGGCAAAACAACTCCTTCCTCTGGAAGGATGAAACTGAAGAACTGCAGCTGTGACTTAGGTACACCCAGAACCAGAGCTGGGGACAGACTCAGGACCCTGGTCACACACACTGCAGCCCTTCACAGATGCTCAGGCTCAAGTGGAACTTCCATCCTAATCAAAAGCCCAGGTTTCACCTTTTCCACAGCTCTTTAAAAGGTGCTAAAACACCACCCTGGTGATGGTATTTCTGACACAGTTCCAACTCAAAGCAGATTCATGCAGGCATGCTAATGCATTGTGGAGTTTTAAACACAGCTAAATTCAACTAGTGCCAAGAACAGTTGAGCTGCAATTTTAAATACTCCGGGTTTATCTTGTTTAAATAGTCAGGAGATAAGTAAAGAAACCATGTACACCAGAGCCTGGTCCAGACCATGATTAATTTGCGCCAGGTTCTCCCCTTGACCAAGTCAGTCTGAAATAAACACTTAAGCTACTTTGCATAGCTGGAGGAGTGAATATGTGTCATCTGTTTGTCCAGGTTTAAAGGAAGGGGGAGAAAGGAAAAAAAAAAGAAAATTGAGACCTGACTTACTTATAAATGGCACAAAAGAGACAGCTCAGTGGGTGGTTGCAGAGCTGGCAGCACTAGACAGGATCTCCAGAACAAAAAAAAAAAAAAAAAAAAAAAAATCAGGAAATCCGCAGTGTCACTTCTCCCCACAAGTGATTTAAAATGAGCTTATTCCTTGCACTTGGTACATGAGGAAGAAGCAGCTTCCTGGCTATGACTGGGGGGAAACAAAGTTATTAATAGCATCACAATGAGCAAATATCAGAAGTTATGTTGCAGCACTGGAAGATCTTGGCTGGTTCACGAAAATATGTGTTGCCATGGCAGTAATTGCTATACATGGTAACAGTGAACAGTGGGGTGAGAACAATACACTTCTTGATTTGCTGCCCAAAACAAGTTCCTTTTGTTTTCTCCCACCAAAACCCACACATTTATTAGCTTGCGTTCAGTCCAAAACAGAGCTTTTCACTTTCATCAGTGGCAAGGAAGATAGCAAAAAAAGAGACAAATTCAGGAAGACATCGAAGCAGGTGCTACTCTCTGTCCTCCTGCAATGGTATGGTTGATGGATTAGGGTAGAAACCCAGACTATATTCAACTTTGCTTTTTATTTTATATCCATCTAGACAGTCTTCATCTGCCAAATACTATATACCTAATACACAGTATTTGCTACTGATTAAAAAAAAAAAAAAAAAAATCACAGCAAAAACCTGTAGAGGCACTTAAAGCAAGACCTCCTCCAAGATGGGACAACCTGACATTCAATACACAACATGGCAGACCACAACTATGTTATGCTATTCTGTCCTTTGCTTCTGTCTTTGCAGATCCCAGCCTCCTCTTCCCTTCCTGCAGCACTGCTGAGCACTGAGCACACACAGCATGCTGATACTTTGCAGAACCACCTCTTACCCTCAACTCATTCCTGAATTTCAGTGCTCAGGATTTCTTCCCTCATTTGCTCTTCCCCAGCCATCACTTTCATCCCCATTTCTACATCAGGTACAAACACTGTGAGCAGGAGAGATCCCAGCCTGGCTCCCCCAGGACCTCCCTCCTCTGTAAAGTCAGACCATCTACTCCTCATCTTTGCAGCCAATCTTTTAACCATTTATTCACCCATTATGGACTTTTCCTTAATATCCTGTGCTGAAACGTTTCAGTGAGGTCCACTAGACCACGCCACTTGATCACTCCAGTCATGTACTTGGAAACACCTTCCAAGTACCAGCGGAGTCACACAGCTCAGCTTTGGTCTACAAAAGCCATATTCGCTCTTCCCCAACATGTCACACCCATTTATGGTCTCAATATTGGTTTCTGGAAACTTTGAAGAGCACAAGACAGGCACTTGTGGTAAAACCAAGTGCCTCTTCCATTCTGCCAACAGGTGAGACGCTCAAAGAGGTTTGTTAAGTGAAACACGTAAGCCTGGTCATGCCCTTTCTCCACCTTCTCCCTCACTGCTCAAGAATCCACACATATTACAGATGCTAAAGGCACAAGGCTGGCTGTTCTTCCTAGTAACTACTTCAGATTGGCTGTCTGTAAGTTTACCCAAATATTTTTCAACCTGATGATGCCTCCTGCATCCATGACCTCCAAGAACACTGAAATCAGAAGTTCATCACAGATTGTGTAAAATAAATGGCCTTCCTCCTATCTGCTCTAAACCAATCTCCTTTAGGTTTCATCAAATGCCCACAGTTCTAGGGCCACAAGACTTGGTAGAAAAAAAAATTCAGCTTATCCATACAAAAGGGGAAACACTGTCCCCATCTTTTAAAAGGGCAGAGAGGAGGACCCTGGGAACTACCAGCCTGTCAGCCTCACTCCTGTGCCTGGGAAGATCATGGAACTGACCCTCCTGGAAGCTCTGCTAAGGACACAGAGGTGATTCAGGACAGCCAGCATGGCTTCACCAAGGGCAAGCCTGACCCAGTGGCCTTGTACCATGGTGTAGCTCAGTAGACAAGGGAGGGGACACAGATGTCATTTATCTGGACTTCTCTAAAGCCTTTGACGAAGTTCCCCACAACATCCTTCTCTCTAAATTGGAGAGAGATGGATTTGATGAGTGGACTGTTAGATGGATAACAAAGTGCTTGGACAGTCACATCCAGAGTAGTGCTCAACAGCTCGGAGTCCCAATGGACACCAGTGACAAGTGGGGTCCCTCAGGGGTCTGTACTGGGACCAGTTATTTGGTATCTTCACACTAGTACATGAAGGGAACAAGTGTACCCTCAGCAGGTTTGCAGATGACACACCTGAAGGACAGGGCCATCCAGAGGGACCTGGACAAGCTTGAGAAGGTTGCCCATGGGAATCTCATGAGGTTTAACAAGGCCAGATGCTGGTGCTGCACCTGGCTGGGTATCAATTCCTGGTTGGGTATTGATCCAGACTGGCACAGGAACAGATCGAGAGCAGCCCTGATGAGAAGGATTTGGGGGTGCTGGTGGATGAGAGGCTGCACACACCCAAATGTGTGTGCTGGCACCCAGAAACCAACCATGTCCTGGGCTGCATCAAAAGAAGAGTGGGCAGCAGGTCAAGGGAGGGGATGCTGCCCATCTGCTCCCCTCAGGTGAGGCCCCACCTGCAGTGCTGCATCCAGCTCTGGAGTCCTCAGCGCCAGACAGACATGGGCCTGGTGCAGCCAGTCCAGAGGAGGCCACTGAATTATCAGAGGGATGGAGCACCTCTCTTAGGGGGAAAGGCTGAGAGAATTCAGTTTGTTCAGCCTGGAAAAGAGGAAGCTTAGGGGTGACATAATTACAGCCTTCCAGTTCCTAAAGGGGGATGGACAGGGACTTTTTACAAGAGCGTGCAGTGACAGGACAGAGGAATGGAATCAAACTTAGAGTAGGTTTAGATTAGATATTAGGAGGAAATTCTTTGCTGTGAGGGTAGTGAGGCATTGGAATGGGTTTGCCCAGAATAATCGTGGATGCCCCTTCCCTGAGCTGTTCAAGGCTAGGCTGAATGGAGCTCTGAGCAACCTGGTCTAGTGAAAGATCTCCCTGTCCATGGCAGGCAGTTGGGAGTAGGTGATCTTTAAGATTCCTTCCAACCCAAACCATTCTCTGATTCTATTATCTTCATGACTTTGCATACCTTGATCTTGCTATGCGCAAGACTTTTCCAAACCAAGGAGTCACAAATTTTATGCTCTCTCCTCATAAGGCAGCTGCTCTGTCCCTTAGTAATTTTAATTATGTTCACTGCAGTCTCTCTAACACCACTGTCCTTCTCACAATGCAGAAATCAGAACAGCATGCAGCCTCCAAGACATGAACAAAGTGTTAGAGAGGGTCAAATAGATGCCCTCTGCTTTCGTATCAACTCCCTTGCTGATGGTGACCAAAACTGATTGGTTTCCTTGGCTAACATCACAGACAGAACTGATGATTTCAGAGAACTGTCAGTGACTCCAAGCTCCTTCTCAAGCTATAACCACTAGTTCCAGGCAGAGTATTGAACAGGCTGGTACAGGTAATTTCTTCCTGCTCACCACACTTTCCTACACTGAAGCTTATCTGTCACATATTAGTCCACTTCCCTGGTTCTGTGAGGTTCTTATGGATTCCTTCCCTTCAGTAAGCTATTCAACCCACTGAAGGAACTGAGGATCCTCTGCAAACCTGGGAATGTCACTGCACCCCTCTATATCTGAGGTTACCCACAAACACACCCAATACCAGTTTCTCAGGCCTTGCTGCTGACTTCCCCAGGCTGAAAAATGACCAGTAAGCCCTACCCTTTGCAGTCTATGCTTTCACCAGCTCTCAGTCCATAATAAGATCCTTCCTCCACACCCGTGGCAACTCTCTTAAAAGCCTTTGGCAGACAAACTTGCCAAAGGCTGCCTGGAAACACAGACACATGAAGCCTAGCAGTCCTGCTCCCAGCATGCTCACCCACCTCCAGCAGGTCTGCGAGGCAGAGGCAGGGCTTGCCTTTACAACAGCCCTGCTAGCACTGCTCCAAGCAGCTGTGCTTGGCCATGCCTTCAGCAAACTTGGTCTCCATTGCAGAGACTCAGGCACAGGGGTCAGACCCAACAGTCCACGGAACCCTGAATACTCTCCACAGCCCTTCCCTGGCAGTGCACCTGGACAAATACTGAGCCACTTCCCCAATTCCCTCAAGACTCTCAACTTTTAAAAAGGCCACTGCCTTTGCCAGCTTATGTCATACCAAGGGCACTTTAGCCACAGGATACACATGAAAGTATCTCAGCAATTTCAGATTTAAGATCCTTTGGCACTCCTGAGTAAATGCTATCTGTTCCTTAGTTTCTTATCAGTTCCTCAGTTTGCTCTAAAGCAATTTCTACTGATGTTCAATGCGAGACAACTTCTCAGACAGTTCTTCTGTAGCAAGATTGTAGTTGGCAAAGTTCCTCCACAAGAGTCAAGAAGGCCAAAAATGGTTTAAATTCTTTTGTGAGAGCTTTATCTTCTGGGCCTCTCACATTTTGATCTTTTCTGCTGCCAGTTTCCAAAAGGCTTCTGATGCAATTGAAAGTTAATATCTGGCAAATGCACTCCTCAAAAGTCTTAATCTGGTCCACCTTATTTTGATTTTACATGTAATCTGATGAAATAGATTTTTTTGGTCTTCTTGCTTGCATACAGTTTTCGTTTTTTGGTAAACCTCCTTTCTCATTCCACTGTCCTTCTTTCCCCTGCACATTTCCCTTTTTTTGTGTCTTTCTTTAAAAGGCCAAACAAAAAAGTCTGATCTGTTCTTGGTGGAGGTATCCATTCCTTCTGAGCTGGTAATATAATCACTAAATAATTTCCATGCCACCTCTGTTCCTATCAGCTCCTCTTTAGCCAAGGAACAGACCTCAGGGCTCTTACAAGACAGCAAACAGCCCCTTTTTAGCAGACTCAGGAGTAAATAACAGCTCTGGGGCCAGGCAGACAAGTCTCATTTATTTTATTTTTATGCTGCCAGTCATAAAGATCCCATCATAACCCTAGGCTTTGCATTATTATGACTATTCAGCACATATGCACTGAGTTTTCACAGGGTAACTGCATAGTCACAGTTTCCAGATGCCCAAAACTAGAGGTTCTTCCAGCTGGAAACATGTTACACAAACAACAAAGTACCTCCTGAGGCACCCATCAAGTAAGAGGTAGAAGGGTCAAGGCTTCTCCTTCCTGGGAGGAATACAGGATGACATCAAAGGGCAGCCAAGATTCCAAGAGAGCAGCGCCCTGCAATAGCATTTCCCTTCCTAGGAACTGCCACAACTTGGACCTTCACCCTTGTTTATTTTCAGCACTACTGCTGTAGCCAAGGTTGAGGCCAGCAGGACCTTGGCAGGAGACGTGCAAGAGACAAGAGGCTAGGTCCAATGGCTAACAAACCGCAAAACATGTTTAGTGAACAACAGGTTTTAAATCGAAAAAATAAAAGCATCATGGATCAATTCTTGCCTGAAGCACAGTAAAAATAAGGATTGAGATTCCTTTTCTCATCTTCTCTCACAGTTTAGCAGGTGTGAAGTCGAAAGATGAAGCCTGTCCTGCATCTTCAGCAGCACAGAGAGCTCTGCTACAACAGAGCTGCACCCAAGAAGGGGCTGGCTGAACGCCCCTGTAGCAGCACCCAGCTTTCACAGTCAGCCACTCCAATATTGCTTTCTTTCCATGGGCCCACATACTGCCTGTCCTAATGACAGCCTGCACTTCCCAGAGGGCCAACAGAGCAGTCCAAGCTCTAGCACAGACACATCTCACCATTAAAGCTCTTTATGCCACAGTTCACATTGGCCTTTCCCACGGCAAACAGCCACACCATTCAGGAGGGTTTACAGCTACAGATCTATAGGCAAAGCAGTACAAGTTCCAACCATAAGAAACAGACTCAAAATGGTAATTTCTGGGGAATACTGTTAATTCATGTAAAGTCCCTCAAATCTCTGCAGTCCGTAAAGCCTCTGGGTTTAAGCCAGGTTCTGCTGGAATCTGAAGGGCATGAAAGCTGCACTGCTGGCAGTTCCATGACAAATTTGTCTGTTCTCTGCCCACCCGTGTGCCCTTACCTGAAGAAATTGCTACCATTGGGAACAACAGAGGCTTCAGCAAGGCAACAGGAATTAACTGCATGCCCTTCTCCGTTGGTGCCAAGGGCCCATCATATGCAGCTCCTGGGGGCCCAACTCTACTTTGGAGTTGGCGCCACATGCCCTGGCAAGACCAGGGTAACACAGCCGTCTGGGCCAGCTGCAGGGGCTATTTTATTTCTCATCCAGAGTACAAGATGTACATTGTATCAGGAGACACTCTAAAATAGAAAACTTTGCTCCTCTCCAATGAGACTCCACAGCAGCTCAAAATGAACACCTTTTGAGCTCAGCTCACCACCCGAGCCATCCAGGCCAGGCAGGGATGGGCACAACAATTACTGGAAGATGTTCATTTTTGCATTTCAAGCTGAACTCTGGGTAGTTTCACTAAACCATTTGGTGATCACCGTGCTGTTCATTCTTCTGCATCTGAAGTTTTCACTTCCTGCTCCAGGGAGAGCAGGGTGGACAAAGCAGCCCGAGGTGAAACTTCCCTGCCGTGAGCACAACTTCACCCAACACCGGGTTACCAAAAAGCTTTTCCCCATGCACAGACAGCTCTCACAGCTCAGCAGCAGCTTTGCTTATCTAAAGAGAAAATAGTGAGTGATTTCATCCCTCCAAGAGCAAATAAAGTTTAAGCACAAAAATGCTCAGCTGTTAGAGCACTGGATGGCAGATGGGGAGGTGCCATTGGACATCGAGAGGCCACCTTCCTAGGAAAGGGTTATGAGGAGCCAGAGAAGCTGAAATCACTGACAATCATGCTCCTCACTGCCAAACTCATACAGCCTTCCCTGTCTCAAGAACAAGATCAACTCAAAGAAGTGTCTCCACTAAAGGAAGCTCTGCCCACAGTATCTCTCTGCCAGCCTCCTTCTTGTAGCAGGGTTTAGAATTCAAGGCCAAAGTCACTTCAACAGCATTAAATTCAAAGTGGGCTCAACAGACCATGGGAGAGGGAACAGGCAAACATCATGGCACAATAGCACACTAAAATCAGAGTGGATGATTCAGTGATGTGTTCTCCATGACCCCCTCCCACTCTTTCCCCATCCCCAGCACTCATCACAGGAGGACAGTAGAGCTCCTCAAATCCTTCACAGAAAACCATCTGCTGTTAGTTAGCAGGCTGAGTTTTCTCTTGCTTTAGTGAACTCAATCACTCCGGTGACAGGACTCAGAACCAGGGGAAAAAAAAAAGTGCCAATGCACAGCCTTACCTCCAGATCATCACTGTCTCTCTTATTTTTTTATGCTTATTGCCATCCCAAAACAGACTTCTACTTTGGAAGTCTCCAGAATCTTAAACCTGTGTTTTAGACCGATTTCAAATTACAGCTTTAGTGAATTTAGGCTGGATTGTCATACCACCTCCAGGCATTTTCTCAGCAGCTTCTAAACCCTCTGTACAAAAAGGAGCATATTTGCTTTTAATCATTATTTTCAGAGATTTTAAAACTAATTCAATGAAAATTAGAGTAGATTACTTTAGGGGCAAGTTCCCTAAGGAGTTTCCAAGCTAAAACTGCAATTGTCCAGCCACTTGTAATCTAAATCAGGACTGCAGAGGAAAGCCCTAAGGCAGCACCAACCAAAGCACAAAATTGCCCTCTAAGCCCCAATGCAACTTCCTTCACACTTCTTTTACTGGGCTGATTAAATGCAACTCAGCCAGAGTTGTATTTAATCAGCGAGACTATTCACTGTATAACAAAGGTATAAACTGCTAAGATAATATACCTCCACATTACGACATGCTAAGCATCTGTCCTCAGGCCTACGTTATACACTGCTCATGCCAGCTGCACTCCAGGCTCTGCACCTCAGCTCACAGCCATTTCACCATCTGTCTTTGCTTCACTTCATGTCAATTGGTGATCAAGAATTCTAAAACACTTGGAGCTTCTCCTCTCACCCTGGCTTAAAGCAATACTTGGAAGGTCAAATAAAAATAATCCCAAACATAACTACTGGATCTAGGGAGCCAAAAAGAGCTAAACAATGTGGTTGATACATAGCTGGATAGCTGTAGATACCAAAGGACTATCAAAGAACTACAATATACACAATGAAGAAAATGGGTACAGGACCAGAAGGGGACCAAATACTGCATTTATCACTTTACAGGAAACTGATCATGTTGAAACTAATAGCTGAACCTTGGGTTACTATTTAAACACCTATATGGAAGACTCAGTGTCTAGATTACAATGTGACCTGCAGTTTACTCCAGGTCTGGAAACAACCTCCCACTTGTCATCTCCCACATGGCACCAACAGCATACAGGGGACAAGCCCAGAGCAGGTAAAACTGGCAGGGTACAACTGCACCAGCAGATGAGCAGAGGGGTGAGAAGCAGGTGCTGGAGCAGGTGAGGTGACCAGGACCAGTGGGCAGGTTGAGGTTCCAACAATATGTGAGTCAGCCACTCCAGCCAGTGCAGAGGAACCTTTCCAGGCAAGACTACACACCACAGCTCATCCACTGCATTCCCTGGGCCTGTATTTAATTATCCAGCTATAAAGTCTCCTGTAAGTTTTCCCTCTGACTTTCCTTTGTGCCTAAAAATATTTTACACCAATTCATCCTTCTAACCTGAGCTCTGGCTGCTTGTACACAACATATTGCACTGCCTCAGAGTCAGAAAAACCCAAGACAGCTGAACTCCATGTGGTTAAAGGGGATTTGCTGAGCTCAGTCTCAGCTCATCAGGCAGCATTGTGCAAGGATTTTCTTGGTATGGAGACAGTAAGCCTCTTTGTTTTTGTTTTTTTTTTTTTCCCAGATGAATGACACAAGCAGAAGCAAACAGAAAAAAACAGACCTACAGAACAAAGAAGCTATCCCTGCTACAGTGCACCTGGCCCTCAGCCACAAGTTCATGATGTCCATGATGACACAAAATCCCACTACAGAGTCTTTTCTGCCTCTGTAAGAGGTTTCCAGGCAAAAAGCAGCAACCTTGTTTGCCCAGGTAGGAAACAGCCCCATCTGTCACAGCAAGGTGCCTTATGGCAATGTCCCACAGCTGCAAAGTTACACACACATGGGAACCCAGCACAGGTTTGTGTGGAGGACCCCTTCTGCTTGGCTTGTTTGGTTTTGGTAGATTATAAACCCTGCAGCTAAGAAAAAAGGTTGGATTAGAGAGGCCCAGGACTGCTCTGCTTGAAGTTGAGAGAGGAACACACAGCAAGTCTGAGGAGCACAGGGTGCTCCCTGTTCATCTTCACTTCATCCGTGTTGGAGCACTTGCCACTGAGGAAGGCAAAGTGAAGCAACAGCTTGGCTCAGGGAGCTGGGCACAAGCAGAATACAAGAGGTTCTCCTTGTAGAACCAGACTTTTATTTTCCTCTGGTGGCTGATGAAGATGTCAGCAAATAATTTTATTAAGACCTCTCTGTTTCAGAGGTTATAGCACTCTGCAGCATACAGCCCTTGCTGGAATTTCATACAAGACTCAAAGTACAAAGAGACAAAAGAGCCTGAAAAAAAAATACACTCAGCATCTCCAGCAGCCTAGTGTGTTTTTTTCAGGAAGAATTTTCTACAGCTGATATTGTCCAACTCAAGGCCCTTCTTTTTGCCTTAAGCATGTAACAGAGCGAGGCCATGTCTCCTTGCCATGCCAACACTCGCCTGGGAATCAGAGTCCTTTCCCTCTCCCATGCTTTGCTGCAAGCAAACAATCTAGATCTCCAGCATCCTCATTTTAAGTTTTCCAGTTTATCTCTTGGCTGTGTGAGTTGCATAACCAAAAAAACGGCAGCTGACAACACACAAAGAAAAAAAGCTTGAGAGAGTAGCTGAAAGATAGTTGACACCAGCTACACTGGAATTTACAGGACTACACTCAACTGGAAATATAAAACACTTAATCCTTACAGCAGTAACCTCAAATTCTTGGAACAATAATTAGGACGAGAGAATATATGCCAAATAATATTTCCATTATCACATGAGACAAAGACCAAGTGCAAAAGAATCTTCTCTTGATCTATAGTGTCTCTTCCAGATGTATGAGCCAGATGGACCTCATGGCTGCTGCTTTAGTTAATACTTTCCTGCCAGGCCAAGAACTGACTGCTTTAAGAAACTGTCCAAAGCAGAAGATTACTCTTCCATAAAACCCATCAAACAGACAGCTTGCTTCAATGGATACTCATGACTGAGCTACTAAAAAGCACAAGAAATTATTTGCTCGTTAAAGCTGTCTTTTCTACAAGGGAACAGCCTTCCTTGGCAAAGGCAGGAATTAACATCAAATATGTAAGTAATGACAGCAGAACTCAGAAACCTTCTATGAATCCAGCTAAATCCAAATCCCAGTGCCTGTTCCAGAATTTCTTTTTATTACAAATAAGATGCACTTCCCGAACTATTTGAATCTGCCTAGGGGACTTTTTTTAAAAACACAAGCACATACACATCACAACAAGGCACAAATAATTGCACTCCACTTGGGAAGGACTGCTGGAGCCTAAATGGAACACTTCAATTTCTGACCTATCTATTTGCTGAAAGCTTGTAAGCATTTCCTCCTAATTGCATCATCCACTGAGAAAGCCATTCGGGGAGCATAGCAGGAACGGAAACACTGGGAAAGGAGACTACAGGAAGGAGGAAACACTCCTTTCCTCTGAACTCCTGGTTAGTTTCCCTCAGAAGACTCTGTTGTGTCTGAAGGTGTTTTGCAAAGACCAGGCTTTATCTGCACAGTCTAACACTGGAAGGCCTGACTGCTGCTGAGGAGCCAGCTCTGGGCCATGCTGGGCCTGCTGATGGAAGCAGCTTAAAAAGGTCTTGGCAGTGACGGTAGACAGGACAACCACTTGTCCTCTACAGACCCTCTTCTGCTTCTGCCAGAAGAGCTACTGGAGGGAAACAAACTCCTGGCTTCACTTAAAGCCAGTCACCCCATAACCATTTAATCCCAAGGAAGCTGGCCTGGTAAGCTTACCAGCTCAGCAGCGTGTTTGGAGGAGCAGTGACAACAGGAGCCAGCGTATGGCAGAGGTCAGCTGGATGATAACCTCTCCCACCTGCACTTATTTCCACTGATTTTACAGAGCTAAGAGAGACCTTTGCTATCCCAGTTCATTTACTGCCAAATGAACTACCACAATCCAGCCCATCCAGGAAAAGGCTCATCCAGCAGACAAGAGTGGGATGTTCTGCTGGGGGGGCACAGGCTTGTCCTGCAGTCAAAGTTAGCTACAGAGAGGATGTTTATTCATGGTCTAATAAGAGGATAAACCAGAACAGGACACATGGACCCAGTTCAGAGGATGTGGAGGGCTCTGCACTGCACAACAGTGAGAGGCTTGGATGCCCAGCCAAAATCAGAAGACCCCTCTGCTGCAAAGCCACGGCTCAGTTACAGAGGCCATCAGCAGCAAAGCCACGGCAGGCTAATGAAGTTTTCACTTACTCCTAAATTAAAGTTGCTAAAAACCATGGAAACTGGTATTCATGCAAGCACAAATTAAAGCCTGAATTAATCTGAATTAACTAAAACCAACAAATTGTGCTAAAATAACTCAAGATTCAATAACAAAATTAAGAGTCCTCATGGTAATCACAATAAAACACATCAATCCCTTACATTTTGTATTAATCAAATTAAAACAGCCAGCCAGAACAGCAGGTTTCCTGCTGAACAAGCACACTCAGTACCATTCCCAGTCCTTCTACCCAGCTAACATGACTTCAGCAACCTCAGTATTTCTGGGTAGGCTGCAAGATCTCCCTCTGCACCCATCCTGAGGCCGTTTAATTCAAACAGCCAAAAACATGCTGCTAAAACAGCAAGTTCAAACTGAAAAGCTTTTTTCTCCTTAAGTAAAATGGCAACCAAGTAGTACCGTTACTAAAGCATTTACCCATCAGGAAATACAGATATGACATGTATGACTTCAAAAAAAAGAGCTAATGGATATTTACTAAACAGCACTGCCAGTGGAAAAAAAAACAACCCACCCTCATGGGCCAAAAAATCAGAATCCTACAGCTGTTTATGCTTTGTAACCTTTAATTACAGAAGTGATTCCATTAAAGCTGATTCTATGTATCTTAAAGCTCTTTCCATAGTCCCTCAACAATGCTAATAATTCTTCCTCCACGGCTCTAAGGGGAAAAAACTCCTCGTGCCCTGGTTTACAAAACTTTACTTGGTTGCTATCAGGCAGTTACCCCGATTCTGTGATGGCAGCCCCAAAAGAATGGTAAAATGGATTTAAAAAAAATATCTCCAAGCTCAGACACCAATACAATGAAATGCACAAGATTTTCTTACCCCATAGGCAGCTCACTACAGGAATCCCAAGCCCTCCTTCAGCTTTGAAGCACACATTACATTTTTCTAGAAATCAAGTAAATCACTTGAATGGGAGGCATCTTTTTGCGTCTCTAAAGCAGGGCAGCACTGCCTGTTCTGCAGGGCATATTAACACATGCATGTCTCTCTTGAGGATTTCTGCTACAAATCCAGTCAGGGTCAAGCTGAAAGCAGACTTTTGCATCACAAGGACGACCATAAAATTCTCTCAGCTATAAGGTCGGCAGACCTGTGGACTGAGATCTCACTGTAGCTTATGCTCTCCCAGCTAAGGCCAAGACATCTGTTTCAGCTAGGCAAAGCTGTTGTGAATACAAGAAGGCATGTGAACTATCTGACCAAAATCCCACCTTCTAAATCTGCATTCCTATAATCCGCTGTGATCTCAGCATCTTTCCAAATAACTTTCATCCAACTGACAGGAAGAGTAGTCTCATCAACCTAGCAAAAACCAAACTCAAAAGCACTAAAGAGACAGTCAGCTAGGGATATACAGGTAAAATACAGTGAAACCCAGCACAAGAATTTCTGTACTCCTCTGCAGCGGCTAGTGGAATGATAGCCTCAAATCTAAGGATTTTGTCAGGTTTTAGAGTTTACCCCAAAACGAGGAACCTACAGCCTTGACCTACAAGCACCTTTGGCTCTCACAAGCATGGAAGCAGAAGCAGCTGCTGTGAGTTGCTGCTGCTGGCAAAATGAGAGAATGCTGCTGTGCTCATCATTTTGCTCTAGCTGAATTCTGGTATTCTAGGGCCACCCTCAATGGGATTTGCTATCCCTTCTCAGGATGCTCCTTACAGACTAGCTCAAACCCTGGTCTGCTGCAGGAGATGCAGAAGGAAAAAGAAATAAAACAACTTCAAATGCAAGAGAAATAAAAAATTATTCCAAACACCTTGTATCATCAATGAGGCATTGAGCAAAATGCCAGTGTAGCTCTCCCCAAGCCAATGAGAACGTGAGAAGCCAACTGAAATCCAATACCCTTGAAGAGTCACACTGCAGGAATTTTAAATCGGTCAAGTTTTTAACCTAGGATGAAAAAAACCACTTGCAAACCAGCGCAACAGCAAATGGCATCAGCAACAGTGAGGACGGTGCCTCTGCCAGGCTCTGCACTTTCCTCCTGGCAGAAACAAACTTAATTTAACCACTTCTGGCCGACATCCCAGGTGCGGAGAGACCAGGAGGAATTCTCCTTCAATGGGGTTATTCACTGGAGCCGTAAAACCCGCCTGCGTTTGTCGGAAGCCGGATGCAGCCTGGGAAACTGGCCTGGCTACCTAGCCCTCCATTTTCACTGTCAACAGGTGATCCTGGCTCCCTACCCACTTCCAGGAGCGGACAGAACCCTCTCCTGGTCACAGTGCAACAGCCACGCCCGATAGTATTTTCACTGTCATTCTGTAAAAGCGCTTATTTTTTAAGCGAAAGAGAGCAAGCTACGGGGACACTCAGCCCAGTGCCAGCGGGCCCGGGCTGGAACGGGCACAAAAGCACGGTGAGCTCCCGACGAGCCGCCCATCCTCGGGGGTGCGAGGGCACCCGACTGAGTCCGGCCGCAGCCTCCGGGGAGTCGCCGGGGCCAGGTACGAGGGAGGACTCCGAGCCAGGGCCGGGCCGGCTCCGCTCAGCCGAGCTCACGGCCGCCCGCCTTGCTCGGAGGCCACGAAGAGCACAGAGCCGGCCCCAGACGGCGGCCCCGGTGGGAGCCAGGACGGTGCGAGAGGAGTTCCCCCCAGAGACAGCCCGGCGCGGCGGGAGGTGGCCCGGGACCACGGCCCCGCACGAATCGGGCCGCTTGGCACGGCTCGGCCCGTGCCGCATTTCACCTGCCGCCTCCGCTTGCCCGGCCCCGCGCCCACCCGAGTCGGCGCTGGCTCTCGGCCTCGGCCCACTGCCCCGGGGAGCGGCAACGCCTCTCGCTCTCTCGGCGCTCAACAGGTGCGCAGCGACCGCACTCACCTCTCCGCCATGGCCGCTCTGCCCGCGAGCGGGGCAGGATGTGAAACCCGATCCCGATCCCGGCCCCGCCCGGGGGCGGTGCGGCGCGGCCCGACCCGGGACCCCC
>VXBQ01004374.1:149455-160887 GCA_013400175.1 Phainopepla nitens
CCCGACCGTATCTGCCGGGCCCCGACCGTATCTGCCGGGCCCCGACCGTATCTGCCGGGCCCGACCGTATCTGCCGGGCCCCGACCGTATCTGCCGGGCCCCGACCGTATCTGCCGGGCCCGCCGAGCTCTGGCCTCACGGAGCTCCGGCCCCATGGGTGGAAACAAGGGGAGTGGAAGCGGAGCCGGGACATCAGTTTTGCAGCCGCTGAAGCCTTATTTGACCTACAGGTCAATGGTAAAGGTCAGCGCTCGTGACCCGTTTTGTGAGGAAAACCGTGGTTAGGCGGGTCACGCCCTGCCCTTGCCTCGGGACCCTTTCGCAGCGCTGTTGTTGCGGGCCGCTGGATCACGGCCGCCCCGGTGAATCGTGTTCTCCTCCCGCTGCCCTGGACACGTGAGGCTTTATTGATTCCGCTCTGCCCTCTGGTACTCCCGACATCCTCCAAGAGCGTGGATGGAAGGCTGCAGGGGGGGCTTGAACCAGCCTGGAGCATTGAGAGAGGAAAGTTCCTTTGCCAATGCTGGATGCTGAGCTGTCCCTGCTTCCAGGTGGGAGGGTACAGACATTTGAGTCAGCCTGAGCTGTAAGGCTGCCATGCTCTGGGTTTGCCCAGATGTATTCTCTTTTTTGCCCCAGCAACTTTGGGCAGATTTTGCAGACTTTCTGTTTCTTCTCTATCCTGAGCACACAGAAGACTGGTCTAAGCTGTGCGGGAACATCAGATGTGTCTCCAGCAGATGCACAGATCCACTAGCAGCATATAGACAGAGACCTCAAGAACAAGTTGAGCCCGCATGAGTAGTCTGAATAAACAAGCCATGCACTAAAGGTCAGCCCTGCTAGATCAGCTTCTGTCAGCCACTGTTTTGGAGTATGTCATTTGGCATGGTGGCACAGAAGAGCTCCTGCTATCTGAGTAATTGCTACAATGTGGGACTGCTCCCAAGGAATCTTTTACGGAGTCCTGTTATTCCAGAGTGGAACAATCCCGTGGGGAGGCAAATCCTGGAGGTTGAGCTGCCCAGATTCCTCAGACCCTATAACTGGGGGCACAACACTTGACAGATACTTGGATATTACCACTAACGGAGTTGTTTGGGGCCCATGTCACACCAGGGGGCAAATGTCTGCTATAGTAAGAAATTAGTCCTTTCAGCTTATTAATGACCCCATTTGAGCCAATGGTCAGGATCCCACCCAGAGCAACACTGTGCTCACTTGCAAATGGTGTTTTGGCACTGTTGAGAACTTGAGGGTAACTTAATCTGAAGACATTCCCATGAAAGTCCCACTGCATTTTTAAAAAGCAAATAGAGAGACAGTGAGATCATGGCCACTGCTGCTGTGGGCTGGTCACACAGCTGCACTGTGCTTGGGGGGAGGGGAGGGGAGTTTGTCCCTGCAGCCGGGGGGGCCAGTGGCAAGTGGGGCCCCCACAGGGGCTGTGAAGCTGCTGGAGATGCCTGAGGGGATGTAGGAAAGCAGGCAGGAGAAGTTGGGTTCTGTGGGACTGCAAATCGAAAGGACTGAGGCACAGGCTAGCCGGAAAGGAAAGAAGGAGTTGAACCAGATCTGCGTTGAAAACAAAAATTTTGCTGGTGTAGCTCTACCATGATTAAATTCGCATCCCTCATTGTGGAAGTGCAGTTATTGCTTACCTTTGCTGATACAAGCTCTGCCTGTCCTCAGGGAAACAGTAATACTGGGAAAATACTTATAGGAGCCTGATAGTCTCCGTTCAAGGGCTCCTGTAGACACAGACTTACTGTGTAAGAATTTTAACAGCTCGATTGTCATTGCAGTGCTAGCATGTCCTTTGGACATGCTGAAAATAGATGCTGGGGACATGGGAAGTTTCAGAAGCCCCAGCTTCGGGGCCCCCCAAAATGAGTGACCTGACACAGTAAGTGGGAAGTTGGCTGCAGGAGGGACCAGACAAAATATTCTTTTGTTTTGCAACATTCTCATTTTATTTTGTGTATTTCAGGGTTTGATGATAATGTGTAGGCTGTTTTCCACTTGCATCTCTGGCAGCCTTGCTGAAGAACCTAAACATCATCGCTTGGCTGCCGCAGCTCAAACTCTTGGGATGTTATTCTGCACTAAGAGATCTGGTCTCTCTTCAGGCCAAAACAGGCAAACTGAAGGCTCTCAAGGACACAAAGGACACACTGCCATGACATCTCAGGCCAGTCCAACTCATGAGCTGGCAGCTCTGTGCTGACCTGCACAAAGTCACACAGCAGGAGGGCATCAAAATGCAGAGCAAGGAAGCTACCTTGAAGGCAGAACTTCCCCCCTAGAGGAGGGTCACATACCTGCTGACATCAAGGACACTCTTGGGAGCAGAGATCCCCACTGCTGGAGGGGGAAAGCTGGGTGATAGGGGGTTCAATTACTGGCACAACAGACAGCTCTGAGGCTGTGCCTTGCACAAAGGTGCCAGTGACACATTAGTGACTCGGGGAGGGGGAGAGTAATCCCAGAGAGGAAAAATTAAGCAGCTAAAGGAAAAGCTTATTTTGTGGGAACTTTTTCAGAGACTTTCACAGCTCAGACAGTCAGGGGCTGAGAAAACTTGTGCTAGTGCTACCTGGTGCAATACAAACACAAGGCAGTTCTCCTCTGGGGATACAGGTGGGTCACTGGGACACATACTTGGGAGATCAAGCCCACCAGTCATGAGGCCTCTTATCAATACACCAAAAGTGGCAGCAGGAGGTGAATGTGAAGTGAATTAAGAGCATGGAAAAGACATTGCAGTGTCTCTGAGAGCAGAGGGCCCTGACTCTTCTGCTAATAAAAGAAGAAACAGCCTTCATGAATTGTAAGGCTGTGAACACTGTAAGATGAGCTAAGAGATGTATGATCAGTGTTTCCAGGCCAAAGAGCATCTCATTGCTGCCTGCTCTTGACTGAAGGTATAACTGTCACTGCAGAACTGCAAAATGAGGCAGCTCCCTGAGATCATGCTCAAATTGTTCCTCAGATACTGCTCCTAAGTGGAAGAAACTGTTTTTGGAGTTTCACACAGGTGGCCCTTTCATAAAGCTGCTCATCTGGTGCTCATACTTGGGCACACACTCCATGTCAGGAAATGGGAGGTGGAGGTCCTGGCATGAGAGATCTTCCTCATGTGGAGGTGTGGGAGAACCAGTGATGCTAAAGCTATGGAAAGTTTAGTATTGCAGTGCTGCTGTCCTGCTCATATGTCCCAGGCTGAGAGTTGTGGCAATCCCTAGATATGCTACACATGTGAGCACAGCCAGCACGTTGCCCTTGAGCTTTGGGCCAGCAGGCACTGGCCTTGCTCTGCCCCTGTTAACAAACTGGTTTGCACATCTTGGAACCAGTCCAGTCCAGCACCAGACCCGCAGTAACTGTCTCCATGTACAGCAAGGAGGGGAGTAACAGCTCCAGTCAGGTCTGACAACCCTTTGTTGAGAGACTGGTGATACTGGGAGTAGATACCTAAAACACTTGGTAAGGTCTGTGTGGCTAGGCTTACAGCAGCACCGCCCCAGTGCAGCTACAACTTTGGATCCACCTTCCAGGGCACCAGCAATGCTGGGAAGATGAGTTGGGAGATGATTCACTGGGGACTCCCTGTGCTACTCCTGAGCTGCATTTGAGCTCAGGTCCTCAGCCTTGACCTCACCTCAGCTATACTCCACTGAAGCTCGTGCCAGGCCCACTGACTGGGTCAGCAGTAACTCAACCCTGGCTGAGCCTGGTTACTGACACCAAGCTCTCTGTTCCTTTTGCACACTGAGTATGGCGCTGTCGTGCTGTCACCTTGTCTCCATCTCACCTGTCCTCCTCTCCCACCTCCAGCACCCCAAGCCCCCATGGCTGGAAGGAGGGGCAGGAGCAGGAGCAGCTTGGTGTGCTCTTGTGATGAGGGAGCCAATAATACCAGAAAACATTCTGTGAAAGCCCTGTGTTAAATAGGTCAAACTACTGTCCAGATACTCCTATGACTGGTTACATATGGGCTCACCACGGGGAGCACAAAGATAAAGTGCTGGGCTGATTGGGGGGCACAGTTCACTCAGATGGGTGATGAGATCTCTGTCCTCTGAGATTTTCACAGCTATGCAAAGCCATGGTTTACTTGATCTAGTGTTGGTGATGGTCTCATTTCAAGCAGGAGTTTGGGCTAATGCTCACCAAAGCATCCCACCCAACTAACATGTCTGTAACTCTGTATCAGGGAGCTAGAGGTTTGAGCTGAGCACGCATAGGTGGTGAATTCTCCAGTATTTCAGCACAGACATCTTGTATCCAGTGTCTCAAACACCTTATTTAATGGAACCAGGCTGACCTGGGTGCAGGTGTTGCTGGTTGAAGTTCTTTGGATTGTGTGCTGTAAGAGTTCTCTCTGCCAAATGGTCTTAGGAAGTATGAGGAATAGAAAAAATATCCCCATTCTTCATTAATCCTGTCTGTTTTGTGAAGATGATGATATTGACCAGCCCAGGACAGTCCTTTGGAAAAAGATAGTTGGAGACATTTGACCATTTGTAAAAATGCATATTTTTAGGCACCAACCAGCAGGTTGGTGTGTTTTTTGTGGATTTTTTTTGGCTGGTTTTTTTTTTTGGTTGGTTGGTTGGGGATTTTTTTGTGTTTTTTTTTGTTTTGGTTTGGTTTGGTTTTTTTTTGTTTTTTTGTTTTTTTTTGTTTTTTTTTAATGGCAGGCATGATTTCTATTTGTATAACTAGCCAGGTGTTCTGCAATGGTGCTTTTTAAAAATCATCCTGTCCTAATTTTTTCTGCCTTACCATCTTTAGCTCCTTTTCAGAGTAAGCAGCAGTACTATCATGTTACTTCTTGGCAATGCAGCAGCTGGCTGTAACCCAACCATGCAGCATGGGATACGGAAACAGATGGAGCAGCAAATGCTCTTTGTTTTCTCTCCTGCTTTCTAAAACAGATTGTGAGTAAAAACATACAGAGGAGGTTTTTGCCTTCTTCTCTGCTACTGTGGCTCCTTGGCTGCTGAAAAAGCCATGGCATTATATAGCAGGGGTAACATCTCCCCGCAGCAAAGGAGAGCTGTGTCCTTTGAGAGGAGAGCTGCCAAGAGGGGAAGGGCATTAGATACAATGTCGACATGCCCTTGGATGGGAAAAGAGGGTGCAGTGGGTGAAATGGCTGAAGTGAGCCAAGGGCCCCCCATGCAACAAGTCCTGCTTCTCTTGTTGCTCTGAGTCCTGATTCTGGTGTTTATCTGAACTTGGGTGAACCCCATCAGCTCATTAAACCGGCATGGAATGAAAGTGAGTGGGGTTTTGACAGTTAGGAACCTGTATTGGCCTGATGGATGATCTGGGATGAGAATGAGGAGAGTAGCCACACACCAGGATGGGCCAGGAGAAGAACAGGGGAGGAAGGTGGAGGTGGAATGTCCGTTGTGAACGAGATTGACTCTGCTGTCCAGGGTAATCCTTGTCCTAAAGCTAGAGAACACACAGGAAGGGAGGTCAATGCTGCCAGGTAATTTCCTATGAGCCAAACTGTGAGGCTGCTGTCAGTGAAGGTCAGGAAAATGTCTCCAGCAGAGGTTTGCCTGCCTTACTTCACAATCCCTGTGGCATGAAAACTCCCCAAAGTAAGGTACTTATGTCCCTGACACCAAATCAGTTATAGGTTCCCAAAGGACTTCTCTATCACAGCCTCCCATACTTCTCTGTTTCTGGTAAACTCTGCTGCTCTCAAATATATGGCTGCTAAGGATTTACTGGTCAAGCTGGGCAACAGTGCTCTCTGCCCCGCAGGAGATGTTATATTCTGGAAAACATGAAACTGTTTCACCACCAGCAGCCTAGAGCTGGGGGACACCTGCCCAGAGCAGAGGATGATTGCTGAGAGGCCTGTGGCCAGGGCTTATGACGTAAGACTGAGTTAGTACTGCCACTGCACCCAAAGAGCAGCATGAGTAGAGCACAGCAGCTCACCCAAACAGCAGCAGAGACAGAGCTGTGCCACCTCCCCGTGCCTCCCTGCTCGCTCTCCCACGGGGCTGCATGTGCTGCTTGGCCTGTCTGGCTTTGCTGGGGCTGTTTGTGCCACACAATGTAATATTGTAGGTACTTGGCAAGAGCTGAGTTTATTGTTTAGCCAAAGGTAGAACCTGTAATTCCTCAAGTTAATCCTACAGTCTGATGGTTTTTTCTCACAAGCCTTGAAAAACTGATTGAATCCCCATTTCTATGAGTAACTTGAAAGGAAGGTCCCACAGTCAGGTCTGAACACATAAAGAAAGATGGGGATTTGTGAGATCACTCACCATTTCTGACCAGTGCAGAAGCATTTCTGGGGGTACTTCTTTCTGGCCTTGTTGCCTCTTGGGATGACCATTCAGACATCTATCTGAAATCCCACCAGGGTGTTTTGCCTAAGTTTTCTCAGCTTCATCCCATTATTCACGTTCTTCTTAACTAACACAAAAAAAATTCTTTCATTTTGTTGTTTATAGGTGTCCTCAACTGAAATTTCTGCACATTGTTATTTCTTACTGTATCCTTTCAATAAAATAGAACAGTTTGTATTTTATAAAATGCAATCCCTTTTGCTCTCAGGTATTGTCTTGAGTTCTGTCTGTGCACCACCTGCTTACTAATACATACTGAAAACAGAAATGCTATAATGAGCACTAGAAGTAGGATATAACTCTTTATCTGTTATCCCTTCTCATACGAAGGTTCGAGGACCAGCCATGTTCCTGCTGAACTCAGTGGGAATAGCAGCAAATTCTTTGCTCTACCACGTAACTGCAGGGGGAAGTGGAATTTCCAAACCTGTTATTGCCAGCATTGCAATGCTCAATGTCCCTCTGTGCTGCACTGTGTCAGGCAGGCTGGGTTCCTATCAGCATGCAGGTATTCAGCTTTAGGCAAACCCCTTTGAAAGCTGTTCTTTGCTAGATTTTTTAACATCATGGAGATCTTCTAAGCAGATCAACTCAATAAACAGGTTCTTATACTTTAATTTGAGTGTTGTGCACTCAGGCTGGGTGCACAGCCAGCACTGCTTGAACTTGTGCATATCTGTCCATATACCTCTGAGGCTGCTTGTGAGCAGCTGCTGTTGGAGGTCAGAGAAAACACTTGGGATTACACCAGAGCAGTGTCTCAGGGACCACCCCATGCAACCCCCAGAATAGCACATCTGCAGGAGGCCATGTTCAGCCCCACCACGGTGGTGCTGTCTCATGGGCAGCCCAGACTGTTGAGCAGCTCATAGGGATGAGGCAGGTCTGAGGTCAACCTGGAAAGTCAGTGTCAGGCTGGGATCAGCATGAGGCCAGTGATGGTGACCAGGGACAGACCCAGCCCACGACAGGTCTGCAGTAACAAGGCAGAGCTGAGGCTAGGTCAGGCAGGCAGGCTGCAGGTCAGGGTCAGAGAGACCCAGGGCTGAGCACGGCCATGGGCATAGGCACATTGGTGAGGGCACTGGAGACAAGCACACCTCAACACAGCCCAGATGGGGACTGAGGGTGCGGGGCTGACCTGAACTGGGGCTCCTGGGCTGGGCTGGAGTGTAAGCCCGAAGTGAGGCTGGCATAAAGGCTTGTTAGTGCTCTTGGGGCCCTGAGAACAGCTTCACAGGCGGGTGAGATAACAGCATGAGCATGACCAGTTGAAATGAAACCTCTCGCAGGTCCTGATCTTCAGGGGTGGTTGACAAAGGAAAACCTTCACCCTTCCCTCACATGCAATTTCTAAGCAAGCAGAAGTGGAGGGGCGTAGATGCTGGCACTGCTGCTCATATTGATATCTCAGGCCTTCTGGAAGGAGAAACAGATTCATCCAGTACTAAAACTAGAAGAGAAGCTGAGGACAGGCAAGTTGATACATGGAAGAAGTTCAAATCTCTCACCAGTGGTGTCAAGTCCTTGAGGAGCAAATTGCCCCCTCGTGTCAGAGACAGACTAATGCATGCCAAAAGAGCTGGGTCCTCTGGCTGTCAGCCAGTCCTTGCCCATGTCTTTAGCAACCTCATGCAGGTCAGTGGGCTGCAGTTGGAATCCATGCGAGGAAACAGAATCTGCTCAAATCTACCATGTGTAGTTACTGTCAGATTAATTAGATAGATTATAACCTATTCAGGATTTTCTTTGCTGACATATGGACATGGTCTACATGGCCCTCATATTTTGAAGGGTATTTTATCTCTAATTTGATATTTCCATAGCCTTTTTTATGGTGCTTTGTTGCCACAGGTTTTTCTTTGTGGTGATACAACTCTGAGTAATTCTGAGTTCTGAGTTCTGAGTAATTTCGGAATCTCCAAGCTTCTTACAACCATGTAATCCTTTCAGTTTATAATTTTTTAATAACCTCTTGAGGGAGGAATTTCTTTGTTGATGTTGTTCTTTCAATGTCATCAGATTGAATACATTATACTCACTGCTATGCATGACTGTTCTAATAGCCCCTCACACAACTCAACATTAAACCAAATTGCTTCTTTTATGTTCTCCAACCAGCTGCTCCAAAAATCAAGCCTTTGTGGTATCTAAATGTACCAACCACATGATATGCTGATGTGACATTTGCTCACTCGGTGTGGGGGTAATTGGAAACTTTTCATAATGATGGTTTCTGCCTTAGTAGCCACTCTCTCCTCCTAAATACATCACTGTCACCACAACTGGTTTTACACTCTGTTCACTACAATAGTCCTAATTCTCTCCTTTGCCTATTTAGATGCAAATTTTCCACATACGGGGTTTCAATGTTACATCTTGGAAGATTAAAATGGTTCAAGCACATTGGTTCTGAAGTTTCTTCAACATCCAGCATTACTCCTCCACATGCTCGATTGTGAGCTCTTCCTGCACATCCGCAGCCACCTGCTGCAGTGCGCCAGCTGTTACCTGCCTTGTACCGGTGTCTGATAAGGTTGTTCTCAGTCAAAACTGGGTAGTGCAGTTGTTGTGCCTGCTTCTGTGGTTGCTCAGATTCATTTCGGAGCCCATCAGTGGCTGTTACCAAGTTTCTGTGCCTTTTTAGGCCGGACTTCATTTGTTCATCTTCCCATTAGTCATTTCCTACCTCTCCAGTTTTATCAACCTCCAACTTCATCTTTAACTAAGCGAGAGAGTGGCCCTGCGTGCCTCAGCACACTCCCCGATCCTGGCCAGCGGTGCGGGCGGAGGTCGGCGAGCAGCGAACGGTGGTCAGAGGGCAGTGAGCGAGGAGCAGGTGGCGCGGACGGAAGGCAGGGCAGACGGGGGGCGGTGCACGAAGGCAGCGGGCAGGTGGCACGGACGGAAGGCCGGGCAGACGGGGGGCGGTGCACGAAGGCAGCGGGCAGGTGGCACGGACGGAAGGCAGGGCNAAGGCAGCGGGCAGGTGGCACGGACGGAAGGCCGGGCAGACGGGGGGCGGTGCACGAAGGCAGCGGGCAGGTGGCGCGGACGGAAGGCCGGGCAGACGGGGGGCGGCGCACCAAGGCAGCAAGGCAGCAAGCAGCCGGTGCAGGCAGGGAGCATTGCCGCGCAGTCCCACATGGTCTAGCGGTTAGGATTCCTGGTTTTCACCCAGGCGGCCCGGGTTCGACTCCCGGTGTGGGAAAGAGCTTCGTTTTGTTCCGTACGCCTTTTTTTTCGTTTTTGGTGGTTAATTCTGCGCAATCCCTCCTACCCCTCGCAGCGCGGTTAACACAAGCAAGCTCCCGCCCTCAGCCCTGGCGCCTTACACGAACGAACGCCCTGGCGCGCGTACAGAGCCAAGTTTAGAGGAACGAACACCAGCCATAAATCGGCATTATGCCCCGGAGCTGCAGGGCCAGCCTCTCCTCTGGATCAAGCCATCCCGTAAACAAGGAAACTTTTTTTAGGAAATGTGTTACTGAGAGCTTTCCCTCAGCTCCAGAGGTGAATCTAGCCAAGTGACCGCGCCAGCAGCCCTGCGGAGATGAAGGTCGACAGCCGACGGGCCAGGGTGTGGCTGTGATACGGCGGATCTGGCAGCAGGGCTGGACACGCAGCGTTTGCTACTCCAGACCCCTGCTTAGCCCCCTCACCCTCTTTGTGAGTTCTGTAAGCGCGAGGGTGCCTCCTTTCTCCCACACTGCCTGGGCACCAGCCAAGGGCAAGGGGTGCGTTAGTGGAGTAGACAAAAAAACCCCCCAACATATCTGTGTACTCCTTCCAGAGCATGAGTCCACAGGCAAATGAGGACAGAGAAAAGCCTTAGGTAAATCCACCAACATGAGCCTGGGCACACGCTTCAGTCACAATCCCAAGGTGAGGGAACAAGGAGGAACACGGAGGTGGTTAGATCCAGGTCTGGTGGCTGGCTGGAAGCCCAGGGGTACGGAACAGGCAGTCAGAGCAGTGCATGGGAACAAATTACAATAAACCTCATTTTGTCTGTGAGAAGACCAGTAATTTTGTTTACAACCAAACTGTACAAAAATTATTAGGTTGGAAAAACCCTATTATAGTCATGCTTTGTTTTTAATTTTAAACAGATATTTTTTCCTAAATGTTCCAGACTCTACTAGTTGACCGCTTCGTCTTAGAAAGACTTGGATACTCTGGGCAAGGGCCCCAGGATCATTTTCTGCTATCAAGATTTCAGGAACTTTGTTAGAAATGACATTAAATGAGACAGTAGCCTGGGATTTTCAGAAAAATTACCATTTCAGGAGGCAAGTTTGTTTAGAATTTCTCTTTACATTGTTTCAGATTTGTAGAACAACAACAAAAAAAACCCTAGAATTCCCCAGCAACAATTTATTTCATGCTGATTCCAGCAGGAAACCCACTTAATGTTATCTCTCCTACCTTGAACAATTGCCCCAAACTTACTACTTATCATTAAATTTAAATACAAATGAGCCATTCTGTGAGCTCTGAGGGAAACAAAGCTCTGTTAATGAGACAAAAGGGTTTTTTTTTACAAAACACTACTTCGCTTTTGAGTTAAACTTTCAGCTTCAAGGCTCCAGCAATCTGCAGTGGCTTGTGCCAAAAGCGCTCCAGAAGGGCAGGTCATTGACAGATGTTTTACTTGGGATTGAAGCGGCTAAAAAATCCGCAAGACACTGCTGGCCCATGAAGGGTAGTTTCTAGCAGAAGGGTACGGCTGAACACCTTTGGACATTGTTAATCCGACTGAACCACATCAAGCCCTCAGCCAAACGGATGAAGATCAAACCACAGACCCTATTAAATCATCACGTCAACACAATCTCTGGTGAAGGAACAGAGTAATTTCACCCTCCTGTCCTCTCCATAACCTAGCCCACTTTCGTTTGCTGGAAAACAAGAGCCTAGGACAAGGCCTCGCCATGGGGCTCAGAACGTCCTGAAGGATCTGGGACGCGGCTCTTCCAGAGCCAGGGAAGGGAGCGATGCTCCAAAGGCACTGCAGTCCCACAAGCCCGCACGCACTCGAGCCGCGGGACC
>VXBQ01004376.1:10847-20904 GCA_013400175.1 Phainopepla nitens
GAAAATGTGAATTCTTTCTTGAAGCAATCCAGTAAGAAGAAAGCACAATATAGGCTTTCTGACCAATTTAAGACTTCCTAAGGGGGTCGATGTGAACCTCTCAGCTCAGTTCCTAAAAAACAGAGGCCATGGAGCTGCTGAATTGTCTCTGCCATGGAGGGCATGACAAAGCCCTTGGCTCTGCAAGCTCCCTGGTGCTGTAGGAATCCCCCTCTTTTCTCCAGGCAGGGAATTGCTCATTAGCACATGTCACTGCTGGACTACAGTTCAAAGGCAAAACTCAGCCTCAAGCTTACACAGAGCCACATTCCCAAATCCACCTGTGCTTTCTCCTGTAACCAAAAGTATCTCTCGCTAGCCACACACACCTTTAACAGCAGCTGAACAACAAAAGAAGGAAGATGCATCTTATTTGACAGCCTAGTTCATGTATCCCAGTTGTTCCTGGCTGCCTCCCGGAGGCACCATAAAATGTCTTTCTTGTAGGAGCCAAATATCCCCTTCCATTAAAGGCATAGAACACAAGAAATCGTAAGTAGTAAGTGCTATATACTTTTTTTGCAAGCATGATGGAGTAGAGACATCAGGGTAATGGGTAATAATGAAAAGGAAAATCAGCAACCAAGTCTCTGTAGTCATATAGACCAAACTGACTGTGTGACATTTCAATTTTGAATGAATGTCATAAACCGTAGAAAATACAGGTTTAATGAATATGCCTACATAAAAGCATAAACAAGATAAACCTTTTCACCGTGATGTTTATATTTACAGCACATAAGTTTCAAAATAAATTTACTCTGGGATGTGCTTCTGATACGAATGACTTTTCTGTAGAGAAATATTATCCGTAATCATCAGATCACTGAAAGCAGGAAGGACCCATTAGTGATGTTGGGGATGATGAACTGAAGTAGTGTTTAGTGGGTTTTAATTATGCTAAAAGATGAAAGTGCTCAGGAAAGGGTGTAAGTCATACCAAAGGGAAGGAAAATGAACTGACTTTATTTAAGTAAGTAGACATGTTTATTTCAAACAATTTTAAGCTGATTGCTTATTACATTAATGTGTTTTAGAAGGCTGATCTATTCCAGTACTTTGCAGTTACATTGTTTAATATCAGCAGTCAAAACATTGAAAAACTATGAGTCTTGGCTATAAAGTTTTTAAATTATGAGATTAAAAAATATGTGCAAGAATTTTTCATATTTTAGTTGCAGAGATATACAAAATCCTTGCTGCAATCAGAATATTATAGTTATCATTATTTTCAAACGCAGGTTTCCTCGAAGACTCACAAGATCAGACTTTAAAAATAGTATGAGGGGTGAAATACTGCCTTCACTGATGTAAAGATAAAATGTACGCTTGATTTCAAGCAGATTTCAATAAAAAAATCATTATAAAATTTTAGCATGTGGGTTCTCTTCTGCCTGTAAATTAACAACATCTCTCTGGTAACACATTGCAGCCAGGAGCTTGATATAGAGCTGCTTAGAGCAGAGTGAATTTAGAGAGACCCTGGGCCTGGTTTTGTCACCCTGTACCCCTTTAAACCTCCAGTAATTGCATTAATGTGGGTTTACAAGTGCCAGAGAGAACAGATTCATGTTCCCTGTCAGGTCACCCTAATCCTCCAGCCTTCTGACAAAGACAGAGACACAGCTGCTGTGTGCCACAGCCCCAACACAGTCCCTTGGCCATACCAGTTACAAGACAGCATTTAGCCATTGCTGAGAGGGAGAAGGGAGATGATAAATATCCTGTGGCTGCCTCAGAATGTTTTCTTCTTGCCCAAAGGCCTAGGTCTTCACTGATAGCAGAATGACAATTTACATAACCTTTGTGCACACCAAAATGTCTATTTTACTCACTGATACCTTAACAAACAAAACACCTTTTCTTTTTGATGAGGTTTTTTATGGATAGGAATGTGCAGTTACTTACTTGTTGACACCAGCATTTTGCCTGGACAACAACCATTTCATT
Source organism: Phainopepla nitens (assembly GCA_013400175.1). Classification (NCBI taxonomy): domain Eukaryota; kingdom Metazoa; phylum Chordata; class Aves; order Passeriformes; family Bombycillidae; genus Phainopepla; species Phainopepla nitens. The sequence goes on from VXBQ01004376.1 coordinate 12,837, forward strand.
ATCACTTTCCACTTTAGCTGATGCTTTAACCTAACTGTGAGTTTTTTTCCTTCCAAAGCATCTCATGGTGCTTACACGGAACAAGTAATTTTTTGCTCCTGTTCGTATTTCATGCTTTAACCTCTGTTAAACCAAATTCTAACCCATTCACAGCCCTGTGCCACAACTCCAATCAATTTTCTTCCAATTTTCATGGCCTGAACTCCCTCAGAATTTTAAATTAGGAATCAACACTGTGCATGAAACTCGACTGAACAAAACAAGTGCAAGCTCCTGTCTGTCTGTTATCCAGGTATATGGATGAAAGCAGTGGGGTGGGATGCCCATTATGTTCTGCAAGCCTGAGGGCTGGTTTTGTCTAAATTAGCAGCCTCTAGCATTAATATGCTTTGTTATGGTCCCATTTCTAAAACTTCCCTTCAAAGGTTTCAGTGAATGGTCCCAGAATGCTTCTAATATATGAAAAGGTGTTTTACTGAAGGCTGTGTGAGCAGAGAAATTTTGCTGGGCCATTAACATACGTGTTAATGTATGCCTAAATAATATAAAGTAATATAAAGAATAAAAATATGGTGTCTGAACTACCTGTAAAATAGAATATCCACCCCTGGGCTGCACAGTTATCATGACTCTAATAAGACAATTTTCTAATTGGACATCATTAGGCATCATTTTACAGTCATCAACTAATTGAATCTCATTTAAGGCTTTTCAGTTGGGAAAAAAACCCATATGTTTTCCCCAGAAAAAGCTCACCCTGCTTTCCTCCTACCTTTCAGCTTAACACCTCATAGGGCTTTGTGGTCTGCAATATTGAATTTCTGATTACGGATAAGATGTTTACAACACAGATGATAGTTATGAGTAATGCATCTCAGAGCAAATTTAATTTGTTTCCACTGTGCTGTAAAAAAAAAAAAAAAAGGAAAAAGAAATATAAACCCAATCTTGTTTATGGCTTTATAAAGTCATATTCATTAAATCCACGTGCTTGGCATTTCATGCAATTTTCTCCATAAAAAATAAAAATGTTATTTTTGTTTAAGCCTATTTCATGGCAGGGATTTACCTCCCAGTTGTTGCTCTTCATCACCCACAGTTACCCAGGACAACTCCTAATATTCAGAGCTGTGTCCTGCTCAAATCTCTGTTGAATGTAAGGAAAAGGCTTTTAGCTGGAATAATACCAGCATGGTAACAGGGTGAGGGGATCTATCTTGTTTAATTGGACTGACGTACATAGTTTAATATTAAGACCTAATCTAATCCTGCTAATGGAAAAATTTAATATTCTGATAGATTCACTTAATGAAATAGAATATTATACCCTGTGTTAGAAAAGAGAGAAAAAAATCTTTAATTTGCACAAGCTTGATAGCTCAGTATGTATTTTTCATTAGCAATCATATGATTCTAATCCTTAGGCCAATGCCAATGTTTTCTTTTATTTGGTAGTTTCAGATAAAGCCTTGGAAAATCTTGTACTAAAATAAAGACATATTTTGCCTTTATATGGTAAATTAAATGAAGTATTCTTTGCTACTTGGTGGCTTTGCTGGTCAAGATGGTGCTGCAGACTCTTGTATTCAGTCGTGCTGCGGGTTTCAAACACAGAATCACAGAATCACAGAACGGTTTGGGTTGGAAGGGGTCTTAAAGGGCATCCTGTTCCAAACCCCTGCGTGGTCAGGGACACCTTCCACAACCCAAGGTCACTCCAAGTCCTATCTAACCTGGCTGTGGACACTTTCAGGGATGAGCCAGACACAGCTGCTCTGGGCAACTGTTCCAGGGCCTCACCATCCTCACAAACCTGTCATATCACAGCATCCTGGGTTTAATGTTGTAGGATCCTCAACTACTTTTATAGTAGGGTAATTCTGCAAGGAACACTATTCAGATCAGCTTCTGACTGCCCTAAAGGAGCTGATGAGTCGTCAATATATAGAAAGACAAAGAAATAAATTCTATCCTCTGTTTGGGCTTGAAATGGCATCTGGCATTGGTCAGCAGATGGTGAGAAATTGTATTGTGCATCACTTGTTTTTTTTTTTTATTCCATTTTTACTGTCATTATTATTATTTACTATCATTATTGTATTTTGCTTTGTTTTCAATTATTTAATTGTTCTTGTCTTAACTTACAACCTTTACTTTTGATTCTCCTCGCCATTCACTGGGGTATAGGGGAAAGAGAGGTTGAGTGAGTTGCCAGCTGAGCTTACACCATGACACCACCTCAGCATCCTTTGGTCCTGTTGGCCAGTGCTTCCACGATTCCTTTCCCTTTCCCTATTTCAGCACAGAGACAAGTTGGTAGGATCCTACACAGACAGAGAAATGGGGGCTCATATTCAAATTTGGGAAAATCTGTGATATGCAGGAATGTCATAAAAGTCAGAAGCATTTATGCTTATTAAAAAGCAGACGAAATGAATGTTTTCAGTGTTTTAAGTGATAGAAAAAGTCAAAGCAGTTCAGCGTAAGAATGCCTGCTGGCAGAGCTGGTAGTTTCTAGCTGGTGGGGATCACACAGGTGGGTGCAGGATGCAGCTCCAGCATGGTTTTCTGTTCATGGCTTGTTTTGTGCTGGGGCATGCACTGTTTGTGCTTCTCCCAAAATAAGATTTTACTTATGTTTAGTTTTTGTGGGAATGGTTCCTCCATCACCAGGTAAAAATTGCCCATGATCTCAGCCATAATGTGTGGGGATAGAAGTTTCAACCATCTGTTCCCCACCTAACAAGACTTCATTACCCTCTCATGTGGATCTTGAGAAAGGAGTTTTATTACATTTCTTCCCACTAATGCTGCTGTAATTTTAGTGAATGCCACTGGAACTAAGAATTGCTGGACAGAAGTAATTATCATCTCTCAGCAGAACATGATTAAAAAAGGGAAAAAAAAAAAAAGGATAGAATGATCCTGTCAATGTTTTTCACATATGCCCATAGGTTCTGATCATTTTGTGTTAAAAAACCTTAACTGAATATTGCGTCTCACAGGAAATGCACAAGTGTTTTCTTTTCCATACAAAAATTCCATTATCACACCTTATATATACAGTTGAATGACTATTTCCTGTGAAAATGCCATGAAATTTAGTTTTCAAAGGCCCGGTATCCCATCTCACTCCTATCCTAATATACCTTGATCAAATCTTTCATATATACAGCTATGTTGAAAATTCTATCATACATATTCATAGACCAGTTATCACAGATATAATAATTGCTGCTTTACATGCTCCACAAGGTTTTATAAAATATTAATTGGCTATTATTCCTATTGCAGGTGGAAACACTGGAAAGATGGCTCCCTCCTGTAATATAATAAACTCATTTTCAAGTTACTTTATCGCACTTTGAAGCAGAGATATGTGCACTGAAACCTAGCACAGTCTCAAGCTACACAATGCTATTCTGAATTTCTATTGCCTCAAAGTTAAGATTTTGACAGCTTTAAAGTTGTTAAAATTCTAATAAGAGTGAGATTTTTCTCTTACGTGTGTCAGATTGCAAGATGGGTACATGAGAACAGATTCCTTAGGCTATATACAGATTTTCCAGGCAAGAGACCATGGTCATGCACATGTAATAAGACCGTGCATTCATGGTCTTATTATCTGATATGTAACTAAGATATGTTCAGGGCTCATCCCTTTTCTTTTTGTTCACTTGAAAAAAAAAAAACATGGATTAAAAAAAGCCAGAGAATCCTCATGCTTAAGGACTTCATCCACATGGATTACATGGAGCACAGGGGCTTATAAACATGTGGGAATAGAAGACAAAGCTCATTCTGAAAGAGCCTGAAAAATGAATCGGTAGAAAAGGAAAGAAGTGTTTGTGTTCCTGTTTGTCGGTCAATACTTGAAAGAAGTGTTGGGAGGTTGAAGACTTTTTGGAAGGAACACTGGGGTTGTAGACTAATTAGGGCTTTGATGGGAAGTAATTTAACTGGAGAGAAAAATGTATTGATGTAGCTCTTTTCAGCTGCACATAGGCATACAGGCCCTTACGTTGGACAGTGTTTATTCCACAAAAGAAATCCCCTAAAATTTGTGGAGCAAGAATATCTGGTCTCCAGGACCAACAACATCTCTCTGTGACACCCTTCTTTCACTCTGCACTTGTTCCAAATGTATGAAAGCCTTGTGGAACAGTCCTTGTGGAGATTCTTGATTACATAGTTTTAATTCTTTCTGAAACAATAAGAAAGAAGACCAAAAATATGATGATCTGTCTAAGGTTTCAAGCCCTATGGTCTGGATTCACGTACAGCATGAGTTGTAGAAGTGTCTCTGAAGGAGACTGCAGAGATCTCAAAAAAAGAGATACACATTTCAGAATTGTCAAGCTGCTTAAATATTAAAATAGATGTTGCTATCTGAAATCATAACCACATTGAACAGGTAACTCTTGCAGTGCACTTCAGTGAGGTGTGGATATTAATAATTATCTAATTTGGCTCCAGAGCTGCCAGTTTAGGGAGTGTCTAAACACAGACACAGGGTTTAGTATTGAAAAGAGACATTGTTTATTCTGCTCAGAGTACAAGGTGGAGATTTTCACAAATCAAGCACACTGTTCACCAAAACTTTACACCGTATATGCATTTCAGCAAACAAAGAAATCACAGTTCACTGGCTACAAATTATCTAGTTGTCTTATTAATTAATATTCTAGTATCTATTCGTTAATGATTCTCCCTTCTCGTGCTGATTAATCTGCCTGCTCAATCTCTCTCTTTCTTTTGAGTCTGGGGTTTCCTGAGTCAGAGGTGTTATCTCCCACTTGCAGACTGGAGATGCTGTGAGCTGGTTCTGATCCCTCACATCACACAGGGCAGGGGACCTGTGGTGCCAGCCAGGTGAGAAGACACACAGCAGGAGCTGACATTCAAGCAGGAAAACCCAGACTGTTCCATAAAACCCAGGTGGCCCTTTGTTCAGAACTCTTCCTTTGAAGTTATGAGCCCTGACTCACTGAAAGGCAAGACCCTGTTTCACATTCTCACTCTCTGTAACTCACTGGGGGATTTTTTAATTTTTTGCTTTTGAGATGTTGGCATTGCTGGAAACAATACAATCACAGAAAAAATAGTACTGTTTATGTGGAAAATACAGAAATAAATCCTCTCTTCTTTGCAATCACAAACAATCACACGAACTATAGCATGCAATGACAGTGCAGAATTCAGGCAGTCCAAAATTAGACATTTCAACATTAGAAACATGAGTCTCAACAACACAAATAAAACAATATCAAAAATAACCTTTTATTATTAATGTATATTCATAAATTTTCTGGGAAGAATTTTGCTAAAGCATAAACAACCACACAAAACCCTGACTATAAGCCAAATTCATAGAAGAAAGTAAATATGTCATTATATAGGCTATAGGTATGAAAAGAATTCTATTTTCTAATTTTTAATTGTAGATCTGGTATCCAAAATTAAATAAATATTTAACTATGCAAAACTTCCAAAAGTAGTCTGACAAATTACTTACAAGTAATCTACTGAATTAGGATTGATCTGATGGTCAGTAGAGTTTATGAAAAATCAGAAGCTAAAGAAATAGCTGGAAAATTGTAGATACATTTGGGATTTATTAAGAGTTTCTGTGCATTCAAGGTTGCCAGAATCCAGAAAAACATCGTCATGAAATTATTGAAGCAACTATTGCTGCTTTCAGCCTTTGCATCCTTGATCTTTGGTGTAGTCCTTAGTATAAATTGCTGTAATCCAGCTGATTTTGTTACAGCAACAGAGATCTTAATCTGTCAGTTACTTTATACTGGGTTTAAATATAATTAGCTGGAAAAGTTATGACCTTCCTTCAGGGAGGAGATTCTACACAATTTTTTTTATTAATGTGGAAGCAGACTTGAAGATTAGCAAGCAGGATCTTAACTTTTTTGTGGATCTTAACTTTTTTCTCTTTCGCATGGAGGATTTCAGGAAGATATTTTGACTTATATGAAGTTAATTTGCCTGGATTTCATTTAGAAGTTTTGGGCGTATTCATCCTTCTACTAATTCAGGAAATTTCCTTTAGAAGTTGGAGGGCTATTCAATTTTCTGTTAATTCAATTGGTATATTGTGCCTGAAACATAGAAGCTGCCTCAACAAGGGGAAGATTTTGTGGGGTCTTTTTACAGTTCAGATTTTCCATTACTGTGATCTACCTAATCAGCTCTATTGATCTACTGCTTTGTTACAATAGCTGCAGTGCATTAAGGGTTCCAACATGTTCCTAAAGTGTATTCAAATTTAAGGCAATTTACATCGCCTATCTACTCCTAATGGTAAAGGAATAATTCAACAAAATGTTACAAAGGCTTGAAGATGTAGCATTAAAAAAGGCTTTTCTGAAAATATATTCTCAGAACATCATGTAAATCTTGGACAACATGAGAAATCCTTTCCAAATTTGTGCCAAATGAACCTGTCAAATTACTTGCCACCTATTTGAAAGTTAAATGAGAAACTTTTCTCACAGGGAATATGTTCCTTGATTATCCCTATGAACACAGCTCACTTCTGTTGGCAAGAAGTCTGTTAATAGGTTTTCTCACTGTCATCAAGCAGCAGAATTTGAAGTGCATAAGAGTTAACAAAACTGTGCATATTATGAACCAAAGACATGCACAAAATAGGAGAAGAAAACCCTGAATAATGTGGTGAAGCAGTTCAAGGAGAGCTCAGAAATTTGCCTAACATATATTTCCTTCATAATCACATTGCTCATCCGATTCTTCCTTCCCTGAACTCTGTAAATTATGTAATTGCTTATTCAGTCATAAAGAATAAAATGTTGGGGGGAGAAGGCCAAGCAGCCTTGGGACACATTTTATAAAGACTTTTAATTAAGTTTTATGCAAAACCTTGTTTTTTTTCTGGTACAAAATATGAAATCAATTCTACTTTTAAGCTGATGATATGAAGTCTTCTTGTGACTACACGAAGTACTGTCTCCTTAAGTCTTCCTGTAGTAATGTTCTATTTTAAAAAGTTAAAGACAAAAACCCCTTCTTTGCTGGAAACAAGGTAAACAATGGCTGGTGAAAAGCAGAATAGCATATATTCTAATTTCTGCTTCTTACAAAATCTGTATTTTAGATTTGATTATATGTATGAATTTAACGTCTTTATTAAAATAGAATACAGTAAGCATGACTATTCTCCCTTCCTCCCCACTACATTGGTTCTTTTGTGTTCTCTTTGAGAAAAAAGCAACACCAAAAAATAATACTTAGCCGGTTCACCAGTCCTACAATTTTACTACATGGCTCATGGTTAGAATCACCAAATCATAGGATGGTTACGATTAAAAAAATACTCTAAGATCATTGAGTACAACCAATAAACCAGCACCACTGTGCCCACCACCAAACCATATCCCCAGGTTCCATGCCCACATGCCCTTTGAACACTTCCAGGAATGGTGATTCCACAACTTCCCTGAGCAGCCTGTTCCAAGGCTTTGCAATCCTTTTGATGAAAATGTTCATACAATCACAGAAGTGTAGAATATCCTGAGTGGGAAGGGACTTACAGGGATGATCAAGTCCAACTCCCAGCCCTGCACAGACACCCCAAAAATCCCACCTTGTGCATCCCTGAGAGCGTTGCCCAAAGATTCCTGGAGCTCTGGCAGCCTCAGAGCTGGGCCTATTCCCTGGGGAGCCTATTCAGTACCCAACCATCTTCTTGGAGGAAAATCTTTATCTTAAAGTCTTTCCTCCCACTTTGCTGGAGAGCTACTCAGATTGTGTTTCTCTTGATCAATAATTTGCCAGACAGCTCATTACCCCATTATAATATGTTAGAATACCTTTTCCCTGTTCCAGTAGATGAACAAATTGTGATTATTCTCTGCCCTTTGAGAAGGTTTTCCCATGCTCAGTATGGACCTATGGATCCTTCCAGCTGGCCTGATGAACCTCTTCCTCCTTTTTCTCTACAATGGAGTTAATGTCCTTTGAGCAACTATCTATAGTTTCAGATCTGTCCTTTCCTATCTCCTCAAATATCATCCAGTTCTTCCATTTACCTCTT
>VXBQ01004376.1:20952-37138 GCA_013400175.1 Phainopepla nitens
TTTTTTTTGCCTCTTTCTGATTTTACCCATATCTGATATCTATTTACCCTGGCAAAGCACTTTGGCTCCAAAACCAAAGAACAGTTCTCGTACGTTTTATCTTGTGCCTCATTGTTACTTCTTAACACTATTTCTTTTTCTCCATTCCCAATTATGGTGCAAAAATATGCCTCCATCTAATGTTTAGTCATTTTGATATCCCTGTTTTCTGATTTGTTCAATTTAGTTTCCCTTTCCTATATAAAACCAATATAGAATAAAGAGAGGGGTGTTGTTAATAAAACCTACAACCAGCAAAACCAATATAAAATACTTCCCCATTCACTTACTAATTTCCTTCTTAATATTCCAAGGCATATAAAGAAAAATAGATAGGAACTGAATGTATTAAGATTCTGATCATGCGTGCTAATCTATTTTTTTAATACTAGGTAATTCCCAGATGCTTCTCATAATTACCTCTCATCATTTAGTGGTAGCACAGGAGAAAGCCTTGCAAATTTTCTTGTATTCACATGCAATTGGAACAAGGTCACTGGCTAGACCCAAGGACAACAGCTGACAGTAAAACCTTTCTTCACTCCACTTTCCTATAACTAGGAAAAAAATAATACTTACATTTTGATCTTTGTGACAAATAAGTGAAAAACGATGATATTCTATAACTTCAGGCCTTTAAGACGATATTTAAAAATCTTGAGGGTTTGCTTTTATCCTTTTCATTTCTCCCAAAGTCTGAGTGCAGTGTTTTCCTAATCTTAATGTCAGAGGTAATTCTCTGTGCTGTTTGAGACTTGAACTATAGAAAGTAGGCCAAGTATGCAGAAAATGAAATGCATCAACACAGAAAATAAAACTAGATAATAAACCTTACTGTTTGAAAATGCACAAAGAGTAACCAGAGTTCCTGTGATTATTAAAAAAAAGAAAAAAGAAAAAGAAAGGTAAATAATTTTAGGGGTATACCCCTGACCTAGCTTTTGCAAGACGTTCTGTCTTATTTCAGTAAAGAATTGACCACTAAAATTCTAAACCTGTAAATTTAAGTAGATTTTCTTTTTCATCATTGTGTACAGTTTTAACACAGTGCTTTAAACAAAGGAGCTATGCAGTTCATTAATTCCTACAAATGATCATTCACATGGCTTATTATAACAGACTGGAGGATATATGCTCTTCTCTGTATTTGGAGATGTACAAGAATCAGCCTCATCAGGACTAATGGCAATTATGAAGGTATATATTCTACACTCCCTATTTTAACCTGGGTAAGACTAACAGCCCATTAATATTAATACATCAAAGCCAAGCACCGTGCAGATTAATGGAGATAGGTAATATGGAAAAACCATGCTTGCCTTTTGACCTTAAAACAATACTTAGCTTTAATGTACTTTGTAATTTAAATACTTTATATAGCCAGAATTTTGTGTAAAACATTAGTTTAAATTCTTATTCATTCTTTATTAAAATCAATGAGATTCTATTCATCTTTGGAGAAGAAGGTGTTTTGAGACCAGGAGAGGTAAGTGGTATGGACAGTTCAGATAGATTCAAAAGAACATCAAGGAGGAAAAATAAAAGTCAAAAGTGAGAGTGAGTTGACAGGTGTACTCTAATAAATGTGTCATGTAGCACAAAACATCTTAGGCAGGTTTGTGGAGTCCACAGCTGAGAGCAGACCTTGATTTCAAAATTACATGGGGGATAAGGGCAACAAAAATTTAAGGAAAATTAAGCAAAAGAAAAAGGAAAATGTTTCCCTAAATTGGTGAGATCAACAAGAGGATGAACATCATCCTTTGTCTGCCCTCTGCGCTGTGGTCAGCCCAAGTATTTTTCTCACAGTACCTATCTAGTTTCCATCAGAACCTGCTCGTTAGCTGGTCCTTGTTAATTGTGGTGCTATTAACACTAATTGATCAGGTCCAGGTGCTGCATGATGACTGAGCAGCCTTGTCTAGTGGAGGATGTCCTCCCATGGCAGGGAGGTTGGAACTAGGTGACCTTTCAGGTCCCTTCCAGCCCAAATCATTCATTGATTCTATGATTGTTTGTTGAGCTTTGTGCCTGCATGTTATTCAATGTTATATGTGACATTGGTCATGCTGTCTGCAGATTTTAACCTCATAAACTATTAAGTCTGGAGACTTTAAAGCTACAATGCAAGGCATGAAGATAAAGAAGGAAAAGAGCACACACTGAGGTAGAAAATACAGAATTGAGGGCAGAGGGACCCCTTGGCATGGCGGGGGTGAGGGCACCTAAGGCCCTACTCACCTGCATTGCAGATCCGGGGCGGTGTCACTCGTGAGAGATGCATCCCCTGCTGGATGGCACCCAGAACGACCTTGCTGCCTATAACATGATATCCCCACTGTGCTCTGCCTGTTTTCCTGATCCTTGCACAGCCACAGAAATGCTGCAGCAAGAAAGGAATTCCTCCCTGGCTCCAAACCGCCGGCTGCATGCGGTATATTTTGGAAAATAAGCCTTGCTCAGTCTACCCATCAATGGTAAGGCCTCATCTTGACAGTTTTTGACCCTAACATCATGGCATTAGGGCTTCAAGAGCATACATTATTGATTACTGGGATGCATTTAGCACATTCAGTATTTTCCTTAGTGTCCTTTCTGAACCTGATGCTCAGGTTACACGTCCACTTGGAGTCTAAAAGTTCCAGAGAGTATGCTACCTTAATTCTGCCTGCCTCTCTGCCATGTTTGTCAGGACTCTGGGAAAAATGTGCCTTTATCTGATTAGACTTCAGAGGCCTGCAGCTGATCGGCAGGACAAGTATTTAGATGTTTGTTTCCTTTGCACCTTGGAAAGTTGTCAATTTTCTATTCATATGCTGCAGCACCATGTACCAAATGTCTCTGGGATTCACAGGTTTCAGAGCAGGTGAGCCTTCATATGTAATGTGAAACTCCTTTTCCACTGTGTTACTGGAAAGTTCATAATGGTTCTTAAGACTGCTTGAGAAATCAAAAGGCATTAAATACAGTGTACCCTCTTCCTGACCATTCTCATCAAATTCCTACTTCCCTTTTTTTTTGTTCCCGCTTTCCTTTTTAAATCATATAAAGCATTTAAAATTTGTGCGTAACAGATTTAATTTACATGGAAATGGGTGGTATAGAGCAGGGACAGTCAGCTTTGTTCTCATGCATATGAAAGGACTGCCCCTGTGGTAGACCTCATCCTGAGCAGAAACCAAAGAAAAGAGATCTGCCATCAGATTGGTCTGTTATTTCTTTTCAGTGTCCTTAAAAGTTCATGCAAGTTCCTGAATTATATTCCTGAACTAGGTCCTTAGCCACTCTTTCAGCACTGATCTCCTCAGAGAAAATTGCAATGAATGTAGGAATACCTCTTCCTTGCAGGATTTATTATCTTCTTCTTCCAGGGCCCTATAAGGATTAGTGGGAATTGGTGTAGTATGGTCCTGAGTTCCAACATGGGAGTTCTCCTCCAAATTCCATCTTTCCCTTAACACACTGTAAAATATTACCTGCTGAGCTGTTACAATGCTTGAAAATACTGCTTTTTCTTCTTCCCACCACCTCAACAGAGGTTATCATCACAGCTTTACCATCAATAATCCTGATTTGCCAACACAGCCCAGAATATTTAAATCTAAAGGCTCATTTTATTCTGGATGTCTACACTGCATGACTGAGTGGTGCAGCAGTGCCTCAGCTGTGTTCTTTTTTCCACAAACCCACATTGCTTTTGGTGACTCCCTATTTTTCTTACTGACTGTGGTGTTACTTGTAGTCTAAAATGTGATTTCGGTGCAGTTTCTGCTAACCCACATATCTTACAGATATGGTTTATATCTCTGCACTTGTTCTGCTTAAAATTGTTACTGACTCTTCTTCCTTTCCCATGACAACTCATCTTGCTTTAGGATTTGGATCAGAGATTTTTTGGTTGGTGGTTTCTTTTGGTGGTTTTTGTTTGTTTGTTTGTTTGTTTGGTTTCTGGAGTTGTTTGTTTGGTTGGTTGATTTTGAGGTTTTTTGGTTGGTTGGTTGGTTTTTGGTTTGGTTTGGTTTGGTTTGGTTTTTTTGTTTTTCCCCCTGTGTTTGATTAATTTTCTTGCTGATGTCTTCATGAACCAAACTTGGGGAAGTCTTGCATTTCAAAAGTTTTGCCTTTCGATGTTTTTTTCAATTATAAGTTCAGGCCAGTGTTCACAGTCTGTCTTGAAATTCTCACCTCAACTTCTTAATAAGACCCCAACACCTTCCTCTACATTCCAGTCTGTTGCCTCTAATACAGAATTCACTCTGCTCTCATGCAAGCTTTCCCAATGAGGTCTGATAAAGATTTCATTCTTTTCTGTTCCCCGAAATGTAAATTTAGGTCACTTGTAAATATAAATTATGTTCTTGTTTCCTCTCTCCTGTTTGCATGTGCTTTGTTTACTTTAGAAATCCCATTTTCCCCTGCTACCTTAATCTGGCATGATGGCTTTGTTTCTATGTACAACCTTCTTTTATGCACAATTTTACTGCCTGCTTTACTAAAAGTGTTGTGTAAATTATTAACTTTTGCCAGATTACATGCAGCTGCCAATAGGTAGCAACACAAGATAACTCCATTACATCTAATTTGCACTTCTTTGGTGAGGTTTTGGTGAGGGAACTATTTCCAGAGAGGTTGCAACCACAGTTAGCAACCTAAGTATGCAGGAGGTGCCTCACCTCTTACTGATGCCACTGGAAGCTCATCTTCCCTGTGACGTATGTTCCCTTTTAGTGCTGATTTTTACCACCCCCCCAGCCATTTCTTCTGCATTTCCATCATAGGACCAGCTTGGATTAGAAAAGACCTTAAAGCCCATCCTGTTCCAGCCCCTGCCATGGACAGGGTCACCTTCCACTGTCCCAGGTTGCTCCAAGCCTCATCCAACCTGGCCTTGGACACTTCCAGGGATCCAGAGGCAGCCAGAGCTGCTCTGGGCACCCTGTGCCAGGGCCTCACTCTGTCTCAGTAAAGAATTCCTGACATCTAACCTTCCTCTCCACTAAGGGAGCTCTACAGGAGAAGGAAATTGTGGTGTAGCTCATGGTCACCACTCACCATTTAAGCCCTTGATCTTCCATCTCCCAGTCATGGACCTTCTGATTCATTCAACTGGACAGGTGCAGATGGCAGCAGAAGGTCATGTGTGGGCAGGAACTGCCTGCAGGGATAATTCATGATTAGGGAACTATCAGTGACCTTGCATGCTGCCTTTCACAACAAAATTTGGGGTTTTTCTAATAAATAAATCACCCAATGCCTGTGTGCTATAAACTAATGGAAAATATCACTCATTAAAAGGACAATCATGCTAGGATTAGGTGAGGATCATGTTGACATGCATTATTTCTCTGTGTTTTCACTCACAGATTTGAGAGAGTGTTTACCCTGCTATAAGTAATATCAAATTTCAAGAACAGACATAGTATCATTTTCCAGTTCTCAGCAGAATAAAATTTTGTTGAGTTTTTCCTTCCCTCAACATGAAAATAAATATTTAAGCACATTATGTGGGAAAAAAAAACCCAAACCAAACCCAAACTTCAAACCAGAACAACAACATCAGCAACGACAAAAACAATATACAAACAAAACCCATCACACCCACAAAACCCAAACTAAACAAACAAAAAAATAAAACCAAAACCAAACCAAACCAAAATGAAACAAAAAAATCCCAAAGCCAAAATCAACCAAACAAAAAACCAAACAACAAATAAAAAAGAAACAAAATGAGACAAAAAAAAAAGAAACCCCACAAAATAACCATCAAAAAACCCTACTAACAGCTGAAGACAATTGCATTTCCAGGTCTAGCAAACTGAGCAAAGAAATCGCTGGTAATAACTGAATGGTTTCTCTATTACCCACATTACTCTTTAAAATGAACAGGAAATGTGATTGCAGTGGATATATTTTCACTTCAATGAGCCAGGTACTGAGGTACTGAGTTCAGCCATACTGAGCTAAGACTGCCTAATGCAAGTAGTCCTGGGATCTTAAAAACATGGTAAATTGTTGAAATGATTTCCTCTTCTGGAAAGCTCTGATTTGCTGAAACAAACAGACTACCATAGAATCTTAGCAAGTTCATGAAGTTAGGTGCACAGAAAAGTTTTTGAAAGGCATTATCCATAGGGTGAGGGAAAACTGGACACTCAATTAGAGCTGAATATTTCTTCCCTGCAAGAACACAGCTCCTAAGATTTTGTGTGATATTTGAGGTACTTTAGTGCAGGAAAAAGGTCTTTTTGGGATAGGAACCTCTACAAGAGTCCCCCAGAATTGTGCACAGACATCTGGAGGTGAGATGCTCTTTAGTCCGTCCTGTTTGTTGGTTGTCAATCTGATCTAGCACACAGACAACGGAGTCTAGAGAATCTGGAGAATCACCCAGCTCTCCTTAGACCAGAAACCTGGGTTTATCTTCCCGAAGAGCTTCCTGTACCCTACTGATCTGAATTTGCATGTTTTAATCTGTAGCTCTGGATCATTCCCAGGCCTGTCACTGTTCTGCTGTGGCAGTGTCTCAGAACAATGTTGTCTGTCAGAGATATGTGACAACTGCATCAGTGGACATACTACATGGTACACCACCTTAAAAAAGAAGAATTTCAGAGATTATGACAAATAAATTTAAAAAGCTCTTGACCTAATATTCATTAGAAAACTCCCTAGTGGCTGCTAAAACCAAACAGTACAAAAGTACCCATTGTTTCTTAACAGAGTTCACAAATATCAGCAAAGGAGAAAAAATACCAGAGATTTAACATAAAAAAATAGATCCTAAATGAATAACTATCCCTTTCTGTCTGCTACCAGCATCTCTACCACTCTGTCACAACTGTGAAGTTTCAGGAGGAGAACTGTCCATTTATGTGCGCCTTCAGAGAAACTCTGCAGTAATTTCTGGGGTTTCTTGTGCCACTAGACTGGAAGCTACATCTAAAGTGGTATGCATTAGCAAAAGCACAGCAATGATTTTCACACAGGTGTTCTAGCTGAGCATAAAAACCAGAGCCTGAAAGTCCCCCGTGTAAGGACATAAATGCATTCATGCACTTCTCAGATCTGACTCTCCAACACAGACATGAAAGGTTTCTCTTAAGTTTTGTGGGAAAGGAGATGCAGGGTCATAGAGATTATATTTACAGGATTTAGTCCCAAGTTCACAGACCCTTTGATGCATTCTGGAGATCACCCAGTGCCTATCACCATGCTCGCATACCGGGTTAGGTTTTCTGAGGGATATTAAGCCTATTTTATGGAGACCACTTTTATAAATAGTTCTCATTGGGGTTTTTGGAGGCTTTTTTTGTTTCTTTTTGGTTTTGAGGAGGTTTGTTTGTTTGTTTGTTTTTCTGTTGTTTTTTGGTTGGTTGGTTGGTTTTGGGGTTTTTTTTTTGTTTGTTTGTTTGTTTGTTTTTATCAAAATGGATCCTGGAGAATAATGAGAATTAGTGTCACAAAATTGCCACAGGTTTGAGAAAAAAATTTCGTTTAAATAAGGCCATGAAATACGAACATTAAATGAATTTCAATGGCTGTGCTGCTGGTTTTAAAATAAATTCTACATGCAGGCCAAATGAATTGTATTTTAATGTTACTCAACAGACATCAGCTGAAAAGGTTATCTCGATATCATATGGTGAAACACCTTTCCCTGTAAGAATACTTGAGCTCCATGAGAATATTTAAGCTCTACCTCTTTTAGGAATTTTAGTCAGAAACACGGTTTCTATGAGGAAAGTGATGGATCACAACAGTCACACCTCTCCATTTCTCACCGAGGGCATTCATTATGGACCTTTTCCTAAGTGATATCCCATATTACTCCACATTTGCCATGAGGAAATGTGAGTTAAAAGTAAAGGCTGACAGATAATGAATACAGATGGTAAACAAATTGTTTTCTGTTGAAACTTGGTTGTAATTTAAGAGAAAAAGGCTTTAAATTCTTCAAACCTTTCTCCCCACTGTCCATATCATTGTTCCAATGTATTTTAATGTATAAATTGTTATTACTTTTAAGTAATTGTGCTTTTAAAATTCTGGCTCAGTTTTATGCTATCTTTTTAATTTTCTCTATAAATTTTAAACTTTTACACTCTTTTTTCTAGGTTTTCATCATATTTTGGAGCAACTACATTTTTAAAGACCTACTCTGCAGGCAGTGAAGTGGTCCTTCATCTGCTTTTCCTTTTACCCACCAGCTGAAGAGGCTAAGGATTATTTTACAGCTTTTCCTGATTTCTGGTTAGCAACATTATCAGCTAGATATATCTGAGTAATAATAGATATGGGTAGTTATTTGCTTTATGGAATCTCATTTGATTAATGTGTCCTTCTTGTGTTTAAAAATATGTGTATTTTATAATTTGCAAACAAGAAATCCTGGATGGCCATATGCATTTGGTTTTCATCATTCTCAGCAGTTAGATTTCCCATTACATAGTCACTGTGTGTGCTTTTTTGGAGAGGCACAGAAAGTCCAAACCTTTTGTGAGTGGAGGGCTAATCCTCAGGCATGAAACCTCTTCTGTATTTCAGCTGATCTGGAATGAAATACTTTTATATGGGGCTGACTTCTGAATACACACTGGTGACCAACTGGAATTTTTAAATAAGGCAGAGAAGGTGAAGGCAAACAGAGCTTTTAATTTCCACACAGCCTTGCAAAAGGTTGTTTCATGCATCAATAAAGGCATGTGGAAAACAGCATTTAGTTCTGGCAGAGGTGATGCCTCACATACCTGCCAGCACAGGGATCACAACATCTGCTGTGCAGCAGCATTGCACTGTGAACTCAAGACTCCATCTGCAAGCAAACACAAAAAAGTTTTGCACCTTAGGGCTCAAGGTCTACTTTTGCTCCCAGGCATGGAGTTAGAAGAACACAGGGGGTCCCAGTGGTAGTAAATGACTTTTCCATGAGTACTGTTTTCATTGCACCTCACTGACTAGAATAATAATTAAGAAAAAAACCCCAAAACCTCAAAATATGCAGTTTCTTCCAGCCCAGCCCCATAAAAACATCACAAGTTCACAAAGATAAAAAAAGGGCAGGAATTATTTTTTATGTTGGGAGTTAGGGAAATGTTAATAATGCAGGTTTTTTTGTTTTGGGGGTTTTTTTGTTTGTTTGTTTTTTAATTTATAGATCAGGGTAAAGAAGAAAATGCACAAATAAACACAGCTAAATCTGGAAAAGGTTATTAAAAATTTATACCCTCTGACAAGGTTTTTAATACTGTAGCCATCTGTGCTTGTCAGCCTAATAGTTTAGGTAGACTTCAGCACTTTTAAGAAATAGGGCTACTTTTATATGCTTTTGAGAACATAACTACTTCCCTTTTTCCCTCCCCCCCCCCACCCCCCGCCAAAATTAACAACAACCAAAAAACACCAAATGCAGACATGATTAATTCAGGACAAACATAGCTGAAATAACTAATGTAGTCTTCAGATAAGATACGTGTCAAGAGCATTATGATAATAAGGACTTCTAAGCTCTGGAAAGGTTGAAGATATTTTCTTAAGATAATTTGCATAAATATTCCATTATCTCTCATCTTCATTAATTCACTTAATGACAATATTGAGATGTGGAAACTCTAACCAAAAAACTGATTAATAGTTACACATGCAGGCTCTTTTGACATTGTGGGACATATCTTCTAGTAACAGCCAACACTGCCACTGAAGATGTATAAAGTAATTCTTCTTGTGCATTTGGGTTAGATTCTGTAGTGTTTTTCTACTGCGCTTGCACAGATTTTCAAAAATAGATAAGTCCAAAACAAATGGATTGTTTGGGTTTCCAGAAGTCAATCCTACTAAAACCTTAGAAGAAAGAGTGTGTTTTAGGCAATGGGTTGAAGCGCTCTTTAAGCATTTAACTCTCTTCTGCAAGTCCTCCCTTTCCAGAGCCAAGGTAGCCCAGTATATGATTGACACTGTGAGCCACACTTAGAGTCTTAGTTACAATTATATTTATAAAAGGGATGAGAAAAGGTAGGCGAGTCCCTTGCTGTCCAGCAGATGATACAAACCCTTTGTTTCTGGGCAGTAGCTTCACTGCAATATTTTTCTGCTCAGACAGCTCTTCTGCTTCTCTGCATCCCCACAGAGCATAACACCCACCACTTTATTTTTCACAGCTCCTGTTTACTGTAGAACATGGAGGCTTCCTTTTTGTCTGAGCTTGTTGCTCTTCTTAATACATGCCTGGGCCTTGAAGCTCCCTCTCATTTAATTTTGCATTTTGTGAAGCAATCCCAGCCAACACAATCTCGGCGTGGATTTTTGATTTGAGTCGGGTTGGCACTTTGGATTTGCGGTGCTCCTAATGGCCCCTCAAAAAGCCAACAGCAAGCCACTAAAGGGCTGCTGATTTAGACCTAAATGCACAAGGAGATGCCAGGAACTTATATGCCTCCATAGGGTTTTGACATTAAGGTCCCCTAAGAACGCACAGCAGCCGCAGCCAGCAGCTAAAATCCTCACTGCTGGATATTCACAAGGCCATTTGCTTGTTCCTGGCAGCACTGAGCAAATAAACCGTGGATCCTACTCAAGTCACATCAGGCAGGAGCCACTGAACTGTGAATTCCTGACTTCTGCAGGAGCCTGGTGCCACCAGCATAACCACACCATGCACTGGAGGAGGTGGGATCCTCCTTTTTTCCCCTTTGCTTACAATTTACCCCATAGTCCAAGTTCTCACATGGTGTTTGTAAGACCAAGATACAAATCTGACTCACAACCCGGGGAATCTGAGCCAGTGTTTTCTGCTCTTCTGTGGACAATGAGCTGAAAAGAGCAGAGTTTTGCTCAACTTGTAGCTGAAATTTGGATGGGAGTCAGACAATGTTGACTGTCTAGATGAGTGAGTGTTAATTCTTCAGCTTAAAAACCTACATGTCTGCTGTTCACACAAAAAAATCCTTTACAGTGAGGATGGTGAAACACTGGCACAGGTTACCCATGAGAAACTGTGGCTGCTCCATTCCTGGAATCATTCAAGGTTAGTTTGGATTGGGCTCTGAGCAACCTTATCTAGCAGCTGTCTCTGCTCATGGCAGGAAGTTGGACTGGATGACTCTAAATGTGCAGCCCAAACTATTCTGTTAATTTTATGGTCTTTTATGTATCTTCCTCCCTTTCTGCAAACAGCAGAACATCCCTCTTCTGCTTTATGATCAGAAGAGGACAAAGATCCTCCACTTCTCTTCCTATCATCTCAGAAAACACAGATGATGCAGCAGTGCTGTGTCCATTGTGATTCCTAATGTCTCCACAGCACTCACTGTTAACAATTAAAAATAAACATTTTAACTGTCACCTGAAGCCCAATGGCCTGAAACCCCCTGCAGTGATTTTATGTTGTTATTAGGTTTGCCTTTTGTCAAACTTATCTGCCCTTCTGCAGCTCAATTATTGAAGATGCCTCCTTTGGTTGTCTAGATATGTTTGCAGACATAGTAAATAAATAAATAAATTATTAGTTAAAAGTGGAAATAGGTTAAAATCAGTATGGAAAGTGTAAAGAAAAAAGAAGGCATATTAAGATGAAAAGAGTAGAAGCTTATCAGAAGTGAGCAGTGTAAATCTAGATTAGGAAAGCATCTTAGAAAATTAACAAAATTTAAAACCACAAACATTGCAAGATACCCCACAGCTGCTGTTGGACACCTCTTGAGCCTTGTTGCATTTGTCCTATATAAAAAAGAACAGAGTTTTATATTTTTTGTCCTCCATTTCTAGAGTGGATGATCCTTTTTCCCTGGAAGCTTGCTCCACCTTTTCATTATCCTAACAGAGATTTGTTTTCCTATGCCACACACTATTGTGGCCTCTGTTGCTCAAGGTTCAATTTGGTTTCCCTGAAGAAAAAAAAAAAAAACAAACTATTATCGTGTTCCAGAGTGGTGTTGAGTGTGGTCTAAGAGGCATAAAGTGCAGATGTTAAAATTTATACCGAACAAAGCATTTCCATTGTGTACTGTGCTGTGAATCTCTATTCACACTCAGGGGATCAGGTGTCAGAGGTGAGCACTGGAGGGACTACATTTTATTGAATTTGGTTTTTGTCTTCCATCAGACAAAGAAACAAAGTTTGGGACACAGAGCATAAGAGAGGTGAGGAAAGATTTTTCATTTCAAGCAGCAGCCTGCAAATTTATGCAGCTTTCTTTGAGCATCATATTTTGGGGCTCAGTGAGGTTTACAGGGACTTAGATACTTAAATCAGTATTGTGAAATGAAGCAGACAGCAAAAACCACTGCGACTTAGGAGGGAGAATATGTCCCTGCAGCTACTGCTGATCCAAGAATTTATCCAGGCACATACTACATAGATTTTGATTGCTGAATGTCTAGAGGAAAAAGCAGCAATACACCTATGGCATCTGTTAACTGCTCTTACACTATACAAGTAACAAAATTTTTTCTGCCCTGAAAGCACGTTTTCATCTAACAGGGAATAAATACTAATAGAATGGTGCCTACTAGAAAGAACAGCCCCAATCCTCTAAATTAATTTAATTCTCTCGGGATTTACAGAGCATTAGAGGATTTTATTGCTATTGATTTCTTTTTCAACCTGACTTAGAAGAGGACCTATAATTTTGAGGTATGATTGTGAAAATGCGACCCTGTTAAGTACTTCCTTTTGTAGAGATGTACAGATAGACAAGCTGAGAGTGTTGGGGTTGTTGAGCCTGGAGTAGAGAAGTCCCCAGGGAGACCTTAGACCCTATTCCAGTGCCTAAAGGGACTGCAAAAGAGCTGGAGAAGGGCTTTGGACGAGGGCCTGGAGTGACAGGACAATGGAGGAAGTTTCCACATGGCAGAGGGCAGGGTTAGATGGCATAGTGGGAAGAAATTCTTGACTGGCACAGGGTCTCCAGAGAAGCTGTGGCTGCCCCATCCCTGGAAGTGTCCAAGACCACGAAGGTGTCCCTGCCCATGGCAGGGGGCTGGCCCTCCATGATTGTTAAGGTCTCTTCCAACCCAAACCATTCTAAAAATTTGATAGCCATCACTGCCTGCATGTGTTGTGCAATCTCAACAGATTGGTTCCAGTCAGGAAGTGGCGTGGCTCAGTATGGGCAGGTTAAGCCAACCAATAACTCAAAAGAGCTCAGGTGAGAGTTCAGCTGCACCTCCTTTCTCAGAGTGGGAAGGCAGTGTCATTTACAACTCAGGAACTGCCTATGGAATGAGCCCTAATGCATTCAAAGTCCTTTGTCATTTTCTTCTATCTTCTCTTTCCAGTTATTCATTCTAAAATAGAGGTATTGATTAGGATGAATCTTTGCTATGGTCACATCAAAGACATCAATGATTCTTTGTCACATCAATCATTCACTAAGCTGAATCCAGAATATATATGAATTCAGGTAATAATGAAAATCTTGGTTTTGCTCGAGAGAGAAGGAAAGAAATTTTCTGGCTCTGTCTCTTCCTTCCTCTCGCCAATAGATGGTGGCAAAACTCCTTCCTTATCATTGTCAAGGGCTTGGGACTCTATCAAGGTGATGCATCATGCTTCTTCCAGCGCTTTCACCCTCAACCTGTTTTCTGATTATTGTTAAATTTTTTCCTCTCTAACACTAGTCTCACTTTTTTTCCAGTTTTTCTTAACAAAAGCTGCAGGAAGTTTCAGCTTCATTTTAATCTTCTTTGCATGTAGTATTCTACCTTCATCTCCTTCTGAAGAAAAACAGGGAAAAGGAATTGGTGATTAATCCCTTTAGAGTTCCCTACCTCTGAAACCTGTGGGGGATTAATCATTTTAACAACTGATGTAGGTATGTGGTAGATGGTTTGTATCTTTAAAGCAAATTTAGAAGATAAACTGCAGCTCAAGCAGACAACACAGCCGTGCCTTAGGGATCAGGAGCACTAATTCCTTGGGCAAAATACACCAGAAGTCAGGATGGATTATCTGAGTATCTGAGAGCCTCTTAAAAAAGTGTGTTTTGGATAACAGAGGTGTTCCTTGAAAAGGAAATAATTTTGAATATGTGGCTTGAGCAGAAATGTGTGTAAGAGTTTATCAAGATGACACAACTCTTTTTTTTTCTGCTGGAGGTTTTTTCACTACAGTGTGGGAGAAGCCATTAAAGGATGGTACTGGCATTAATTTTATTACTATTTTATATTGGGCTTCAGCTATATCAAATTGTTGTAATTTCAACATGTGAAAGTTGACTGTGGAAATATTTTATGTAAAAATACTGGCCTGTTTCCCAAAAAAAACACAAACCAACAGGACTTCATAAAGTAAAGTTGTTCTACAGAGTGCAAGTGAAATTGCTTTTGTCCTCAAACTGACTCCTTTGTCTAGAACAGAAGATTCGTGAATCACACTGTGCAAAGTTTTGCAGCCATCTGTTTGGAATATACCAATTTTCATGTTTTCACTTAGTCTACTGTAATCTGTTTCCCTTTGCCTTTAATCTCATTTTAATCTCACTGAGCCAACACAGTGGAAAATAGCAAAAATTACTTTTCACTGTAGCCATGCAACAGTTTCTCAGTAAATTTTATTTGAAAACAAATATTTTATTTTTTTTTCTGTAATCTCAGCATGTGAGCAGATCTCTCCCACATTTTGTCAAACCAAGAAAGTAGAGAATTGAAGACATGTGAATAAATGTTTGAGCAGTTGTAGTCAAACATAGCAACTGGAACGAGGTGAATGACAGAAACAATGATAATGTCTGGATAAATGTATTACATTGAAATAGTGACATTGTAAATGTCATAGAGCCCTCATACCTGCCATGGACAGGGACACCTTCCACTGCCCTAGGTTGCTCCAAGCTCTGTCCAGCCTGGCCTTGGACACTTCCAGGGATCCAGGGGCAGCCACAGCTGCTCTGGGCACCTTATGCCAGGACCTCCCCACCCTCACAGGAAATAATTTCTTCTTAATATGTAATCTGAATCTCTCATATTTCAGTTTAAGAACATCCCCTATTGTGCTCTCACTGCCTGTGTATGAAGTCACTCATCTTGTTTTTTATACACTCTCTGTGAGTAGCAGAGGCTACTATAAATTTTCCCCAGAGCCTTGTCTTCTCCAGGTGAGCACCCCCAGCTCTCCCAGCCTGTCTCCACAGCAGAGGGGCTCCAACTCTCTGAGCATCTTTGTGGCCTCCCCTGGGCCCACTCTGAAAGGTCCCCATCTCTCCTGTGCTGAGTGCTCCAGGCCTAAAGCTTACCCATGGTCAACTGCATGGATGAGAGGCAAGTATGGAGGCTGAGATAACTCATTAATAATTCAAAATAAAGTAGAGATGCTGAGATAACTCCTGAATAAAGCTCTCTCACCAGACCCTCATTGACAAGCCGAAGAAGCACACGCTGGGCAGACTCTGGGATGAGCTGACAATTGTCCAGGCTTCTGGTCGCACTGGGTGCTGATCAATGACTCCATGACTGCTTGGCAGCTGGTAACAAGTGGAGCATGACAGGCATCAATACTTGGGCCAATACTGTTCAATACTGTCATTGGTTGCCTTGATGCTGAGAATGTGATTCCTCAGCAAATTCCTGAATGATTCCAAGGGAGGGAGAGATGGCAATTCAGCAGCAGATCTTCATTCCAGTGAGACCTTGCTGAAATCAAAGACAGGATCATTAGAAAATCCTGGAAGTTCAGCAAGAAAAAGGGCAAAAAGCTGCTTCAGGACAGAACAGACTTGGTTATGAGCTGGTGTGGGCTAGAAACAAACTGGGAGCTCTACTGGAAAGCACCTGGGGTAACAGTGAGTGCCAACACACATGCAAGCCAACAGCAGGTTTTTGTTGTGAAGAAGGCAAACCACACACCGAACTGCACTAGGAAAAACACAGCCATCAGATCAAGGGGAGTTATTACCCCATTTTGCTTAGTGCTCATGAGAAGATGACTTCTCAGCTTGTTCTAAAACTAAAATATAGGTACAGTTAAATTAGGAGGTGGGCACATCTTGTTTGAGCTTCTGGCCACTGTGTTTTTGAGTAATCTGCACTCTTGTCCCCTTAATAACATTTATGGGATGAGTGAGTGGGTGTCTGGCTTGTCTCAGTGTCTTGCTACTGAAAGTTTATGCAGGGGAAAAAGGTCAATGTATTCAACTCTGAATCACAGCAGTGGAAA
>VXBQ01004377.1:0-53347 GCA_013400175.1 Phainopepla nitens
AAGGGAAGGGAAGGGAAGGGGACCCCGGGACGGGAAAGGAAACGCTGGCCCTGCGTTCTCGAGCGGTCCGCGGTGCCGTACGGCAGCGGGGGCGACAGGGCAGGTGCCGCCGGTTGGATTTCGGGGGTCGAGAGTGTCTTAAAAGTCTTTGGCGTCAAAGATAGATAATTTGCTCTCGAAGTGCAGTGGGCGACGGCTTTTCTGGCGGAGAACGCAGAGCACGGTGCGAGGAGTTGCTCTGCTGAGCTGACTCCCTGGAGGAGTCGGTCGCGGTGTTTCACCGCTGCCTGCGGGGACGGGCGGTGTCGGGGCTCGGCAGTGCTGCCCCGGTGCTCCAGCCAGAGGGTGGTGCAGCTCCCTTCTGATTGCTGGAATGTATATTTTTTTAAATGGAATCTTTATATATGTATATATATTTGCCGGCTGATTATTCATTCTTTGTACTGGATATTTGTGCACTTACTTGAAGACTAGGATAAATTGTTTGCTTTCTTTTTTAACTTCTGATTTTTTTAGCAGTATCTTTCTTAAGGTTGTTATCTAAAAACATGATTTTACATTAATTTTTACACTTGAAGTGTTGTTTCACTCTTCGAAAAAGCACCATTTTAATGACCTAGAAAATGGTTGGACTGTCTTTTGATAGTATGAATTATCATTTGTTATTTTTCACTAAATAGATGTGATATTGAATAATAACATTAATACTTTTTTTTTTTTCTAAAGTGTTTCAAATCTCTTGGGAAAGTAAAGCCCAGTCTTGCTAACACTTTTCACATGCTTCCCATTAAGCATGAGGCCGTAAGCAGTCTGATTCGTATTTTTTTTTAACATTTCAGATCAAGCTGTGGTGCTTAGGTTTTTTTTTCCTTTCCTCATTATCTTGAATCAAATCTCATCCTCACTGCAGTCACCCTGAACTTCTGTCAGTGGCTTCAGTGAGACTGCTTATAATCAAGGTGTTATCCCTGGTGTATCTCTCAACACTCGCTGAGGATTTAAATAAAAACCAAGACATTGGCTATTTCAGTGTCAGAAGAACTTTTAAAGGAGAAAATAAAAGCAGCTGGCAGCACTGCTCAGAAGCCCCAAAGGCTGCAAAGGCTTGCTACAACTAGTTCAGTTTGAGAGCTCAAAGCTGTGCATAAAAGACCAAGGGGATAAAATGGAGTTTGAATTTTGTGTATTCCTGTTCAGTTTTATCTAGGTATGAAAACCAGATCACTATTTTGTCAGACTACTTAGAAGAATTTCCAGAAACTGATGAGCCAGTGTGGATTTTAGGAAGGCAACACCACCTAAACACAGGTATCTTTAGAATTAAATTATCTGTAACATCTGTAGAATATTCATAGATTCACATGCAGCAACAGCTCCTGATTTCCTTATGTTCCCTAAGTGTCTCATGAGAGAAGTTTGTTCTTCTTCATCAATGGGACACCAGCTGTAAGCAGTGGAATTCCTCCTGTACAGAATCCAGAACCAAGGCCAGTGTGCTTCCAGCTGTAGTTCATGAAATGTGATCACACTCATAGCAAAGGCTGTCAGATGTGAGCCTGGTCACTTCACAACGTCAGGGCTTCAGAAATAAATGTATAAGGAACTTCTGGGAAATGTTCAGCATTACTAGTATCATTTTCCTATGAGGGATGCTGCCCACAGCCTGTTACTTGCAACTAAAATGATATTTCAAATAACAATAATAAGTTCACCTCTGGCACATACTGCATTTTAGTGAAAATCAATACATGACCTAAAAGTCAGAGCAGAGTAATGTGTTCATATAAAAATAAGATTTCAGAAATGAGTTTTGCTCCCTGGGGAGAAGACAGGGGCATCCTTCTGTGTTACATGTCAAAGGCAGTGGCCACCAAAGCAGGCATGGTTTCAGGACAGCCCAGGGTGCTGCATGCAGCCTTGACCAGCTGGAGAATCCTTTGGAAAAGGCAGCCAGTCTGAGGCACAGCTAAGGGAAAATGCAGCAAATAGGATTCTTAAGCATTCTTCAGAGCCTTTGGAGAATTCTGTAAGTGCATGTGATTAAACAAATGAGAAAAAAGAGAGAGGTTTAATTCAATTTAACATTATTAACCTTTCCTTAAAGTGACTTTCTGTTGGTTTGAAGGTAATGTGGAATTCTGTGTTCATTTGCATGTAGAACTTCTTAACCTGCTTTACCAGTTCTTTCCTGAGGACATAGTTCTCCAGAGTTGTTTTATTCAGGCTGGGCATGGTCATTCCAAACACCTTGTAAAACTTCATTGGCTAATAATTATTTCATCCTTAATAAGTTAACTTTGATTAGTAGTCTGCTAAAGCTCTCTGTCTTTAAACTGCTAAAAATGTTTTAAAGGTCTTGTATGCAAAAGCTAACAGGAGCCTTCCATGCACTCAGTATATTGACTGTACAGGGATAATTTGAATTTTTCAGTTTTAAATCTGTTTTAATAATTTATTTCCTCTTAAAATTATTCCAGACAAATCTAAGTTATTGTTGGATATAAGTGCTCGTCTCTGGTTTACGTATAGAAGAAAATTTTCACCTATTGGTGAGTATGCTCCAGCTGCCTGGTTATGGATTAGCAGGATTAGTGATGATGTTGGGGACTGAAAAGTTATTTTTACAGTACCAGAACATTTTGGGAATAATTTAACTGTGTATGCAAACAAAAGATTAAAGATATTGAAATCAGTGTTTGCTTGTACTTGTGTATAATCAGGTCTTCACCTTTGTGGGGCAAGCATGAAGTGACAGCAGCACTTGGGGAGCAAGGAGCAGGCTCAGTGCCTTTGAGCTGGTGGCACTGGTGTCACTGTGTGGCTCAGTGCCTTGGAGCTGGTGGCACTGGTGTCACTGTGTGCCTCAGTGCCTTGGAGCTGGTGGCACTGGCTGGAGGTGTCACTGAGGTTCTCTCAGCTGGGCTCTGTGCTCACTGTGAGCTCCTCTGTTCCCAGGAGGCACCGGCCCCTCGTCTGACACGGGCTGGGGATGCATGCTGAGGTGTGGGCAGATGATGCTGGCCCAGGCACTGATCTGCAGACATTTAGGAAGAGGTGAGTACTGTTGCTGAGGCAACTTTTGTGTTATTTGGAGGGTGTTTCATTTTTGTTTTCACTTTCCATAAAAGTGTAAAACCTCAGTTTATTAATGAGACTTTCTGTGATGCCCTGAAACAGTTATTAGTGAACTCTTCCTGTCTGATGGGGCAAAATCACGTCAGCCTTTAGCAGAGGAGCAAAAACAGAGGAAGGACAAATAAGGAATCCTACTGTGGTTATTTTGTAAATCTTTTTGAGGAATACCCAAGTTGAAACCAAGGGAAAGCTTGCCACCATGGGTCTGAGTTCTTCCCCTCTTTTCATTNGCACTGGTGTCACTGTGTGGCTCAGTGCCTTGGAGCTGGTGGCACTGGTGTCACTGTGTGGCTCAGTGCCTTGGAGCTGGTGGCACTGGCTGGAGGTGTCACTGAGGTTCTCTCAGCTGGGCTCTGTGCTCACTGTGAGCTCCTCTGTTCCCAGGAGGCACCGGCCCCTCGTCTGATGCGGGCTGGGGATGCATGCTGAGGTGTGGGCAGATGATGCTGGCCCAGGCACTGATCTGCAGACATTTAGGAAGAGGTGAGTACTGTTGCTGAGGCAACTTTTGTGTTATTTGGAGGGTGTTTCATTTTTGTTTTCACTTTCCATAAAAGTGTAAAACCTCAGTTTATTAATGAGACTTTCTGTGATGCCCTGAAACAGTTATTAGTGAACTCTTCCTGTCTGATGGGGCAAAATCACGTCAGCCTTTAGCAGAGGAGCAAAAACAGAGGAAGGACAAATAAGGAATCCTACTGTGGTTATTTTGTAAATCTTTTTGAGGAATACCCAAGTTGAAACCAAGGGAAAGCTTGCCACCATGGGTCTGAGTTCTTCCCCTCTTTTCATTACATAGCCACCAAAGTGCTAGCCCAGGGGGACAGTGTGAATAGTGACAGAGTGATAGACACCACCCAAAGTACTTCACAAACCACTCACCCATCATCAGCCTGGGTCCAAACCCCACAGCAGACCCCACTAGTGCCTGCTCTTAATCTGGTACTGACACCAGGGTCACGGTGAGTGTCACAGGTCTGCTCTGTGTGTCACTCTTCTGTCAGTTACCTTGCTGTGGTTGGGTCTTACGTGATCCTTATGCTCTTTTGTCATGGTTTCTATGGCAGCATGATTTTTGGATTTACCACTTGCATGACTGAGTCCACAGAAGGATTTATCCACTTGAATAACTGAATCCACAGAATGATGGTGCAAAGATTTAACTGAAGGAGTAGGCAAACAAACATATTACCTGAGAAAAACTAGACCTTGAACTTGCAGTATGGATCTAAATAGCATCAGCCCTGTGTGTGTGCTTCTCTGTTAGTAAATGTGAGGTAACTACCTTATGTTAGATACAGAAGCTCATATGGCAAAGCCATGGTTTGGATTTTGCTGTGGGAGAGGGCCATTGTGTTTGGACTTTGCTTTATGAGTCTTACTGTCCTACAAATGTTTGCAAATCTAATAAAGTCCAAACAGAACAGATAGTTTTAAATAGTCTTGGAAGCTCACACAGAGCAATAGCTATCAATTCTCAGCAGTGATCACTCAGGATATACTTGCAGTTGGCATTGTTATTTTAGTTTCCCAATTTTCACACAACAGCTTGATAATAAATGACAAGGTGTGACTTCTAGGATCTCTAAATAAAATGTAAATATTAGAGATGGATTGTCTCTTAAGATCTCATTGTGTGACTACTTTCTACCATCTAGAAATTTAATCAGTACAATGAAAACATTATTTTTTAATCTGTATAACTTTTTTCCTGTAAGATTGGCAATGGGAAAAACACAAAAAACAACCAGAAGAATATCATAGAATCTTACGGTGCTTTCTGGATAGAAAAGATTGCTGTTATTCCATCCACCAAATGGGTAAGAGCACACATCAACTTCTATCTACTGAAATTCCTACGGTGTTGAAACTTTCTTATTTGAAATAAGTTAATTAAAATTTTTTAAAAGGTGATTATGAAGACAGTGTTTATATTTATATATAATTAAAGATGTATGCAAGTGGGTACAAAGTGTAATAATTCAGAAATACTATTCACTATGACCTATATAAATCTGTATTCTAGAATCTAGCTCTTGATAAAGTATGCAAGTTTTGGGTAGCAGGGTTGATGGTATTAAAATAGAGAGTCATAAAACTTACTGCTGTAATTTGTAAGTTAGGACGTATCTGTAATTGTCATTACAGTTTAGGAACTTTCTGTAAGGGAGCTAGCAGTCATTAAATTTTGAAAAGAGTATGGATTGAGAAAATAATTGTTGTTGCTAAATACAGCTTGCACTTGCTCTAGAATGTTTGTCAAGGTATTGTTAGGCCATGCCATTTGACACAGACTGTGACCAGCCTCTCTGTGGTCTCTCCCTGTGTGTGTTTCCTGACAAAACAGCGCAGATGGGTGTTGGAGAGGGGAAGTCCATCGGAGAATGGTTTGGACCAAACACAGTTGCTCAAGTACTGAAGTAAGTCACAGCAGCGGCGACCGGGCGCTGCTCCCGGGAAAACCTGGGAGCAAACCTCCTCCCAGCCTGGCACCACGCTGGAGCTGACTGTGCTGAGGGGTAGGCAGACAGGCCAGAGTGCAGGTGGGGGCTGGACTGCAGGTCCTGGCTGCCATTTGCTGCTGCTCCATGTTCTGGAGAGAGAAGGGAGCTAAAGGATGTCCTGGCCTCCAGCTCCTTGCCCTCACAAATTCTTCATGACTCACATACCAGTTTTTCAGGCTTATTTTAGACAACCCAACACTGCCTGTGCAGCTTAAGAGCTCCCTTCCCCAGAGTTCTGGATGTCACACAAAGTGGGCAGAAACCTGTGTGCTGTTATGCCACCCTCCTAACTTTTGGGTGCCAAAATCTTGAGCTGCTCTGGTTTTAACAACCTGAAATAGTTCCACTGAGTTTATTGGAACTTCTTAAGCACAAAGCAATGTGAAAAACTGGCATAAGAATTTTTTTCTTCTCTACATGATGTCATGCACCATGGGCAGAATACCACAGCAGAATCATTTAATTGCAATAGAAAGTAATAAACCTAATTATGTGGTTGAGCTTTTACTATCCCTACATTTGGCAAAAGGACAAAACAGTTTTCACATGGTATAGTGTGTGTGCTTTTCTTGGAACACTCATTATTATTTTTTCTAAATATGTTAAACACTAAAAGTTATCTTTTT
This sequence comes from Phainopepla nitens, assembly GCA_013400175.1. NCBI lineage: Eukaryota > Metazoa > Chordata > Aves > Passeriformes > Bombycillidae > Phainopepla > Phainopepla nitens. Next base: position 6,266 of record VXBQ01004377.1, read on the forward strand.
ATTATGTGGAGACTTAAAAAAAAACTAATTTTTTTTTTCTAAATAAATGACTGTTTTTACTCAAGAACCATTTAACTGTCCTGAGTTAAAAGCTACCCTCATGGTCCTAGTAAGCTTTTATTAATGATTGCCTCTGTGTTTTCTAGGAAGCTTGCTTTATTTGATGAATGGAATTCGTTAGCAGTTTATGTATCTATGGACAATACAGTGGTCATCGAAGACATCAGTAAGTGAAACAGGAGTTTTTGCAGGACTGCTTTAGTGTCTCAGCAGGTATTAAAGAGCAAAGCTGATTATTAAAATGTAATTGTTTGGACAAACTGCTTCTGGGAGAATTAGGGTAGTGGTTGGATTTCATGATGTTAAAGGTCTTTTCTGGCCTAAATGATTTGATGATTCTGTGATTATTTCCTTGGTGACAGTTTCTGATTTGACTTCACTCTCCTGGATGTATCTAAGTATGAGCAAAATCTTGGGACCATCCCTGTTTGTTTCCAGGGTAAGAAAAGGAATAAAGGAAATGGATACTCAGGTTTGGGGTTTCCTAAAGTAAAGTTAGCACAGAACATTGAGGCATTTTTGGTGACCAGCTTACATGCCATGTGGATGAGAAGATGAAGTTTGGTCTGTGCTACCTTAACTCCCACTCCAGCAATGGAATGAAGTTGCAGTATGTAAAAATACAGACAATTGCTTGTAACATAAGAGTTTGCCAGAAATTTGCTTTTGTCAGGCAAAAGGGAAATGAGGGGCAGATCCTTCAGAAACCTGTGGCCCATTTTCAGTTGTAAGAAGGGTGGGTTTACAAGTGCTGTTTAGCCACAGCCTGGTTCTACTTTAGTCCGTGCTTCTACTTATTTTATGTCTACATCATTGGAAGTGAAGAGTTCCCTGAAGAATTTCTAGTGCTTCTTCTCTGCTAGATCATCTCCCAGGCAAAGCTTGACAGCATTAATACTGCAAGGAGTAAATGTAACTTCAGTCTTAAACATTCATCCCCTCATTTTTCTCATGTCTCACTAATGTGCCAGCTAAACAGTCAGAATTTCCATGCCCTGCTCCTCTTGTCTTAAAACAGGAGCTCTATAAAGCTGTCTGAAAAAGTAATTTAATTCATGATTGAGAGGAAGATGTGCTCTGTGTTCCTCTGTGCATTCACCGATCTCTCTTTTCATTCCCCCAGAGAAGATGTGCTGGTCCCCTGCCCAGAGCAGCAGCGTTGCCCACAGCAGTGCACATTTGCACAGAAGTGCTCTTGGCCCACACAAGAACACAGCAGGATTGTGCCCAGGCTGGAAGCCCCTCTTGCTCATTATCCCTCTCCGGCTAGGGATTAATCACATCAATCCCGTGTATATTGATGCGTTTAAAGTAAGGGATTCTTCAGTGACTTGGTTGTGTATGTGAAAAAGTTCAGGTATCTGTTCTATCAATAAACAAATCAATTTAATTTTTCTCTCTTTGGACTCCTAGGAATGCTTTAAGATGCCACAGTCTTTGGGAGCATTAGGAGGGAAACCCAATAATGCCTATTATTTTATAGGATTTTTAGGTAAGGAAGAAAGAAACTTACTCCAAATATCCATATGACTGAAAGAGAAAGGATTTTCTCTGGGAAGGGGCAGTAGTCAGCATTTTAAGCATGAGAATGGAGAAGAAGAAACATACCTCAGATGCTTCAGGAACAGTATGAGACCATCCTTATAGGAACAGAAAAGGAGCAGCAACGCTTGACATAAAAATATGGAATGATATAAGCAAGAACAAGACACTAAGAAAAGTTGATAGCACTCAACAAGTGTCAGATGTCACTGCTCCTTAAATACTGAATTTTTTCTAATCATTAATACTTTCCAGTGAAGAGTGTCTGGTTTTATTCTTTTGCTTCCTGACTTTCTTAAATTATTGTCTCATATTTTTAATTTTTTTTTTTCTCAAAGCAGTATGTCTTTTACCTTCTTCCATGTCTTCCTTTATTAATTAATGCAATTAATTAATAGATTCAGTCTTTCATATTTCACCCTGGTTTGATCCGTAACTTCTTGGATGTTTTGTTCTTTCTTTTGTAAAACCTGAGCTGTTTTAGTCAGGCTTATTTTTTCAGTTTCTGGATGAATGCCTAATGGGATTACAGATTGCATTTGTGGTCATCCTGTATCTTTGATCTGAGGAATGGTAGGGATTACTGCAGTTGAGTTTTTTAAAAATGTACTGACCTCATGTAGATAAAGGAAAGTATGTGACAAAGGTAGAAAAAACCATAAAAATCTACCCTAAAAGGTAACAGTGGAAAATGATACTAAATGCCCTGTGGGATACTGTTGTGCCTGGCTTTCCAGTTCTCTTAAAGACACCCTAGCTAGAGGGTTGAGATATGGACTGTGCTCATAATCCAATTTATATTTTATGGTTTTTTTACGGAGCAAGTGTTTATTACTGCCTCTTGCTTGTTACCACCATATGCATTTTACCCTTCCAGGCAATGAGCTGATCTACTTGGACCCTCACACCACTCAGAGTTTTGTAGATTCAGAAGAAAATGGCACAGTTGATGACCAGAGCTTCCACTGCCAGCAAGCCCCACACAGAATGAAGATCATGAATTTGGACCCCTCAGTAGCTTTAGTAAGTGTTAGAAAATAATAAATGTGTGTACTTTATTGAAAGCAATACCTCTGTGTATTGGTAAGGGCAGCAACATATTTCCTTGATCACAGTCAAGATCACAGAGCACTCTTCTGCAATCTGAAATTCAACACAGTTTACATATTAACTGCATAGGATACCTTAATTTTAGCTCAAGCAGGAGACCAACTGTTTGTATCCTGGAGAGCCAATTAAGTTTCTTTCCTGGGCAACATAGACCTTTTCCAAAAAGTAGTTTGAAAGTCAAAGCAAGGAACTGAATCAGGTTTCCTTATTTTCTTCCATCACTGTCATCTGGTTGCTCTTGAGAGAAGATACTTACCTGAGCTTTTTTTATTTAATCTACAAATCTTCAAGTGGAATTATTTGTAGAAGTCATCCAGTATAGGTCAAAAGAATACTGGGATAGTTGAAGAAATTCAGTCTGATCTCATGCCAGTATCCTTTGGTTGGGTTTGGGGGATTGTCACTTGAGATATCACCCATACATAGATACCACAGCATCTCTGCTCATTGACATATTGTATTTAATATTACTATGTGTATTCTTTCCTTAGGGCTTCTTTTGCAAAGAAGAATGTGATTTTGATAACTGGTGTAGTCTAGTACAAAAGGTAATACCACTATCTCTTTTTGCTCTGTATGAAATCACGGATACTGTTTTTTTTTTGGTTAATGGAAATGCCCTGCCTGCAAATCAAAGGATCCCCAGTGAAGGTGGCACTAATGATCAGGGAGAGCTGGCACTGCAGATGGAGCTTGTTCAGCATTTTGCAGCCCTGAGCCCTGGCACTGGGAGAACAAGTACAATACCCTCCCTTCCTGGGTTTGTCTCCTGTTAGCAGTACTGTGTTAGTGGTTCATAACTAAGTCATTTGCTGAGAAACACAGCGAGCAGTTGGAATATTAAGCAACAGGAATATGAATATGAAGTACCACCCACCAAAAGCATTTATTTAAAAAAAGGCTACAGAAAGCAGTTTGTAAATAACTGAAGTAGAGGATATGATGTAGCTCACCTGATAGCAGTGAAATTTTGCTTCAATAATAACTTGTTTCTCCTGAGCAAAACCTATGTTCCAAAATCTGTTGGATTTTTTTTGAGTAGATAGAGCTGTCTTTTATTCCCATCAATCAACAGAAAACTTGTCCAAGCCAGTAATTTACTTTTAAAAGGCAGAAGTATGTTCTTGGTATCTGCTCCATGTAAACAAAATAACAGATGTATGGATATCAAAGCTCATTATAATGCACTGATAACTTGCAGGAGAGTTTAAGAGATCCATCTTCCAGGTGTGTTTTCAAATAGGACAATACTACAGATGTGTGCAGCAGTGATTCATGATGGCACGTACCTGAAATAACAGGAACTTACAGCCTTTTTTCTTTGACAGACATACAGTATTAAAAATGTTTTTAATTAAGCAGGCCGTTTCTTTGTTTGTATTCTGTCCTCAGGAGATTCTAAAGCAACAGAGCCTGCGGATGTTTGAGCTGGTCCAGAAGCACCCACCACACTGGCCTCCTTTCATACCTCCGAGCAAGCCAGAGGTGACAACCACAGGAGCAGGTACCACTGACAGTGCTGGGCCTCCTCAGCCAACAGCAGAACCACCACAGGTGGAATAACTGGCCTTTTCTGAGGATCAGGCAATCACTGCATGATTAAGTGCCTTACTCTTACAGAGTTCCAGTTATCCAAACAGCCTGTGTCCAATTTACAAGTGTGTTAGCACAATATATTTTTAAATCTTTAAAAATATTTCCAAGGCAGTATTTCAGAAGGGGGAGGGGCAGGGGGTGGGGGATTTGAGGGTTTTTTTTTGTAAATAAAATCAAGCATGTCTTTACATTCTAAATGGTTTAATTTATTTTTCAGAACTCATTGAATCTACTGACAAGCTATTTGAATTGGAAGAAGAATTTGAAATCCTGAGTGTATGAAGGAAACTGTGGTGACCCTTCTGAGTATTGAACATATTGCTAATATTATTGCATTGACTTAAATTACACAGCCATGTTAGCCCAAAAGTGCCTGAAATCATGGATAACAGAGCACGAACACCTGGTATCATCCAAAATTCCAACAGGGACAGTTTGTTCTGTCAAAGAGCTTCCCCAGATGGAAAGGCAGTGAGAGATTTTATTATAAGACCCTGAAAGGGAACCTCTTTTTAATGTGTGTCTTTCTTGAAGACAAATGGACCTCTGAGATTAAGGCAAAAATAAGTCTGTCAGTGGGCTGTATGTTTGGAGAAAGAGATAACACAAAATGGGTATTTCTTGCTCTCATATAATGCAATAGTTTAGTTCTTAAAGCAAAACAGTCTTCAGTTAAGAAGGATGTTTACTTCTGTTCCTTCCCATGGGCTGCATCATAGAAAAAAATGCATTGTCTTGTTTAAAAGATCGACTGGATCAGGAGAAAATTGTTTCCTTGTTAAATATTTTAACATGTATTTGAGCAACCACACTTTATGACAAAGATGTTTCTGTGAAAGGAACTATGTCTAACATATCTGTTTTGCAATAGCCTTCCTGTTTCTGGGAGACCTCAAGAGGAACAGGAGCCTCAAAGAGTTGATACAGATCAGAACCACTGTTATAGTTATGATATATTTCACCTTGACCTTAAAGTTCAATCATTAAAACTTAGGCTGACTTTTCTTTTGGAGCTAAAGTGAGTCAAAGGTGGTTAAACTGTACATTATTTATTTTAAAAAAGATTTACACAAGTATCTCTGTTACTGCACTTTATCTGTGCATCTAATAAATTTCTTAAGCTTTTCATAGGTTGTATGCTGCTATATTTTGTTAATTTGTTTGAACTAAGTATAACCCAGGTTATCTTAAAACTTAATATATAGGCATATGCAAATTACTTAATTGTTGGGTTTTGACTTGTTGCCTTTTGAAATCTGTTTTGGAAAAAGTGCCTTAATTCTCCAGGTTCATCAGAAGAGCCAATGCAGTTTTGTTTCTTAGAAAGAGTATCGCTGTAGCAGCCATAAGAGAACCAGCTCAGAATAAAGGCAAAGATCTTTTAATTCATTCTACAGTTCCTTTTTACTATCAGACAGTCCCCATGCTGATCATTTTGTCACAGTAGTGTAATGGATGTGAATTGCACACTTTCATCTTTGGTAATAAATGACCACACAGCCTTCAGGATTTCTGTCTCCTCTCGCTTGACTTCTGGATCAGGACCAGTGTGAGTTCCCAGTAAATAGTCATGACCTGGGCACAGTTCATCTTGTTTACCTTCAATCTTTATTAGCCATGGTTTGGAAACTATACATGTAGAAAAATATTTTCTTCCCCTCTCCATCGATTAGCTGCACAGGTTTATTTTTTTTTTAAACAAAGTATTTCTTCATTAATACATGAAGTTACTGTGCTTATGACATCAGTTGCAGCCCTCTCCTCCCCACAGATAAAAAATTAAAATGAGTACTTGCTAAAAAAAATAATTACAAGACCCTGAGTGGAGTACCACGTGCTTATTCCCCAAGCCACCTGTAGCCTCAGAGAGGAGCCTGAGCCTTGCAGGGTTTTTGAAGGATTCTGGGTGGGGGTAAATGGATGGAAATGGGGCTCATGGCAGAAGAGCTGGTGACTGGAATTCCTGCCCCATGCACCTGACAGGGTGGTGGAACTGGCTGGAAGCTTGGACAGGGACAGAAGTGGAGCTGGTTACTTCAAGAGAAGCAGCTCTCTAAAGACAGTGATGCTTAAAAGGCACAAAGCTCTGATCCTGGGGAATAAATTAATTGTTTGCATGTGTCATGTTCAAAAATAAAGCCAAGTCCCTGCAGATAAGAGACCTGACCAAGATATCTCTTTGTAGCACCATAGAAACCCAGTGGCTGAAAATTTCATTGTATTTTGTCAGTTATTTGCATGATTTTTCAGAAGGTTCACAAGTGTTTTAAAGTTGCATGTGCTTAACCCAGGATGTAAATCCAACAGGCTCTCTCTGTGCTAGGACAGCTAGGACATAGACTGGATATCCTGCAGGAAAGGACTGCTGCTCAGGAGTGTTAAAATGCCCTAAAGATACTTGCAAAATACAACCAAAGCAGTTGCTGATCTTTCACAATTAGGAGTAAGTGAGCTGAAAGACTACATTGTTCCTCACAACTTCCCTGTTCCTCTCTAGTGTGGTTCAACTCCAGAACTTGGAGAGCTCTGACCTCCACTTATGAAGATAATAATGTGTTATGCAAGTAATACTTTCATCTTTACTGATTAGTACCTGCTTAAAATAATATCTCAGTCAAACATTAATAATAATTTTCTGAATAATTTTATCTTAAAGATTTTTAAGCTAAGGTGCCAGTGTATTTCCAAGGCACTCCTTTCAATGTCGTGGCATGTCAACAGACAAGGATTTCACATGCTTCACTCGAGAGAGGTTAGTGGGAATAACTTTAGTCCTACTGAATGAATTCATTATAGGTATAAGCATATCTTTGTCATGGGTTTCTCTTAAAATATACAAGGAAGATCCAGTTAGTGGCACTTCTCTTTAATTACACCCTGAAGGAAAGTTAACAGTGCATAGAGTAGAGATACAATTTTTTTAAACTAACAGCAATAAAGCCCAGAGGAAGCAGTATACAACACATGGTGACTGCAGGAGTAAAAAATGTACATCCCATAACTGCTTACTCCTGTATCTGCATAAGCTTGCATGCCATCTCGTAAAGGCTCTACTTTTCAAACACACACAGCTTGAATAATTACAAAATAAGTTTGCCAAAGCTGCCTCAGAAAGGAAATTCATGTTCATAGTAATAAAATGTTGGCTAATAAAGCATGGCTGCATATCATTGGCTGCAAGGAGGGTAAGCACAGACCTTGAAGCCAACACACCTGGAATATATTTCAATAGAAAGCAATGAAAAATGGTAGAGGTATTTTGGATTTATCTTCACATGAAAAATTGCATTTTTCATTGGTGTAGCTCTTTAAGGTCAGCTGTGGATATCAGTCTGGACTAGAACTGGTTACCTGTCACTGGAGGAAAGAATATTCCATCTGTGTAATAAGCAAAGAAAAACATTCATTTTTCAATTTTTCTAAGAAAATCCATTATCAACCATTAGTGCATGTTGTTTCCGAGTAACCCAGCATATACTGATAAATTTTAGCTAGTTCTGTGTTTCACAGAATGAGTCTCCACTAGGCTAAATACTGTTTGCAAAGACACTAATTAAGCATAGTTCTGGCAAAGTCTCTGGGTGATGACTGCATGTGCCTCGGACAGAGGAGTGGTACAAGGTGTCAGCTGCTCTTCAGTCTGAGTAAGGAACTCACTGAGACTTTCTGAGGTAGCCATAAAGGAGGGTAAAAAAACGTTGAAGTAAAAACACAGCACCACGTTTCATTAAAAAATTGGCTTCAGAACACTGTTCTTTCCCTCCTCTGTGCACAAACTCCTGGACTTGAAACTTGATTTTTGTAGTTCTGGCTGTCTTGATTCATCCATCAAACACACACAAAACAGGTTTGTGCATTTACCCTTCTCCAGTCAGTGATGTTTAATCCGGGGTAACAAAGACTGTTCCTATAACTGCATTTCTGTTACAAGTTCTTCATGCACACCTGGCAGCGGCTGACACGAGTCCGAAGCTGCCCCGCCTTCAGAGTCTCTGAGGGAGGAGCACTGACAAACTGCTGCTCCTGCTCCACCGTGGTCAGCCAGAAGCTGTACTTGTTGGCAAAGTAGTGGCACGTTCCCCGAGCACCGTTGCACTCAATGAAGGGAGTAGCTCGGAAATCCTCCAGGCAGGATCCAGGCGACACAAGGGACTGGCCTCCCCCTTCTGCCCCTGCCGCAGTGTGCTGAAAGAAACATGGCAAGCTGAGTCAGCTCAAAGGAACACAGGAGGTAAACAGGGGAGTCTCCTGCTTCCACTGCTACAAGAAGTGAGACAGACAACCAAAATTATACCCTGGCTATGTGTATTTGTCTCTTGAGTCAGGGCTAGAAAGGAAAAAACAAAGGAATGTACTTAGGCTGAATATGCAGGCCTGGAATAATGGAAAATCAGCTTTTCCCTTGACACTTGGAAAATTTGGAAACAATAATGCTGACATCATGTTTTTCTAACAATCTTATACAAATAAGCTTCTAGGAGAGTGCAATGGAAAACTTTTTTTTCACTGAAAAAGAGGATTAAGTCAATCTTGTAGCTTAATTGCTGTTCCCACATTTAAAGGCTTGAAGAACAAACATCTGTGGCAATACAGAACTTGGGCAGTAATGTTACCACCAAAACTGATCAGGGCAGGTGCCAAACCGAGCAAATTCAGACCTACAGCAACTCAGCTGATGAAGCAATGCACTGAGACAAGAAGAGACAGGGCTCCAGGCTCCTGTAAGTAACTCACCGAACACGGTCTCAGTGACCTCATCAGAGAGGAGAGGTTGAAATGTTTAAAGCTGCCTTTGCACCAGCAGTAGTGTCCTTACCATAAGGAAGGAGTATCCTATCCACAGGCTGCGCCAGCCCAGGGGACACTGTGGGATGGTGATGTCCTGGCTGTGCACAGCCACAGCCTGGGAGGGTGCCTCACACACGGAGCACCGGCTGATGTACTGCGGGATCTGGCTGCTGTCCACGGGCATCATGGGGATGGGAGCAGTGGTGGAGAGCCAGTAGGACTTGTCATTTCGGCTGGCATAGTAGCAAACCTCATTGATGTTGCAGTAAATGAAAGGCATGGTGCTGAAGCGAGGCAAACATGAGCCAGCAAAACCTGCAAAAATCAGAGAAGTCGTCATACCAAGCACCTGCCGAACACTCCAAGTCGTACACACCAACATTTAGTGGTGAGGATGGCACGAGTGACACTGCTCCCAGTGCAGATCTGGACAACCAACTGCCACCACCTCCACTACAGCCCTCTGCACTGCCAGGGAGGATGGCTTTTTAAGTGTCATTTTGGCCCGAGAGAATTCTGTCAACTCACCAAGATCCTGGTTGTGTGACTTCTCCTGCCCCTCCACATACAATAAGCTGTAGCCATCCCAGAGCTTATTCATTCCTATGGGACAGGGGGGGACCTGATCTGACTGACTGTGCTTCACCAGGGTGTATCCAACGCCCACGCTCCGGCCCGGCATTCCCGGCAGACCAAGGGCACCCGGCTTCCCAGCAACACCTGGAGACAGAACAAGAATTGCTACTGCCAGTGCACAGTGTGGACATCAGCTGCCTCTGTACCCCATCTGCCATTGCTTATGGCAGTCTTGTACAATGAGGAGCCCAAGCCATATGGTTGTTGTATGAATTACTAGACTTAACAGCTCCAAAAGCAGTCATTTCACAGCACCACCCACCCTTCCCTTCCTCTTCTAGTTTTCTTTCTTTGCCCAACAGCTCTGGTGCCAGTGTGTTAGGTGTATCTCACAGCACATCTCAGTATATATCACAGTATATCTCACAGTAGTTCTGAGGATCTCAAAGCACCAACCAAAACCCAATTCATTCATTTTTGCTATAGCACTCTTCTTGATAATATTTCTCTTCTTTCTCACTGTGCCTTTCCTCCACTGTCCATGCCTCACAGCTATGGTTACTGTGAATAGTGTATCACTCTACTTGATCTTCAAGATGATTCCCACATCCACAAAATATTAAAACCGAAAGGTGTTTGGAATTGCACCTATAGAAACACCAGCAGTGACATCAATAAGGACATGTGACAGAACTTTCCACACTGAAGAATAAATTTCCATCATTGCAGATACGAAACACAATACCACAGACATCCCCTAGTTTTCCTAAGGTAATTGGGTGTTGGGCAGGGTCTCTGCAGAAGCTGTAAGCAAACACAATTCTACTGTTTGCTTCTTTTTGATCTGTGATCCCCAAATCATACCTACAAACATTACCTTCAAATCCCTGTGGTCCTGGGGCACCTGGAAGCCCTGGATCCCCAGCTACGCCAGGAGTTCCAGGTAAGCCATCGCGTCCTTTCAAACCAGATCTTCCTGGCAAACCTTTTGGGCCTGAAATAAAATACAATTATTAGTATCATTATTTCCTCCTCCTATTGCCTTGACTCCTGCAATCATATTCCAGAAGAGAAATAAGATGTCAGGAGCCATGCCAAGAGCTCACTCTTAACCAGCTGTGGTTATACACAGCTACCTCCAAAAGAGACTCCACCTGATCTGGTTGTCTGAGAAAGGATTGAGAGGTGCAGCTGAGTATCACACATGGCTAAAAATGCAGCATTATATTTGTGTATATTATATTTGTATGCATTTTGATGCAATTCTCTCCTTAATTAAAAAACCCTGTAAACATTCCTAATGCATTTGATAAAGTAGTGTTTTTCTTCCAGAAGAACAGCATTTTGGTGATCTGAGTGTACTTTTTACCTGGTTTTCCAGCTGGGCCATGCAATCCAGGATCTCCATCAAAGCCAGGAACACCATCAATTCCTGGCAGACCAGGTAATCCTGCAGGAGCTGTGACTTCTTCTGGCTGTGGGGTTATTCCTGGAGCCCCTGGTCTGCCAGGGAGACCTGAACATGGGGGCAAAGAATGGGTAAGTACCCCACAAAAACCATACAGATTTGATGCTAATCCTGCCACAAAGGAGAAAAATGTGAAAGTAAGACCACCTTTGTACATCAGCACTGACTATCTTGTAAAAAGTATGTCAAGCTCTTTCTAACTTATTTCAGTCTCTAAGAAATCAAGAGTCTCCCAGATAAGCCCATTAAGGGAGCTCTGAAGTCTTCCCCAGCCCAAACCATGTGCAAGAAATGACAGCTTTTGAAATCCTCCAGCACTCACCTCGATGGCCCATTTCTCCCTTCAGCCCAGGATAACCAGGATCCCCTGGGGGCCCATCTTTACCTGGCATCCCCATCAGGCCAGGCTCACCTCTTGCACCTGCAAAGACACAGAGCTAAAGCTGGGGCTGAGCACTAACTCTGACCCACATCTCACTGATGGCAGCAACAGCACTGGGGCTCCCAGATGGAGGGGACCTCAACCCTCAGGGCAGTCAGTGCCCAATTTCACATCTACAATGGCTGAAGAGCCTCAAGTCAAGAATCCACTGCCACCTAACTGTACTTTACTGAAAGTACTCTTCCCCTTCCTTGGGTAACCCAGGGACAGGGTTTGGAGAGAACACATCTTTACTATTTGAAATCAATTTCTGTGCACAGCACAGAGGGATGGGACCTGCCAGCTTACAAAGCCACCAGACAGTTCATCTGGCAGTGGTTCTCCTGGCTTTTCAGCTGTGTGGTGTCTCTCAAACCCTGCTCCTGGAGTCCCTGTGTGCAGCTGCCCTTTGGCCTCCTTTTGTACCAAAGAGAGATCAACATGCTTCCTGCCTTAGCCCAGAACAACATCTCTGAACTCCTACAATCCTCTTAGCCTCTTGTGGAGACCTAAATCTACCACACTAATGCCTCTGAGCAGGACACAGGACAGGTGGGATGAAACAGCAACTCAGTCCTTGCTTAGAGAGCACAAGTGGGTAACTGTGGTCACCAAGCACAGAAACATTGCACGTGAACACCATCTACTCAGAAAAAAAAAGCAAAGATAAGAGGAAAAAAATAATTAGGGACACATCAGAACACCTGGAGCTGGCCCCACTTTGCTGCTTTTGGAGTCAGTAGGTAAAAGCTGCAGGAGCCAAAAGGAAAGATTGAGACATCAAATTCAGCTGTTACACCTGTATGAGGAGGCCACACTAACCACCCAAAAGCCATTCCTACTGTCAAGATGACAGTTGCCAAACCATTCCCAGATTCTTTCAAGGCAAGATTACCCTTGAATCCAGATGCTCCAGGGAGTCCAACTGGACCAGTGGGTCCCACGTCGCCCTTAATGCCTCGCAAGCCAAGAACACCAGGGAAACCTGGAGTGCCTGTGTCACCTTGGTCAGAAGCTGGCCCAGGGGGCCCTCGTGGTCCTGGAGGACCTGGAAAACCTAGAGACAACAGAGTTAATTGGCAAAATCTATTCCTGGGGCAAAGCAATTTCTGAGGCTATCCCCAGCATTTCTTTCTGTGTGGGGAAAGACTGGAGTCTCAGCCTCTCTGACAAGGCTGGGAGGTACTGAATGGTACCGGTGCCGTCAGGACAAAGCTTCCAAACCACACACACCTGAGCTCCCATCAGTGCCTGGAACCCCAGCATCTCCAGGTCTCCCACGTATATCAGAGGGAAGAGAAACTCCAGGTGTTCCTGGCAGGCCAGGCAGTCCCATAGGACCAGGGGGACCTAGAATAAAAAACACAAAGTGAGGGACAACCAAAGGTCTTCACAGATCTTCACAGACATTGACAGAAGCAGTGGCTGAGGAGCGTTTATACTGAGGAGAACAAAGATATCTCACTACAGGAGGGGAAACAATACATACTGTGCTGTTCAGGAGAGATATAGATACTTTCGGAACTGTGCAACCAACTGTTTCTCAAAATACAGAGCAACATTACAGATGATTTCACATTTACCTGTCAAGCTTCTAAGCACCTTTGAGGCTTCAGGAATTTTCTTTGGTAGTTCTGCTGACCGTGCAACCCATTAACCTCAGCTGCAATACATCCTGCTTTCAGAACATCAGTATTTACCCATGTCTCCTGATAAGCCTTTAGGTCCAGGGAATCCTGCAGCTCCTCTTCCCAAGCCTGGAGAGCCTTCTTCACCCTTTGTACCTGGGAGACCTGCAGGTCCTTTCAGTCCAGCTTCACTCAGACCTGATTAAACATGGTTAACAAAGATAAGAGAGCCTATTCAAATTGCCTAATAGCAGTCAAATTATTACACAAAATGAGTGGTGATTTAAAAACTAGCCATTTACTACTGTCTCTGCTGTTTCCAGTAGAGCAGCTGGATTTGGTGATTTGATGCCTCATGTGCTACTATGGTTGGGCAGAGTAAATTTAAACAATCTGTGAGATGCTGAGAGAAAAGCATATGACTGTTCTGGTCTCCCACAAGCTCTTGCACAAGAATGGGAACACAGCAGTCCTGTGACAGGATCTGCTGCCAGCCTGTATGCTGTGTCTCTCACGAGGACACCAGACTCAAGCTTCTGGTCTTTAAATAACCTTGTGGGTTTCATGCTGCAGCACAGGGAGGGAGTTCAGTTTGCAGACTGCTGCAGAATGCACATGGGCTCAAGTGGCACAGGACAGAGGCTCACAGGAAAAGCTGCAGGGAGATGTTCAGCATGCCACTCTGGGAAGAATATACACTAAAAGCCGCTCTCTCAGGAAAACTGTGGAGGATCTACATGCTGCAAATCATTGCCTTCTGATAATGTTTTAAACACAGAAAACACAGGTATTGTTTGAGTTGTACACATGAAGCCTGTCCATTTTCATGCATAAAACAGCTGCTACAAATTTTAGGTGCTACTTTACAATATGACTATAATTAAACAAGTCTTTTTGGTAAAGTCTTTCTTCGCTTCTTTACTTTAGTAAATCCCTGTTTGCAACACAGAACTACATTCCATTTCATATGATTCAAAATATGAAAAAGTCCAGCAAAAGCTCCCTAAAAGCAGAATCTGGAAACAAATCAAATCATTATTTTATTTATGCCTTCCTTGAGCTCCATATAATGGAGGGCTCTGAAAAGCAGTACAGAAACATTTCATTGCTAAGTCCAATTCAAAGCAAGCATTTGGTGCTGCCCTGCTCAAATCAAACATCCATTGGAAAGAGTTTTATTATTTCATTCCATTAGTTTTCCAGAAGTGACAGAGTCCTTCAGGAATTCAAGGAAAGCCATCACCAAAAAAGCCTCTTCAACGCCACAGACAGCATCCTACTCTTACTGGCACTGAAGAAGAATTAGTTCATGCACATTCAGTATCCTGAGATTTTTCTTCAGGTCATAATTAAAGCCAGAACTGGGTGAAATAGGGGAATTTTGCAGGAAACAGTGCTCTCATGGTGGAACAGCTACGTCTTTCCCTAGCTATGACACTTCTACTACACATTTCCTTTACCTGGTGTTCCAGGAGACCCTTTTGTGCCTGGCAAGCCATTCAGACCATTTAAACCTGGAAATCCATGAAAGCCTGAAGAGACATTGGAAAAACATAAGTGAGCAAATAGGCAAACAATCTGGTTAGGTGGAAATGCATAAGATGGCTCATGGAGAATACAACACATAACAGAAACCTGACACACAGGGGAGCACAGTAGGTAAAGCTGTAAAGTCCTCCTTCATGCAAGTGTCCCTCACAGAAACTCCTCCCACTGCTGTCTCCAGTTCTACCCTCCATGAACACCCATTAGTGATTCCAAAGTGAGAGCCCCTCCCTCTGCAGCCATTCCTCTGCTCATTCCTAGCAGCTGGTGCCTGCACAACGCTGCCAGGAGGGAGCTCCTTCCCACACACAGCTGGCCATCACTCACTGCCTGCCCGAGACACTTGGCCAAAACACTGCTTTTCTGACCCAACTCCTGCTTCCATGTGCAGGCTGCACAGATACCTTTAGGTCCTGCTGTTCCACGAGCTCCAGGGAATCCAACAGATCCTGGCTGTCCTGGGGGTCCTGGCAGGCCAGGGGCTCCTCTCAGCCCAGCATTTCCAGGGATTCCTAAAAGCAAGCAGAAAAATATTCCTGTACTACACATCATGTCCAGGCTGAAATAGCACACAGCTCCATCTTACAGCTTCTGTTCCTGCACTTAACTCATAGGATGGGTGAATAAACTACTATTTAAATAAAGCAAAATCAGATCCAAATCTCTCCTCATGCCACTATAAGCATCACATTTAACAAACTATTTATGTGATGAGGCTTTTTTAATCACAGCAGTGACATTCTTCATCATCCACTAAATAACACGTCAACAGTTCACACACCAAATAACTAATTAAATTGCTTTTCAAATAAAACATTTCAATAACAACTTCCATTGTTCTCCAACCTTTGATCTTGATAACTATTTAGGAATCTAACTGCTAATTACCCCACAACCCAAAGACACTCTTCTGGGTAGGTCTGGCTCTAGAGAAGGAATGGACAAAAAGGTTGCAATGAAAGAGCTATGAAGAAGCTGCTACTGCTTGTATCTAACAGATTTTCCCTATTTGTTAATGGGATTCCTTTGGGTTTCAGTGTTGCAGGATTCACCATATTTGACCAGCAGGACAAGGTGACACTCTACTGTCAAAGAAAAATCCCATTTTCTTGCAAAACTTGTTTAAGCCTCAGCTGAGACAGGCTAGATGGGGCTAAGGAAGCATCAAGGTGAGGTTGTCATAGTCACAACACGAGCTGCAGAACTTGGGTGCTCAATGCAGTACCTGCTGGTCCTTCTCGGCCAAGATCTCCTGGGCTGCCTTTGGGCCCATTCACCCCTGTGTTTCCTGGGTAGCCCGGTTCACCCTTGGGTCCTTCTCTCCCTCTCTCTCCTGAAGAGATATAAACATAAAAGTCAAACTGGAGGAAGGCATGAAGAGGTGAGAAACATGTTATGCTGAGGTTGCAGCACCTGTGCTGCCCAGCCATGGCCTGGGCCCTGGGCTGGACTCCCAGGGTGCCAAATGCCAGTGAAAGTTCACAGGTGCCTCCTCAAGAAGTGAAGTGAACCCAGCATTAGAACTGGGCTGGTCTCACATGTATTCCTTATCATCCAGATTTGTGCTCCATCTGGACTGCAGACTCCTCAAATCTCACTATCAGGATTACAAAAATACCCAATTTTGGCAATGCCAACCTGTTTAGTCTCTAGAATTTTGTATTCTTGAAGTGAGCAATCAAGGCCTACTTTACCTGGAAACCCTGGGTCTCCTCTCTCTCCTTTTGGTCCAGCAATGCCAGGAACACCAACAGACTCTCCCTGTTCACCTGGAAAAGACAGGAAAGGCCATTCTGTCATTGACTGTTGGGGGTTAGGTTTCTTTCCTTTTGCTCCTTTTTACCTATAGAATTTTTTCCCATAAGTTGCTAAGAAACACCAACTGTTGGGTACTTAAGAAAACAAAGAAGTGGCCGAGCTCAGGGGAGGAGAGCATCTGGTTACACTTTTCCTCATCTGGGGGTTTCTCTCCGAGGAGCAGGAATATCCTGAGAATTTGTCATGCAAACGCAGAAGACAGACATTTACAGGTAATTCCACAACATCCTGCACTTCTGATGCAAGGAGATGAGAGAAAAGGGTGCTACTTGCACTGTCCAACAGTCTTCACACAGTGCTGTGACCAAGCCTTCAAGGACCATAAAGTATTTAGGCTTGGTATGGGTCTTGTCTGAATGAAGCCTCACAAGGGGATATGTACTTGGAGCCAGTCACTGGAGAGCAGTGGACACTGCCAGAACACTACTTATTCCTTTGTGTCATTAATATTAGGACTGTGTATAATGAAAGACCATATGCACTGAAAGATTTTTTACCCTTCGGACCAGGAAGGCCAATAGGTCCTGGGAATCCAAGTGTTCCAGTGGTGCCATCTGAACCCTGAAAGAAACCAATCCAACCAAAATTAATCTTTGTTTTTTATTCTTGCTGTTCCAAGCTTGGGTCATGCAGAATAACAGAACACAAAGGTGTAGGAAGAAATACTATGTGAGCCAAACAAAAACTGGAAGTTTTGTAAGGAAAAAATCCTGCCAGCTTCTGCTGCTGTGCTACAGAGGTACCAATTAGAGCACAGGGTTTCCCAAAGAGTACCCAGAGAAGAAGATGATACTTAAGAGGGTATTTACCCTGTCTCCTGGCATTCCTGGAAATCCCATGATACCGTGTGCACCCTTCTGTCCGGGCAGGCCAGGTTGTCCAGGGGGACCAGGGAAGCCTGGGTCACCATGAACACCTCTCTCTTTGCTTGGTGACCCAACTGGACCAGGGAGACCAGGCTGTCCACGGCTTCCTGGGATCCCTTTATCACCTGGGTAATATAGAAGAGTGGAATTTCATTCAGTAATGCAGACATCCAGCTCATTTGGGTCAGTTAACCTGTTACCCTAAACTCCCCTAAAGAGGAAGAAGGGATGGCATTAGATCTCCAGAACAGAACTTCAAAGGAAAACTGTTCCCCCAAAATTCAGAACTGCCATATGCAAATCTTGCCAGAATGAGAACGGCAGAACAGCAACACTGTAGGCACTGCCAAAAGGACAGACCAAGCTCCATTGACAACAACCCAGATACTGAACAACTGAGACTGGCAACTAACTGCAGTGTTGTGAGATACCTCGAGGTCCTGGGAATCCTCCGAGTCCAGCTAATCCAGGATCTCCTTTGTCTCCTTTGATTTGCAGTGCCTGTTCTGAAGTCCCAATAACAGGAAGACCTGGTGGACCTATATCACCTCTGTCACCTGAAGAAATAAAAAAGACAGGAAATCTTCTTGGAAAATAATCTAGCAGAGAAAAACAGAACTTTCATGTTTCCTGATGTGAGAATTCATTAGTAATCCTTGGTAAACAGGCCAAAGTATTGAAAAATAGAAGATTGCAATATTTGTAAGAACGATACCAGACACAGACATCTCAGAACTGCCTCCTAAGTCCCTCTGCTGCACAGCCAGCAAAAGCTATTCAGCTGTTTCTCACCTTTTTGACCTTGAAGTCCCAGAGCTCCTGGACTTCCTTTTCCTCCAGCTGTGCCAGGAGTTCCCTTAAACCCATTCACTCCAGGGACACCAGGCAGTCCTGGCATGCCAGGGAAACCAAGCAGGCCAGAAGACCCTTTCTCACCTGCACAGAAATGTTGAGAAACAAAAAGGGAATATCAGCGTCTCCTGGTACACTGCACACTCACCCTTGGGCAGGTAGAGGCTGCCTGGGTCTGGCCAACCACCCAAATCCAGGTACTTAAACAAGCACGTGGCACAGGCACAGCACTGTCACTTCTGTCACAGGGCTCCTCTCCTGATACTTTCCAGCAGCACTTCTCAGTTCACCTTTGAGAGCCTGGTCTGCTTCCAGAGGAGATCAAACACAACCAGTTTCCAAGAGAACAACATGCTCTATTGCTTTGTGTTATTCTCCAGGTAACCAACTACTGTATTGGTGCTTAAGGATCACACAGTTTGTAAATTTTTACTTCCCATTTGATTTGTGCTTGATTCTCTCCCTTCTTTCTATAAATTTCATTCACTGTTGATTTCTTCAATTCTCTTGTCTTTCTATTTTGATTTACACAGTCCTTTAAGACCTAAGACCTTTAAGACAGATTTCCTTATGAACATTATTTGATAATTAAATCCATAATTTGTAACTCAGCAGCAAAACATGCATCCCAACTCTAGTTGGGGATTCATTCCCTTCCAGCAAGTTGGGCCTAAAATCAGTACCAGCAAGGTTATTTTTTCTGTGGGCACAGCAATGTCAAGACTGAAACACCTACCTTTTGGCCCAGAGAAACCTGGACGTCCATCTTGACCAAAAGGCCCAGGTGGCCCTAAGAATCCTCTTTCCCCAGGAGATCCTGGAGCACCATCAAGACCTGGAAAGCCTTTCATACCAGCAGGGCCTTGTGGTCCTACATCCCCAGCCACACCTTTGACTCCAGGAGGTCCTGAATCAACACAAGAACAACTGAGTAGAGGATATTGCACAAAACTAGGACAATTTGTGGCAGCTTCCCAAGCTCTTTAAACACAGCGTTGTTTTTATGACAAATGGACCTTATGGCACATGCAGCCTACTAGAAGGCATAAAGCTTAGAACTGCAAAAGCATTAGTTATCTAATAACAAAATGCCTACATCACTACACAACTGGCGAGAGTGAAACCCCTTATGATGGATCCACTTTTGACCACCAGACACTGACCTGTAATGCACAGTCTTACCTTCATCATCCAGGCAGCCAAGACAGGATGGAGAGCATCATTAATGCCAGCTTATGCTCCCTACCCCATTGTCTGGGTGAACCAGAGATCAATCAGCTAGACAGGCTTATTTTCACAAGTTCTTTTCTCACCTTGGTAGTTTAACTGTACTTCTCAAGACCCAATTGCTCACTACAGGAACAAGCTGATTGTGCTGTCACAAAACCAATACCATAGGTACTATTTTGCCTCTAAATGTTTCTAGCTGAAGCTTTGTAACGGTTTACAATTTTAAACAAAGGCTCAAACCATTGAAAACAGAATGCTCAGATCCAAAGAAACAAAGAGAAAGAAAATTCAGGCGGCTTCTGAAAAATTACCTTTGCAGCAGAAGTCAATATTCAAGCTCTGTTATACTCAGGGCTTTATGCTACAACCCAGCACTTTTTTACGCAGATGAAAGAGCTGCCTTACTTAAGAAGACAAAGAAAACACACACACTTAAAATCTCTGCATATTAATGATTTCCTTATAGGCTTGAGACTTTGTTACTGTCTGAGCATTCTCATTGCAATGGTTCTTTGCCTTCTGCTTTGATTAGCAATGATAAGGGGTATCACCTATGGTCAATGCAATTCTTGTAGCATTAAAAGCTGGGTTGTTAGTCCATGAGCTTTTATGCTACACTGCATTTTCTCACCTTGACAGCCTATGTGAAGAACCCATAACCAAACAGTGTGACATCAGAAATGGAGAGTTGATGATAAATGGAATAGAAACATGGTGAAGGAAAAAACAGACAAAATATGTAAACAGAAAGAATAAGGCTACAAAAGAAATTAATGATTCAGGGAGACAACAGCTGCAAAAAAACTTAGTTATTTGGAGCTTATCATCCTAGCAATGGGAGGTTTTTAAAAACAGTTGAAGAAAAGTCAAATATGGCATACAGACCATAAATGTTAAACAACAGAGAGGCAGGAAGAATGTTAAAATTTAAAAAAATAAAATACTCTATATTTTAATTTCAAGTGATGAAATTCATTCATTTCTGGCCACTGTGTTTTAGCACTGTCATTCTGCATGTCAGAAGGGCACTTTTATGTCCCAGACCATTATCTACCAATTCCCAGGTCTCTGTTTCCTTGGTTCTCAAGTCTTTCAAATACTGTTATGAAACACTTTAGTCAGTGCAGCTTGATAGATACCGCTGAACTCGAGTGGTGGGATTTTTCCTCTGAAGTGAAGGAAAATAAAGTTCTCTTCTGTCCCAGCAAAGAGAAAGACATAGAAGACAAGTGCTTGTCCTGAGAAAGTCAACAATTTTTCAATCTAAATCACATTTCAAGCAACCTCACACAATAGAAATTAATTGCCATGAAAATGGGAAATGAAGGATTAGTCAACGATACAGCCAACATGTAAGAGCAAAGATGTTAAAAACATTATGACATTTAAGATGCTTTTCTCTATCTTTCTACTGTACTTTCTACAGTACTGGGGTAACATTTCCCAGCAGGAATTGCCCAGCAGTCAGAGTCAACAGGCTCCAATTGGGCACTGTTACCCCTAACCAGAGGTAGGAGCTCACTCCGAGCAAATGCCAAACTTCTCCCACACTTCAACACTGCAGAGCTCAGCTCAGCTTGTCTTCATTTGAAAACATTACCTACCTCGTGCTCCTGCAAGGCCAGCTGGCCCCAAGGGCCCTGGTTTTCCCTTGATGCCAAAAGGACCTCCAGGGCCAGGAGGTCCCCGCAGTCCAGGGACACCTGAATATCCTGGATGACCCTGTTCACCTTTAACACCCAGGAGGCCTGGTCTTCCATCCAGCCCTGGAAACAGACAGATGGGAGGTTACAGAACAAATAAAGCAAAATTCACACTTTTAATTAAAAAGTGAGTTTTAATAAAAGCCTTTGGGTTGCATTAGATTCTAACAGAAAACCAGCAAATCACCATCTATGAGCAGCTCAGAGGAGCTGCATTATCTTAAAGTGATTGGAAAGAGGAAGGGTCTTAGAAAGAAAAGGATATACAAGCAGTATCAGTTCTTACCTTTTGGTCCTGGAAATCCAGTATCACCTGTAAGCCCTTTATCACCTGGGAGTCCAGGTCGGCCACGCTCTCCCAGGGTTCCACTCTCAGCACCAAATACATCTCCAAGAGCTCCTTTTATTCCAGCTAAGCCTGAAGCACCCATTTTCCCAGGCAAACCATCTGTTCCATCCAGTCCTGGAAGTCCTTGTGAGCCTTGCTCTCCTCGAGGTCCAGGGAAGCCTTAAAGAGAAAATCCATAGAAGTCACTCAATAGAAGTACAGGATACTGCTTCCAATAGAATCTCAAATAAAATACACATTTTAAAAATTTCCACAAAAGAAAAAGTTGCTTGAAAACTTGCAAAATATTTCAGTACTGAATTAGAAACAACAACTGGTGATAGAAAGTGATGAAACTGTTGAAAAGTTTAGGGTTTTTGTTTTTTTTTTTTTTTCAAGAAAAGAATACTGTAGAAGTGTCTAGGAGCTGCAGCTATGTAAGCATTCCAAGCTTGGTTTCACTAGATGGCAGGTTAAGCAAAAGGACAAAACCCCTAACCCTCATCACCTTTGCTTCTTGCTCTTTCTTTACACAACCATCAGAAATTCCCATGGCTAAAATGAGTCCAAACACTGTGTACAGTGTGCATTTACCAGAGTACCACAGGGCTTAAAATAAATGTTACACTAAATTTGTGGTTAACCTGAACTGCAACAAAGCAGGTGACAATGGTTTCTGGATAAACTAACTGTTGACTGTCCTCTTTTCTCCCAGTAGTGGCACAGTGTTTTAGGCAGGTGAAAAACATCCTGAATATTTCCTTTGTTTTCTCCCAAGCTGAAATCACTTGCTTGCATTTGCAAGGAGCACAATGGAACACTCACTGCAGCATTATGAACATATGAGGCAGAAGTGGCCAAGAAGGTCAGATAACTCCTTTGATAAAGTATTGTACACATTGATCAGACAATAAAAAGAACTCCAGCCACTTTCCTCTTACCAGGTTCCCCTTGCAAGCCTATTATTCCTGGAGACCCTGGTTGCCCTTTAGATCCGTGTAACCCAGGCTGCCCTGGAATGCCAGAAAAGCCTTTGCTGCCTTTGGGACCTAAGGGTAAAAATATATTAATTAACAATATCAACAAACAAATAGCAGAAGACAAAAACACAGCACAAGAAAACAGGATCAAATCTTTTCTGCAAAGCTGGTGCTGGATACGCAATTTAAGCAAAATAAAGTCTGAAAGCTATGGGTGTACATGAGCCACATAAACTCAGAAGCAGAGGGTTTGTGTTCAAGGCTACATGAAGGCTAAAAAATGGTGCAGTCAATATGATCCTCCATGGGATTTAGGCCTAGTCGCTTTGGGAAAGAAAAGGACATTATTCTGCCAGTTAACCCTCTGGAATAACTACCCCTGAGAGGAGGATTAATTAAGAGGTATTATCTTTGAGGAATAAGTGCTGCTTGGCGGTCAGCCAGTGCATTACACCATCCTGGGTCCCTACCTGGCAGTCCTGGAAGGCCAGGAGTCCCTGGGGGCCCATATGCTCCAGGAACTATGCAGGGCAAGGTGATACCTACAACAAAGAAACACTGAGGTTGCACACAGCCCCTTTCAGAGACAGAAGAGGAACATTAAATACCCACATGGTTTTTACAGGACACATCATAAATGGCTTCAAGTGAACTTATGCACATCAAGCACTGCTGACATCTCAAATATGTGATGTTAAATAAAAGGCATTTGGAGCCTGGTAATAGTCTGACTCATCCCTACTACTGACTTGCTGCATGACAGTCCACTTGCTGTGGACTTCTTGTAGCATGAGACCCAAGATTCCACCCAGCAACTTGCCCTCCCTGTGGCAGGAGCTTCAGGTCCAGGCTCACAGCTTTCGAAGTCAGAGGGAGCTGACAGATATTCTTAACTGTTAAGACTTGGGCAAGTTTCTAAACTGTGAAAAACCAGTATGCTGTATACTATACCTCAGATATCAGTGAATTGCTATTTTTATTTGGACAATGAATTAGGTGTTTTCAAAAACCTCATTTAATCACTCTTCCTAACTACCTTTGGTGTAAAACGGCTCTCCAACAATAGTCAGGGAGTAGGTCCATCTAATACTCTAAGTATTTCAGCATTGTTTGAGTATTTATTGCTTATTATCTGTGTCCTCCTGAACATGACAACTTGAGAAAGCTGTGACTTCTATGTGAGGCCTGGTGAGCCCACAAACGAGTTTCAGTTAATTTGAAGAGCAGTCTTTAGCCTAATGCAATCTTCTGGCCTGGCCACAGGCACAGCAGTAAATTGAGTACCATTTGACTTGCAGCTTTATCCTTTTTGAAGTAAGAGCAGAGCCAGCAATACCTACCTGGAGGGCCTGGAAGACCTGCTTGTCCTGGAAACCCATCCATTCCAGTGTCACCTGGTGGTCCACGAACTCCACTAGGACCTGGGTATCCCACACCAGGAGAACCAGTTTCTCCTCGATGGCCCTTGGAGCCAGGTAATCCTGGCAGACCTTTTTCACCTGGGAAACCCAGTCCACCATCACCCTGTGCACAGCAAAGACAATTACAGCTGAAAATCAAAGGGATGCAGAAGGAACATCCACCACTATCATTTTAAAAAGTGTGTAAGAGTTTGGTTGGATTAAGTGAGCCTGAAAAGATATACAGAAACCACTGTAAATTATCCATCTTTATTTTAAAATGCAGCAAAACTTGGTGACTATTACAAAGAATATTTCATGTTGTATTTGCCAAAATGCAAATATTACAGATTCTGAAAGACATTTACTTTCTTTTTAATTGATAAGATTCTGGTGTGATTTTTTTTATTTCAAGATTTCACTCACAATTACGCCTACAATGTCTTTTGTCTTTTAGGACTCAACATAGAACAGGGTTAGGGTCTACTGAAGTTTATCTTTTGATAGAGGTGTTAGGAATGGCAATTATTAATCCTGACCAAGACAAATTTGTGCTCAGGTACTGTGAGCTTTTTATGTACTTGAAGATGCTATGAGGACTAGTTTGCCAGGCCTGGCTGTTTTCTCTGCTCCTTACTCCAGTTCTGAAGCACTGCTGCTACGTTACTCTGCACTTACTGGAGGGCCTGGTGGGCCTGGCAGGCCTGGAAGTCCATCCCTGCCCGGAGTTCCTGGGATGCCTGAAGGTCCTCTGGGCGCTGTCGCACCGCGGTCCCCGCGAGCACCTTTGACTGTTGCATAGGATGGATCCCCTTTTTCTCCCTTGAGGCCTGCAAGTCCTTGCTGACCAGCTGAAGCCTACACACCAATAGATAAAGAAAAGGAATGTGCAGAGAAAAGGCTTTGCTTCTTAAAAATGTCATACAAGGACAGGACACAATGACTGGATCAGAAAGAATCTCCAGAGGGTTTCCTATTGCACACATTAACTTGGGGCGGGGGGGAGAGGTTTATTTGTTTTCAGCTGTTTCTACTGACACTACAGCTCCACAATGGCAAGCCAAACTTTGGTAACAGTGACAACAATCTTGCATGGCATCTGGGAACATTACATCACTCATGATATAATGAGACCAAATTGCTTGGCATGCTGCAC
The DNA here is from genome assembly GCA_013400175.1 of Phainopepla nitens. Lineage (NCBI taxonomy): Eukaryota > Metazoa > Chordata > Aves > Passeriformes > Bombycillidae > Phainopepla > Phainopepla nitens. The sequence goes on from VXBQ01004377.1 coordinate 31,333, forward strand.
TTACTGACACAGATAAAGACACTCTGAAGACAAAAGACTAGTAACTTTATAGACTATGATTTTCAAAATAAGTACTTGCAATGAGCAATACTCAGCACTTTGGAAAATCCTATTTGTTATGGTCGCTGTTTGATAAAGAGCAGAGCTCAACTCTCATTAATGTATTCAGCATACAGCAGTTAGGAAGCAGACTCCATCTGTGCTGCACAGTTTTATAGCTGTGAGCGATGATGTGGAAAGATCTCCCTGTTTGATTTTTCAGATCATCTCACTGTGCACATGTACAACTGCTTCCCCAGCCAGCCCTCACTTAGGAAGAGCCCTGGGTTTAATCCATGTATGTCTGCTTCCAAGAAGTCCTGAGATGAATAACTCATCCTGCTTTTCTCTTGACTGATGAATGTGCAGTTCTCAGAATTTAAGAACCATTTGTTCTCGCATTTTTATAGCTGATAGTATCTCTACTTTCAGTTTCTTTACACAGATCAGTTTCTTTACACAGATCAGTTTCTAGGTTGCTTTTTTCCTAAATCCAAACAAATAGAAGCAACTATGGAAAAAAAAAAAAAAAGTGTTCTGCGTTCATTACATTCAAGACCAGCAATTGCACATGACCACTCTTGTAATTCACAACATAAACTCTTCCTGCCTTACCGGAGGGCCTCGCAGTCCTGGTGCTCCCACAGAGCCTGGGTCTCCACCAATGCCCTTGGCACCAGGCACACCAGGGCTTCCTGATGGACCTGGTGGACCTGAGATGCCTTTTTGACCAGCTCTTGTAACTCCTCCATCACAAGCACAATCACCTGCCTCTCCTGGAAAACAGTCAACACTCCAAACTGAGTTTCTTTTGGATAAAGACAGTTTTCAGTTGCGAGAGCTCCAAAAGCATTATTTGAATTAATTAAGACAAAGCCATTCTCATATGATTTGATCTTATGCCTCCTCTGCTCAGGTGATGTGAGTGCCAAGCAAGTGGTGCTCAGGTTTTCTCCAGTTTCATTTCCATGCAATACCCATCACCAAATAACCATGTGTGGCATGAACCTCAGCACTTCTAGACCTCTTCCTAAAGGTTTAAACTTTCCTAAACAGATGGGTTTAGGGGAGTTTTAGGGAGGTCTTGTGCATTTTTTAAAAAGATAGTTACCAGAGAAAACAAATCCATACTCCTCCTCACAGTAGGTTACAATGATCCCCTGAATTGTTATTGGCCATGGACCCAAACAATCACCAATTACAGTGATATCTGTGTCATCATGGCTTTTGCTGATGGTTCTGTCACACACTAAGACTCAAATTCGCACAATTTTTAGCACAGAGAAGAATAAAATTAAGTTTTTCTGTCATTTACAGCCTCTATTGAAAAAAGCAGCAAACAAGATTTTATTTTTAAGTCTCATGGCTTTAAAGTATAACTTACTTAGCTAATCTTCTGGGTATGATATGTTTATCAGCTCATTTGCCTGAGCAGAGTAAGAAGAAATAGCATTTTACTGACAGTGCTGGGCACAACTCTCTCTAAATTGCAAAGGCTGTTGGCTTCTTGAACCCCTCCTGTGATTTGCCATAAAGACACTTACAACTCATCCCTTAGGATATTAACCATGTGTAAATATCTTTCAGCCCGATGACTGCTGAAAAGCTCTCTCAAAACAAGAGTCAATTACCTTTGTAGCCCTTTGGACCCAAAGCTCCCGGCAGCCCTCTTTGCCCAGGCTCCCCTGGGGCCCCAGTCCTTCCAGTCAGGATTATCACTGGGGAGAATGAAGGGCCTATATGCAGGAAGAAGGCAAGGGAAAGCCATGAGAAGGTTGATCTCCAGCTCATTACTGACTTCCAAAATCAGTCATGCAACTGGCACCAGATGAAACTGCAACTGTGGAAATAACACAAGGAGATGGATCTTGGCTGGTACAACTCACAGGCTGCAGTTCTCAGCACATTTACTTCTAGCTCCTCACACAGAAAAGCAAAAGTGTGGATGCAACAGAGTTTCATTCCTGTACTCTGCAACTGCACTTTTTCACAGATTTACCAGCTGACCAAACAACTAACCAAACTGTGGACAGGGAGTGTAAAGAAGGGCAAATGACTTTCATTCAGGGGTTGCAGCTCAGGAAAGATACTAAAGCAAAAGGGTTAAGAGGACCTTCCCTGTTGCTCACTTCATGACTGCAGGATTGTCTACATCTCTTTATATGCTGAATAGAATGAAACAAGTTGATGGAAACAGCAGAAGAAAGCAATCAAACATAATCTAAAATGACACTGTCTGAAAACCCTTCCCCTCCGTGACAACAGTAAGATGGAGTGCTGACCAGCACTGATATTCCATGGAAACAAACTGCAGCCATCAGCTAAACATAGCTACAGGAGCTTTACAGACTCTGCAGAAAAGTGAGCCAGGTTTGACTAGCAAACAGTTATAGATAAAGAACACTTATTTCTTCTCCACAGAAAACCATTTTATCAGACCATGTTCACTGGCTCCATCACTGGATGGTCCCCTGTTCTGAAGGGTCAGCTCTCAAAAAAAACGCAGCTTATGGCAGAATGATAAAACACAGTTTAGTAAATTCAACTCTGATCCTGTAATACTTAATTTCTGAGGAAAACAAAACAATGCACAATTAATTTAATCAGGACATCCATGCAAATGAACATGTAAAAACAAAATCCCATTTCCTTAGGTCTGGAAGCTGTCTCTACAGGCATCCTATCTGACTCCTGGTACCCAGACTACCTCCTCACAAGACAGATATTTACCTCAGGTGTTTTTAAGGACATGGTCTGTTCTTTACCTAAGCAAACAGGAGACTAACCTAGACCTTCAAGGTCCTCTGTGTCATAAATTTTGTCCACACAATTTTGTGCTTCAGTCTCTCAGGCTACCACGCTTAACAATAATAAGTTCTATTGTCTTACTTTATAGGACTGTCTACTGATTTATATAAGTTTGTGAGCTACAATCACAATGAGGTGTCAGTCAAACATTTACAATTTACAGATGAATAATCCTTGCTAGCAAAGAACTAAATATATAAGTGATCATTTATCCTATTTCACTCTGAATCCAATCCAAAAATAGATGTAAAAATTCTACATACGTGGTGAACCAGGCAATCCTGGTGCTCCTGGCAGACCTGGTAAACCACCTCTGCCGGGAGGGCCTGGTGCTCCAACTGTTGCTCTTCCTGGTTCTCCCACTTCACCCTTCAGTCCTGGAATACCTGGAGACCCTCCAGGGCCCATTCCATCTAGACAACAATGACACAATGAGCAGCTCTCCAGCAGCAAACACACTGAAGTATTTTTAATATTAAGATAATTACCATTGTACCCTGAACTGCAGTCATGTTAGGACAGAACAATTCATAATTCTACACCAAGGAAAAAATACTAACTGGAGGGACCAACTGGCTCCCATTTGCACACTCCTTTAGTCATCCAAAAAACTTCACAGCACTGTATTTCAGTCCCTATGATCAGTCAGACAGTTAACTATGTAAGACTGAGGGGGGTTAATTTTCTGATTTTCTTGTTAGTTCCTAGTCCTGGATTATTGCAGGCCAGAATTTCCCAGACAACATTCAAATGAAACAAAAACTTTTGAGTGAGATCTTAGATGCGACAAATAGGTTGCACCCCTAGTGGGTCTATCAAGCCAATCTGTTAGCTCTTTATTGCAAATATAAAACGTCATTTAAAAATTTCAAAAATATTCATTATAATTTAAAAGGTAGGAAAAGTTCTTCCAATCAGCACATTGAAAACGGAACTCAAACCACAGCCTCCTGTGTACACTATCACACCAAATATTCACAAGTGAAGACTTACCTGGGCTGTAATAATTGTGGCACTAATTGTGCTCCCATCCAAGTCAACACAATTGGCTTCCCTATGTATCATCCCTGCCTCCTATTTCTCATACAGCAGCCTGCAAATCAGCCAGCTGAAGGAGCAGGGAGAGGCTTGCTCTAATACCTTCACCATCTCCAGGCCACCACCCAGAAACTTCTCCACAAAGCCCACAGCAAAGAGCCTGCCAAGAGCTCTGGGAGCAGCTGCTTTACCTCTCTCCAGGCCTGGAAACCCTGGAGCCCCTGGAAGGCCTGGCAAACCAATGATCCCCTCGTCTCCTGGAGCACCGGGTATTCCTGGGTTTCCAGGGTCACCTGGAGCACCTGTTAGAGAAAGAGGAAAACAAGGAAGAAAATCTCATCAGAATTTCTGCTGAAATACTCTTCAGTCAATTACTGTAGTGGCCACTGGTCTCACAGATAGCAAAGGCTGCCAAGCTGTGAGCAGGAAGCCTGTTAGTCAAAGTTAATAATATTGGGAAAAATTCTTCGTGAGCTGTTATAGAGGTTGTTTCTTACTTGACTACATGTGAAGGAGAAAGAATAGGAGACCATGCATTAATTAAGCTCATTTTTTCACCAATATGCTTTCCACATTGAACAACAAATAACAGCAGAATGACATTTAAAGCATCCTTTACCATGCAGCACCAGGAAGCCATTTTTCCTTGGTATGCTGAAGACAGATTGTGTCTACAGAGCAGACATAGCACTTGCCCATGGTCACACACACAGTCTGTCTCCCAGGGAGGACATTTCATTCTGCCTTGAAACACATCATTCTGCAGTGTCGGGATGAATGGCTTTATTTAAATTCTGAAGTTATAAACAAAGAACTAAATATAGTCAAACAATACAGAAATAAAGAAAAAATAACAAGGGATGTATTAGACCCAACATACAATGTGGGAAAGTGGTAAAATACAGTAAGAAAGAAAGTTGGATCAGAAAAAGTGCTTTAGATGAGTTCCAAAACAAAATGGAAATGTGTACCTGAAATGACTACACCTTCCCTGTCAACAATGACAGGCGGACCTGGGGGACCAATGTCACCTAATTCACCCTGTAAAGAAAACAGATTCATGTCACATTCAGATGGGTGATGGAGAGGAGGCTGCTTGTCAGGAAGCAGACTGTATTATGGTACCAATGTCTGAGGCCATTCACTGAGTAACCATCATTCTTTGTCTTGCTCAAGAATTCACTTTGTTCTGCTATTCATAATCATCTGCTGTCCTGACTTACATCGTTCCTGTCTGATGAAACTGATGGCTGCTTCAGATAAGATGGCTGCTGCTATCCAGCTATCCTCTAAAGGTATCTAATTACCTCAATAGGAAGCACAGACATGTATATACAATGTGTACTGGAGACCAGTTATGTCAGCACACTGACCAATAGCAGGTAGATAATATCTGTTTCCTTTCGTCGTAAAAGCTGCTATGAGCTATCTCATTTTTAAAAGCTTTCATCACTGCAGCTATCTGTTGCCTTGAATACTGAATTTCAATAACAGAAGCCTACAGAAAAATGGATTCCTTCATAAAATCATCCAGGTAGAACAAGCAAGTTGTGACAAACTGCAGTGTCATTGCATCCTCTCACTGCCACTCTCAAAGAGTATCAGATCCTCTTTGAAATCGCAAGCACAAAATTTGATTGTTGTCCAAATTGCCATCATATTCATCACATAAACACCATGCAACGAGCCAAGGCAGTGCACACTTTGTTCCTTCTTCCAGTAATACTTCTCTGTACAGAAACATCTAATACTACTTCATCCACATACTCTGCACAAAAAACCTCTTCAGTACTTGCATTTTACAAGTCTGCAATCTTGATGGCAGATCAGTGTTTTCACAGCAACCTACCAGCCAATCATTTCCCACTCAGTTTCCAGCTGTCTGACTGTCCAAACTGAAAGAAAGCCAGAAAATGTCTGCTATGCACCACCTATACCTAGTACAAGAAATCGAACACATTCTCAGGCTTGTCCATACTTGTAGATCTGGGATGCAAGACTTCAGATAGCCTTGGCAGCTATCTTAACATCGACTGATTTCCACCTAATCTTGCCTCAATGGTCCAATAAGCATGGCTTTGGTGTAAGGATGAAGGAGACCAGAAAGGCTACACCTACAATTCTAAGTCATGAAGTTCAATTATTAACATTGAAAAATTATTAAAATAGCCAAGTGTTTATGGCTCACCAACCACTCATTTTTATGCTTAACAAGAAAGTGAACTGAAACATACTGAAAATGACAGTGATACAGGGGCAAACAGGAGGTTTAATTGGAGCGATGATAGTTATTTATTCATACAAATACCTTAAAAAAACCAATGCTTTAGTGAGAAGTTACCTTCATGCCTTCAACTCCATCCAGTCCTGGATAGCCTGGAACACCTGGATGGCCCTGCAAAATCCCATAAGGGAACGATGATACACATTGAGACAATAAGTGGCATTATTTTTTAGCTGAGACATCTGCAGAGTCTGGACTCAAATCACAAATCAAATTCTTTGTCCTACCAAACATTTGAAGAAGAATTAAAGAAAGAGAAAACTGATGGCATCAGTTTCTCAGCACTCACAAAATACCAGAGCTCCTTCAGGTCTCCTTGTGCTATGAAGATGGTGAGAACTCGTGAGCAGGCTGAAGGTGTACAAATCAGAAGAGCACCTAGGAGTTCTCACACAACTGTAGAAATGCTTGCAAAATGAAGAGTCTAAAACATTCTTTTCCTTGTCCGACACATTTTGCCCCTACTGTTTTCCCCTTCTAAAAAATTATTGACACCAAAACATTTAAAGTAACACTGGGAGATGCAGGATCTACTGTTTTTTGGTGGACTTTCTACTTAGCTTAACTATTTCAATAAGGCAGGTATATTTATCCATCAGAGAACTTGAAGCCACAATATAAGGAAGTCAGCAGATCTTAAGCAGTTAGAGAGCTTCTGTAACTCTTAACTACAGTAAAAAATAAAAGAAATTTCACCTTTCTCCCTGGAATTCCTTCAGATCCATCCAGTCCCAAAATACCCTAGAACAGCAAAGACATTAACTTTTAGAGGCTCTATCTCAGCTTGAACAGGTTTCACATACCTCAGCATCAAAGAATTAAAAGTTTAAATTTTCAAAAGGAGAAGCTACCACTGCTTTTCTTATCTCTCAATTATTAACAATCACAATGTAAAGAATTTAACAAAATGACTGATAAAATCAGGCTTATCTTATTTAACTATTGTTTTTCTAATTGACAGTTCAAGTTAAGGAAGTCATGGTGTCTCAACTTACTAGGAACTTAGGTGTTACTTTCTGGTCATAAAACCAACAAATCTTAGTGTGGTCAAGACTTGCAATCAGACAATTTATTCTGCACACACAGAACAGAATGTCTTGGTCTTCCTGTTGCATGGGAACACATCACTGCAGGGAATGCATCTGTTGATGAAAGCCCCACTTGATGTGTTTGAGAACAGGCATTTAAAGACTTTGTGAAGTTACCTACCCTGCCACCCGGTAAGCCAGGCACACCTTTTTCTCCTTTTTCTCCAACACCTCCAAAGCCCTGACGAAAAATGTCAACATTAAATCTGTTTGGAATTGAACAGCACATCCCCAAGTAAAGGGAACACAAACTCATTTATGTATACAAACAGTACAATAGTGAGACAAAGGGAACTGACTGTTTCTGCTGGGACTACTTTGTCCCAGAAAGAAAAGCTTCTATCAATCAGACTTGGTCATATGTGCAGTACAGTACCTGCTTTATTCCCCAAGACTTCTGTCCATTTAAACCATGGCATATATTTCAGTAGCAACTGCAAGTGACCCCATGCTATAGACAGCCAGGACCTGCCAATGCTACTCTGTATTCTATTCTACACTGAGAAATTATTTCAAGTCTCATTTCCTAACAGCAGCAGCTCAAGGGAATGCTCAGAGCATGCTTTTCCCTTCCAAAGCCCAAGAATGACACAAAACTAGCATTTTCACGCTCAACATTTGGAAACGTTTGGTGGTTTTCCCAGTCAGCAAGAAGTATCAAATCCAGAGATAGAACACCAGGATTCAATTTCAGCAAGAGTTACAGTAGTTAAGCGATTTCCAAGCTTCAGTCTCAAAATATCTTACGGCTGTGGTCAAGTTTGTACACATGTTCAATTTCACCAGCTTCAATGGGTCTCTTGTGATGCACAAAGCTAAGCTTGCTCATAATGGAACATGTCCAGAAAGGCTAATAACAAACTGTGCTTCATGTACAGGATTTTCTTGCACGTATTTTTCCTAAGAACATCTGTACACTGAAGAAACTGGCAAACAATTTATCTTATTAGTCAGAAGTTCCCAAAAATATTTATTCCCTAAACTTATTGAAACAACTTCTGTTTACAAAAAGTTTTAAGCTGGGAAATAGCTCTCTGGAATTCAGGGGTAAACTGTTTTTCTTAATTCATATAGAGAAGATGCTACATCAAGCTGAGTTGATGAGCACTAATATTTAACAGCACTTTTTAACTGTGTGTATATGGATAGAAAGAAAGATCTGCATGTGTTTTACAGCTTTAAAGTAAAATAACAAAAGGTATGTTTAGATATAATAAAAGGGAAAAAACTAGGATTTTTAAAAATGTCTGTGGGACAAGGAACACTGCCATCAAGTGGCCATGCCACAGGTAGAGCTCCAAGCAGGTCTTTGCAAAGAGCAAGCTGCAGGTTCTGAAATCTGGGCAGGTCTGTAAGTCTGTAGTAGGACTGCATTATATTCTTAGTTTTTTGTCCTGTAGATACAATAAGACTACACTTACACTCTTCAAAAAGTCTTGTGAACATTTTTATCAGATTTTCAAAGTTCTCTGGTGCCTAGAAACTCCTGTAGAGGCCTTATGAGCTATTCAGAGGTTGCTGAACCATCTAACCCCTATCAGGCACATGCTAAAAACACTCCTCTGTCCTTACCGGGATGCCAGGCAATCCTGGGTCTCCAGGGAATCCTTGAGGACCTGGTTCACCCTGGCAAGGGGAAAGAGACAAACACAATAAACCACTGTGCCTGTGAAAGCAAGACCTTCCCCTATCCACCTGCCACCTCCTGCCACCTCAAGTAAAGCTTTGTAATCTGTTTGTCAGTGAGTGCACGGGGTTTGTGTCACTGTGTGCCGGATCAGAGGCTCTCAGCACGGTGCTGCTGCATCCTCTGGCCACTCTCCACGGCTTCAAATGCCACAGACAAGCTCTAACTGGGCTCCCAAACCAGCCTAAGTCCCAGACTAATTCAGTATGCCTAAATTTCATGTGTCCAGAGAATCTTTAACTCAAGGACCACACAGCTTTTATGAAAACAGTGATGACCTAAATAAACATCTCAGTAATAACAATGCAAAGGTGAAAGAATCTGACTATTTTAGAGTAGTGTGCACTAAAGCAAAAGAGTTGGAGCTTCCATTTATTTTTCTAAACTGATTTTTTTGCTTCAGCTGACACAGTTTCACAGGTCCAACAAAAACAAACTACAGTTCACTTATTTTTAGGATTAATGACAAAAACATTTAAATAGCTTCCAGATTTCTTCTTCTGAGAGGTGTGTATTCTCTAGTGGTCCACAATGCTCTGAGCCTATGAATATTTTTATTCAATAACCATTTGACAGAATAAACTGGTAAAAAAAAAGATTAGAAAATTATTTTGATTTGGAAATATAACAGTTCTCACCAATAATTTTGTTCATTCTTGAATGAAAGAGCATGGAGAGGGAGAGAGTTTGTAAACTGAATTTACAGACCTTTTCTCCTTGCTTCCCCTTTGGAAATCCCATGAATTCCAGTATTCCAGTGGATGGTGGGGGACCTGGAGGCCCAGGCAGCCCTACATCACCCTGTAGATAAAAGAGGAAGATATTAACATAACAGACCATCTTTGATTTTCTATGGAAATGGCCTACAAATCAGAAGAAAAAACACCTCAGTTATATCTCATGTATATAAATCTGTGTGCCTGAATGCTGGCATGGGACTTTGGTCACGGGAATCAAAAGATCAGAAGGAAAATGAGGATGAACAAAATGCATCTGTTTCCAAAGCCCTGTGGATATAAAACATGACAAGAAAAAAAAAAAAAAGGCTCAGCTATTGAACCAACAGGAAAACATTTCAGAAAAACTTTGGGGAGAAATATGAAAGAAAATAAGAGAAGGAACAATTAGAATTGTGGAAGGCAGAGAACCAATTTTAACATCAGCAGAATCAAGTCCCAGCTTGAGAACTTGAAGCAGCCCCATTTTTCCTGTGTAAATTCTGACAGACTGCAAGACACCCTTTTAGGATAGTGAGACTATAAATTACACACCAGCTGACCCAAAGAATGCAGTGAAAGCCAGGAAGAATGAAGTCATTGAAATAACAATACAAGAGGCACTGGTCCAAAGAAACTGAAAAGTGGAGATTCAAAAGATGTCTAACAACCTCAGGTCTTGATAAGCATGAAAATACTGCACTGACTTGAGATTTCCCCCTCTTCCTCTTCACCCAGAAAAGGCTCCCATCCTTTTTAGTGTACCAACAAATAAGGAAGCAGCAAGATTCTTTAGTATTTGAACTGCCAGTTAGTCCAAGAGAAGAAAAGAAAAAGGAAAAGAAGAAAATGCTAGAATCTAACCACTTTCTATAAGATCAAACTATGATGGAACTCTGGAGTATTATTTTATGCTCTTTCCATAATAAAACAAGTTTCACTCACCTTTTCTCCTTTCTCTCCTTGAAAGCCTAATCCCATGTTACCCTAGGAGAGAAAAAAAACATGAATGAATGAATAATAAAACAACAGCAACAACACCACCCCTATCATCTAATCCCACAGCACTGTTAAACCCCCAAAAATTAGGTGTAAAAAGAAAACAGGAAAGGTAGCTACTTACTTTTGGACCTGGTGGCCCAGGGGGACCCACTGGACCCTAAATGCAAACAAGATCAAGATTTTATTCCTTTTGACTTAATTAGGATGCAAACAATTGGAGCAATGCTGGGATCTGCAGGGGTACAAGAGCTTTCTTGCCTCCAAAGCAAAAGCAAGACACATCCTCTCAAGTCTTCACATCTCTAATAGCACAGCTCCTTGGCAACGTTGTTGATTAAGAGAAAACTTCAGCCCAACAAAAATGTAGTTTGGTTTTACCTTTGCCCAATAGGATCTTGAAAAAGATCTTGCAGGACCTTGAAAAAGCACCTCTAACATAGCTGATGACAACAAGGGCTCCAAACACCAGAGATCAGCCTATCCCCCCAGGCCCTGAGGTGAAGAGGTGCTCGGAGCAGTGGAACAAGGTGTTTGCAGAGAGCCCTGCAGGGCTCTGCTGAGCCCTCAGGCATGTGTGCTGCTCTGGATGCTCCAGAGAGGAGCCTTTGCTCTTGTGGTCAGATTAAACTACACAAGACAAGCAGCCCGTGCTGGAAGGCAGCTGTGCTCAGTCTTTTCAGATGCACAGGCTGTCTTGCTCATTGTCATGACACAGAGACAAGGGAAAGGGAAGGGAAAACTGCAAAGAGCTTGAGCTGTTCTGTCAGCAAGTGCAACAGCTGAGGTCTCTTACCTGCAAACCTGGTAATCCTAGAGGGCCTGCAGGACCTATTGGACCTGGAAAACCTTTTGGGCCCTATAAAAAGAACAGAGGACAAATAGAGAATGTGTAGCATTTACCCCATCAAACCCCACCCAAAGTGAGTCTCAGGAAGCATTAAGTAATATCTCCTAGTTAAGTAAGCCAATTTAAATATTAAAGCAATTTCTTTCATATCATTAAGTATACTTTGAAAATCAAAGTTACAGAGTTCAATGGCAGAAGGGAGTTTGATTTGTAAAAGGAATAATGAAAGAGGTAATAGGAAAAATTTGACTTCCTCTACCATAATGTGGGTCCACTCATACCCTTACAAATCTAGAATTGCTTACACTACTGGTATCACACATGTAAATACACTTCCCACAAATTTGAAAAAGGTCCTTGAGAACCAATATCTGATAATGTACCTACTTAATATTGTTTAAAATCATTATGCCCCATATTAAATAACTTACAGGAACTCCATCTAACCCAGGAAGACCATTTTCACCCTAAAAATCATAAACACATACATAAAAATTACACATCATTATTGCAACACATTATAAGGAACATCAAGCTTTGTGTAAATAGAAATATTTGCTGTTAGTTAATATTAGATCAAGTGTAAATGGGAAAATATCTTGAAATCTATACTCCCATTTTTGAATAGGGTAATGGAGACCTCTAGAGAAATTAGAACCATTTTATTTATGTGTAACAAGAAAAAATAAAGCAGCATTAAAAATATTAATTACAAAACCACTGAAAATGCACTATAAAAACTCTTACTATATGACCACTATAAAATATGCAAAAGCATATCATCGCTATATGAAATTATCTTTATTTCCCATAAATACAGAGGTAAATTAATAAAGACCTATTTACAGTGTTACAAACTTACGAATATATATAATATACTAGATAGAATTTTCGAAGAGTTCCTAATTTTGACTAGCAAAATCAGTGGGAGAGGCCTTATATCACAGAGTGAATTTTTTAATATTTTCCATATTTAATGAAGCATGTATGTAAACCAAGAATGTGACTGATAAATGTCCACTACCTTCCAGTACAAGAAACACTGAGAGGCACAAGGATCTCACAGTAGAAGTCGTAACATACACTGAACTGTAACAGGATGAGCAATGTCCCAGCATCCCAGTATGGGATGAACAAGATCTCTTCAAAGACCAAGCAATTCCAGGTTCTGAGAGTATTCTGTGCTGTCATTAATGAAGTTGTTACAAGGCCTTTTCCACAGCTCTGTACTCAGACACCCAGGACTGACACCACAAGCAATGTGACCTGCAGTATCAGCCCTGCAACCTGTGGGACATCAAAGAGTTTCTTGTACTGTATTTTCTCCTGTGTGATGACAAGTCTTACCTTCATTCCTTTAAGACTGCCTTGAGCAAAAACAGGTTCTCCTTTAAGGCCTTTTGGGCCAGGAAGACCCTGATTAAAAAAAAAAAAAAAAGTAAAAAATAAATTTCTTGAAAAAATACTGATTTTGAAAGAATCTCTAATTAGCATAATGAACAAGGCAAACTCCTGGCTCCAGTTAACTGTAAAAGTACCACTGCTGCTTTGTCAGAGAAGCTGTGCTATTATGAGAACTAAAGACTTCCTGCAGCTTTAGAAAAACAAGGTTCTGCAAACATTTTCTCTGGTATTTTCCTGTTTATATTAGATTTCCCTTTCATTTTAGGCCTTTGACAACCTTAGATCCTATTTGAACCTGTATAACTCTCCTGTTCATATACACATCAATGCCATTTAGAGGGACCTTGGCAGACTTGAGGGATGGGCCCATGTAAACCTCACCAACTGCAAGACCCTGCAGCTGAGTTGGGGCAATCTCAACCACAGATGCAGGCTGGGCAGTGACTCGATTGAAATCAGCCCTGGAGAAGGACTTGTGGATGAAAAACTGCCAGTGTGAGTTTGCAGCCCAGACAACCACCCATATCCGGGGCTGCATCCAAAGCAGCAATGGCAGCAGGGAGGGGATTTTATCCACAGGATCTTCATTTTATCCTCAGAGTGGATAAGAAAATTGAGCTCTAAGAATTCAAATAAACTTAGGGTTATTTGGCTTCTTCCTAAGTACTTGGCAGTAATTTCTCCAACAATGACATAAAAGGCAAATCCTGGTTTAGTGACTACAAAACACCACATTTGAGTTTCGAACAGTGACTATAGAACACCACATTTGAGTTTTGATCAGTGACTACAAAACACCACATTTGAGTTTCGAACAGTGACTATAGAACACCACATTTGAGTTTTGATCAGTGACTACAGAACAGCACATTTGAGTTGGGACGTACAGGCAGTCCAGGTAGGCCAGGAAACCCATCTGGTCCAGAAATGCCACGACTTCCAGTGGTACCATTGCAGCCATCGAGGCCAGGCAGGCCTCTAGGTCCAGACTGCCCAGGGTGACCCTGTGCAAAGGGAAAGAGAGAGAATGACCAACAGGATCCATTGTTTTGTCAGTAATAGTGTTGTCCCCAGAAAACGGATATCTTCCTTCCAAATGGCAACACACACAAATATAATTGCATAACTTCCAACCAAGTTCAGTGTATGGCAGAGTGCAACAGAACAAGTTTCTTCAGCCAGCTTTGTTTATCCTCCCTAAATGTTAAATCCTAGAATATTGGCTGCATTCATCCAATTACCTTTTTCTCTAAGGGACAGCTTTCTGAAGTACATAACTTGAGCATGAGTAGGTCCCAAAAGGGCAGTACTCATCCCACAGCAGTGGGAACCATATGGAATATAACAGTGTCAAACTGCACGCAAGGGTGCACCTGACACCAGGAATGGAAGCTGCTCATGTGAAAGAAAGGGTGGAGGCAGACTCAACAATACTGAGCATTTATAATTCCAATCTGTTTGGAGTTTCAGTGACTTCTCTTCCTCTCCAGTGTGGATTCTTTCTTTTAATAGATCAACAGATGTTAAAGCTCCAGTATCAGGCTATTCAAGCTGAACAGCTTTATTTGTTATATTAAACATGAGACCTTAGGCAGAGCAACTGGGAGAAAGATCCAAGTAAAGTAACAACATTAAAAAAAAGTATTTGCAATGGCAAATTATTAATTAAGTGGAGCAAAATACAATTGTATCTAATTCTGATTTCACACATCTTTTGCCCTTGTATAGCTCTACTAATCTGCCTGGAGTTTACTCAGCATGGTACTCGTGCAAAGGAGATCAAAGTTTGGGATTTCAGGTAGTTTTTCTTCAGTGCCAAACGAGTATGTGAGGGCAGAAGGCAGAAAGGCAGAACTGTTAGTCACAATGCCCAAGTGTCAGGCAGCTCCTTATTCTATGCTGCTTTTCCTATAAATGTGTGCTGTGGCACTCAACCACACTGTTTTAAGGCAAGAAGAAAAATTAAACTTATGGAGATAGTATCAGTAACTTGACAGTTCTCTCCCCCTCTGTACACGGGGATCTTGACTCATCCCAAAAGTACTTTTATTTGATCCCAAAGATTTGTCCTTAAGATATGGCACTAAGCAAGTTATGACTCATGCTAGGAAAGAAAAAAAATAAACATGGATAAAATGGAGATAAAGCAGAACATTAACAATCCTTCATGCCTGACACTTAAAATAAAACACATTTGCAACACTAAAGGTCTTCCCAGTCCAAGCCAATAGCATATACTGTGATGAAACTCAATGAGAACTTTGTAGTAATGTAAAGCCTTTTATCTAAGGATCTTTAAATATCTTGAAAAAATGTGGGAATGCTATAATCTTAATTTTATAGATGGGAAGCTCAGGACATACAGTAGCAGAGTAATTTTCTCAAGGATGCAGAACAACTTAGGCCATAATTATATAAATACTTGAGCTGATCACGGGTCTCAGCTGCTGCCAGGACAGCTATTCCACATTGCTGCTTACTCACACGTACCTCCTCCCTGTGCTGGCAGAGTAGGAAACAAACACAGCAGAGAAATAACTGTCCTGTTTCTTAATGGAGTTAATTTTCAGATGAAGTCCTTGGTCCAGCTCATTTGGCAACTGCATTGAGATTTGTGCCAACAAAATTGAGAGACCTGATCTGCTTTCTGTCAGTCAACGAGGTACAAGCTGAATCAATGTCAAGTGTGTCTCAACAGCACGATTAAGGCAGCTCACCCAGACAAGTATAAATTTGAGATTTCACAAGGAATGGAATGAAGTCATCCTAAAGCATTACCATCAGAGACCAGTGCATTAACAGTACCAGTTGCTCTGATGATTAGTCTGCTTGTCAAAATAACCACATGTGGTGTGCAAGCAGGGACTTGCCCAGCCCTGGTAAAGCCACTGGAGTAGGCTTAAGCAGAACTTTTCGCCATTTACTTAGAAATTTACTTATCGCCATTTCTCTTAGAAATACCTTAATTAATTTGATCCATGCAGGATGTCACAGCCAAGAGCATCAAGTCTCTGACAGGACAGGCAGTGACTGCAGAGTCAGAGGCCAGAGTTGTCAGTGTCTACCAGGTCTTTCACTTTGTTTACAGCATCAACAAAACCAGGAGCTATGTGAGACAAGTGCACACATATCTAGTTACAGCACAAGGTGACCAGCTGCAAGGTTTAGTGAAGCTGAAAGAGTCAACATCTGCCCCTCAGAGCGAGACAACAGGGAACCAGGCAGCTCCAGCTTTCGTGTTGGCCGAGAGCCAGCCCGTGGCACGCAGCTGCCGGGTGAGCCATGTCCTTGGAAACGTTTTGCGTGAGATCTCCTAACTCTCAGACCAAGACAGCCTGTAAGAGGCCCAAAGGACTTTAGTATCCTCTTAAAATTGAGTAGGGCTCACAGAGAGAGGACATAAAATATGCTGATCACAGTGATTTCTTATGTGCTAAATAAATCTGTGCTCCTGTCACTTAATCCCAAGGCATCCATGTCTGTGGTTCTGTGCCAAAGCATGACACAGACTGACACACAAGCACACACATACATTCTGTGTCTTTTGCTTTAGGAAAACAATCCACAGGATTTCCTACTTTAAAGCTAATCTGCAATCAGAGTTCATAATATTTTGTTTTAAGACCCTAATCTGAAGAGATATTGAACACTCACAACTGACTTCCTTGAGATTTGCTAAGTCCTGCCTTCAAAGAACCTTTTACCCAGGGGTTTAAAATACTATTTAAAGAGCTGTTTTCACCTGAAAAAGTGGTGGTTAATAGTTTCCTTGGTCTCACCTCCTCTAATTCCTGTTTTGGTAGATGTGCCAGTAGAACACAAGCACCTCAATTGACTAAGGCAGAAGACTTTCACAGACTTTACTTATACATGTCAGGGTGATTAGTTTACAGAGCTGAGTTAAAACACAGACTGGAGAGATGCTTGTGCTCTCTGTACTCACAAAAGGAGGCATTTGGTGTGAGAGAGATAAGGAAACTTGACCTGGTTATCTGGGTCCTTCTTTATCTGACTTTTGTTTGTACACTGACACTGTGATCCCAAGGGGCCTCTTTTCTAAATCAAACAGTGAAAAGACAATCTCAACAGGAGAGCTCAAAAATAATTAAAAGCAGAGAAACAAATGCAATTTTAGAATGAATACAAAACTAATTGAATAAACAGTTACATGAGTTGCTAAGGCAAGTGGCCTTTCAACAGCCAAGTGCTTGCATTTACTCTAGGAAGGTCCCAAAACTGCCTCTTCATATAGCTCTGGTTTTCATGGCACAGAAAAGGGCTCACTTATCATAAAAATATTTCCTTCTAGACCTCCTTGGACAGCTCTTGGAAAGTTGTATACATCTCCCAGCCTCAGTTCCAGCCTTTGCCAGAGGTGTCCTTGAATCTTGTCCTATAGGAAAAAATAAACTTCCCAAGTAGGGCTAAGGATCTGAGGGCTTCTCCTACAGCATGAGATGAAAGTCTAGCAATAAACACATGTAGCTGCTGTATTTACTAGGTTAAAGGGATTAGTCAGGCCAGCTGCAACAACATGATTTACTTGCCACCAGCATTCCCCAAGGGAACTCTGTGGAATACCACTTCCCTTAAGGTCAACAGTGGGACTCTCCTCTGAATAAAGGCCTTGCCCATGGCCATGACTAAACTCACCTGCCCACACTAACACACCTGCATACTACAAAGAATCTCTCTTCCTAATTGGATGTGCAGAGATAGCTATATACTTTTACTTCTCTTATCTTTCTCACACACACTGCTCTCTCCTTTGCTCTGCATTTCACACATCCATGTAAAGTGCTTATATTTGTATACGCTTCACAAAAAAATCTAAGCTGCTCCCTACCCTGAAATGTAATGGCAAAAGTAAAAATATTTATTCAAGCAGTGGTGGTTGCTATCTTCACCCTTCAATGGAAGCATTTATCTCAGTGGCTATAATGTAAACAGTATGAACAAGTTTCCCTTTCCCCTTTTTCTGCCCTGTAGTTGTGGCACAGAAGACCCACAGTGCTGAGCACTTTGCTATTCATAATCAGCAAAATCTGCCTCTTTCCCATTCAGCACCTGCAGAATGTTGCAAAGCAGAGTAGATCTGCATATGCTGGAGGCTTTGAATGCTCTCATCTGCCTCCCCTGCTCTCTTCCTTGGAATGCCTGTCGCTGCCAACTACCTGGCAATGGCTCTTGCTCTATCTCTGCCTCCCCTCATTGTTGGGAATCCCCTTTCTCCAGAGTCTCATCTGAAAAAATACCCTGAGAACAGCATGTTCCCACAGTGTGTTCAATTAAATTAAGTATTATGGGAACAGTTTGTTCTCTTCAGATCTAGACAGTTGCCTGGTGGTAAAAGAAAAAAAAATAGCAGCAAGGGAGTAGAGCAGGAGAGAAAACAGGCAAGGATGAGCAGAGGGGGACTAAAGGACAAGGGCCAGGAAGGAACTGGAATCAAACAAGCTCATTTACAAGGCCAACTGCACATTTTCAGCCAATCTATCACAACAATTCAGTTTTTGATATGAAGTAAGAAAACATAGCTCAATTGTTGGAGCTCCTGGCCATCTGAGAAAGCAGGGAAGATGAGAAAGAGTATGAGCACAGTTTGAAGCAGAGTGATGGAAAAATGTCACCAAGAAAATAAAAATAACTCTAATATCAGAAGAAAAAAGCAGGAAGAGACAAATAGTGTAGTAAGAGCAAGGAAGCTTGGGGCAACTTCTAAAGCTGATCCAGTTAAAGTTCCCCTAAGATACAGCAATACACCTTCGCAAAAATCTCTGGAGAAACCAAGCTATGTCTAGTATGTAAAGTTCTAAAGAATGAAAGAAACAAAAAGTTCCTGATGGTCAGGGAAAGTGGTTACCTACCTGTCACCTGATCTAAACCAGGACTAGAACCTAGAAGAGAAGGCTATCTGGAAAGCCTCAGCTCTCACCACTGTTTTCATTCATGTTATAGCAAAAGAGGATTGAGGGAGACCTGGTGACAACTGTCACACAGAAAAAGGCTACTACAAAGTAAAAATGAACAATCTTCTCTCAGTAACATGAGAACTAAGAGCTTTAAACTGCAGAAAGAAAGACTGAAGTTAGGCACAAGCAAAGTTTTTCTAATAGAGAAGTTAGTCCCCATCATCACAAGGCTTTAAGAACTGGTTAGGAAACATACGCTAAAAATGGCCTGAAGCACAGCTGATCATGCCTGCTTGACTCCCTGAGGTCCCTTTCAATTCTGCAAGGCTATGATTTTATGATACAGTGTTTTTTTAGGCAGTGCTGAGGGAACATGGTGCTGAAAGAAAAGCTAATCAATCATGCAAACAATCCCCATGTAACTGAGGCTCACTTTCTGACATGTTTCTTCCTATTATCCTATATGTATCAAATTCCTATTGCCCCACAAAACAGCATCAAATCACCAGGTAGATTAACAAACACAGTCGTTGTACTCCGGACAGAAGCAAGCAATTGCAAGGTACACTTTGCATGTGCTAGGACAATCTAATCATGTTCAGGTGCTTTTCTTTGTGATTACCATTCTGGTGATTTATATTTACATATGCAAACTTACTGGGATCCCGTTGATGCCCTGAAATCCTGGAACTCCCATTGGACCCTGAAGAAAAAGAGTACACATTATATTTCACCTCACTGGTCTGTATATTTCAGTTACCTGTGAGATATTTTTCACTCTAACACTTTCAGTCTTGGACTTCTGCTTTCAAAACCAAAAGGAACAAACTATCTCATACAGATTCTCTCTGACCACAGAGGAAGTGAAGATAGTGAGCATCTGAACTTGACTGGATGCCAAATGAGTGTTTCAGGAATGTTTTAATCAGGCAATTTAAAGTAAAAATATAATCTCATACTGCACATCTGGGGAAAACAAGATGCCAGGAAAATAAACAATCTGCTAGAAATGTAACCCTTGTCCTTCCAAGAGTTTCAACAAAACTTACCTATTTTTCTGTCTATACTTGGATAGGACCCCCAGAGACATGCAGACCACTGCATTAACTTCAGACTGCCCAAGCTGCAAGTAATTACCACAACTTGTTGCTCTGCTCTGAACAGTAGCAAAACAGACTGTGCAAGCAGAATATCCAGCCTGAATTGTTCTTGCTTTGGAAAGGTAAAATATATTTCTCCCACAGGCCATGAAGAGAGAGAGAATCTTATGGCACACTGGTATTGCATATGTATCGTTTCAGGGGATGGAAACAGTTCTGGAGTAAATAGATTTTTTTCAGAGCAAAGAAATTGTTTCCAATCTCGCACATTGCATTTATTGACACCTACACCTTATGGGCTACTCCATTTATTATGGCATAGTTTATTGTATTCTTTTTGTTAGAAACAACTTTGCACCTGCAAAACTGAACTGCAGATTTTGTTTAGTACCCATTCTTCTTGCTTTTCTAGACAGGATCTCAGGATCTTCTACACAGGAAACAGCCCCATGTCTCCCTGAACAGAGTGTGAATAACAGCCATCTACCCCTGGGCATGTGAAGTGACAGACTGCTTGCAACAGCAATACTCATTTAGCTGTAGTTCACCTACCAGGATGGCTACATTGTTCAGTAGCTTTAGCATCTGTATTCTCATTCAAAAATAAGTACAGACAATTCCCTAAAGATACTGTTGAAATTCCATTGTATTTTTATCCCTGGACATACAGCCCAAGATTATCTTTATTCACTCAAAAATATATACAAGGCCATAGAACTATTGCAGGGACAGACAAGTCGCTGTTGAGCCTACCTTGTCACCTTTCTGTCCCGCTGATCCAGGAGGGCCCACTGCTCCTCTCTCACCTTTTGCTCCAGGCAAACCTTCTGGGCCAGTAAATCCAGGTGCCCCTATTGGTCCTTGAAGCCCAATTGGTCCTGGTCGACCCTAATACATATTAAAAACAAGTGAATGCATCATGTCCATAAACTGCTTTGTAATTACTCTTTTCAACGCAATTTTTAGTGTAATTTGATGATTCTCTGCGTAGTTAGAACATCCTGAAGTTTTCCCTGTCCATTCTCAGACAAAAACGGCCTAAAACTGCACACAGGACTTGAGATGGGGCCACATCAGCACAGAGTAGAGAAGGACATCCACATCCCTAGACTGGCTGTTGATGATGTGCTGAATCATTAAGGTTGGAAAATTCCTCCAAGATCAAGTCCAACCTTTCACTGAATACCACCATGCGCACTAAACCATATTGCCAAGTGTCACATCCGTTCATTTTTTGAACAATTCCAGGCATGGTGACTCCACTATATTCCAATTCTTAACCACTCTTGCAGTGAAGAAATTTTTCCCAATATCCAGCTTGAGTCTCCCCTGGCACAACTTGAGGCCATTTCCCCTTGAGCAATCGCTTTTTGCCCAGAAGAGGCTGATCCCCACCTCACCACACCCTCCTTTCAGAAAGGTTCCCCACTGAGCCTCCTTTTCTCCAGGTTAAACAAGCCCAGCTCCATCAGGCGCTTCTGATCAGACTTGTTCTCCAGACCCTTGAGCTGCTTTGCTGCCGTTCTCTGGACACGCTGCAGCCCCGCAGTGCCCGGGGTCGCGGTGAGAAACCCGCCCGGACCCGGTGAGAAACCCGCCCGGACCCGGGTCGCGGTGAGAAACCCGCCCGGATCCGGTGAGAAACCTGCCGGGATCCGGTGAGAAACCCGCCCGGACCCGGGTCGCGGTGAGAAACCCGCCCGGACCCGGGTCGCGGTGAGAAACCCGCCCGGATCCGGTGAGAAACCTGCCGGGATCCGGTGAGAACCCCGCCCGGACCCGGGTCGCGGTGAGAACCCCGCCCGGACCCGGGTCGCGGTGAGAAACCCGCCCGGACCCGCAAGGTCCCAGCGCAGGGAGGAGCGGCGCTCCGCGGCCCCGCGGGTGCAGTGCCGGGCGCTGCCGGCAGAGGGCGCGGCCCCCGCGGGGATGCGGGCCCGGTACCGCTCACACCGCGCACACCGCGCACCCACACTGCTCGCCTTGCTCACCCTGCTCACACTGCTCACACCGCTCACCCACACTGCTCACACCGGTCACTCTGCTCACTCCGCTCACCTACACTGCTCACCGGGCTCACACTGCTCACC
>VXBQ01004377.1:53709-126640 GCA_013400175.1 Phainopepla nitens
CCTGCTCACACCACTCACTCTGCTCACCCACACTGCTCACACTGCTCACTCCGCTCACACTGCTCACCCACACCGCTCACCCTGCTCATACCGCTCATACTGCTCACACCGCTCACCCTGCTCACATCGCTCACTCATCCTGCTCACCCACCCTGCTCACTCTGCTGACCCTGCTCACTCTGCTCACACCACTCATACTGCTCACTCACCCTGCTCACTCGCCTTGCTCACCCCTCTGGGTCATGCTCAGAGAACGCCAAACTCTCCAGCCTAAGGTCCCAAAGTACCCGCAGAAAGTACAGTCTATGGCTATGCTTCCTACTGGCAAGACAATCAGCGCATTACACAAAGTTACCAGTGTAAAGAATCAAGACTTAGAGTAAAACAGAATGGAGGAGGAAGTTAAAAACCCTCCACACCTTAATAATTCCACCACATAATTCCGCCTCCTTTTGATTCTCATGTCCATGGAAGTATGTTTCCCTTCTTCCCTAACTCCGTAAAACAGCAGAAGGAATGCAGCTCCCTGCTGCAAGTGTTTTAGTAATCTCAGCTGGAGACATACAAGCCCTGACTCAAGGCTTGGCAGGTAAAAGACTTTTACTGTTAATTTAAAAATGCATTGTTACATGTTTAAAATCAAGCAAAGTGAAACCAACTGTACATGATTTTAAAAATTCTTTTTCCAGTATCATNACCCTGCTCACTCACCCGGGTCATGCTCAGAGAACGCCAAACTCTCCAGCCTAAGGTCCCAAAGTACCCGCAGAAAGTACAGTCTATGGCTATGCTTCCTACTGGCAAGACAATCAGCGCATTACACAAAGTTACCAGTGTAAAGAATCAAGACTTAGAGTAAAACAGAATGGAGGAGGAAGTTAAAAACCCTCCACACCTTAATAATTCCACCACATAATTCCGCCTCCTTTTGATTCTCATGTCCATGGAAGTATGTTTCCCTTCTTCCCTAACTCCGTAAAACAGCAGAAGGAATGCAGCTCCCTGCTGCAAGTGTTTTAGTAATCTCAGCTGGAGACATACAAGCCCTGACTCAAGGCTTGGCAGGTAAAAGACTTTTACTGTTAATTTAAAAATGCATTGTTACATGTTTAAAATCAAGCAAAGTGAAACCAACTGTACATGATTTTAAAAATTCTTTTTCCAGTATCATTTTTAGTACCTGTTCAGGCTATAATATTTTTTCCCGTATTCCATGTGTCTTCACTGCTGGAGCAATTTTCTTTTAACTGCAACAATTCTCCCATATCACTCTTTCTGTTGTGATTGTTTCATCCTGGCCCTTTAACTGAAGTCAAGTGCATGTTTGATATTTCATACCTTTTCTGTCTAGACACTGTCCATAGCGTGCACTTCCAGAGGCACAGACTCACACCTGAAAAGGCTTTTTGATTATTTTTAGCTTTCTTCACTCTGGGCTAATTATCAGTGGAGTTCTTTCTGTTGGAAACTATATAATTAGAACATTAATCCCCAAATGTTCAGTGGTCCTTGGCAACCATACACAACAAGAAACACGTTAAAAATCACGTGCTTTGCTCTCAAAAAAAGTTAAAGCTGAGACTGAATTTCCCATAATCACAAGCAATTCAGAGGCTTTCAGGCAACAATTCACTTACAAAGCATGGACTGTGGATTATTTACCTCAAGGCACCAGAGCAGTGCTGAGGCATAACCTAAAAATGGGCATGTTACACTTACAGTCTTACCTCTCACAAAAGAAATGGCATCCAAGAGCCCACCAGGCTTGTAGAGAAAACACACTGTGAATTCTTTATTTGTTTGAATTGCTAATACTTCTGTATTCCATTAGCTTGATTGCCTTGTTAATGACAGTGTTTCACAATGACTGGAACTGATGGGAATTAACTTTTTAGAAGGTTTTTGTTTTGCTCTGCTGCAGGTGGCTCTGAGAAATATACCTAGACTGGAGAGTAAAGACCAGCAACTACATCTTCTGCTTGTGTTTGGATGAGCAGCTCTCTGACAGAAGAATTAAATATGTTCTCTGTGATTTCAGGGCCCACAGCTGAATAGCTTTCTCCTGCATTAGTGCCCTACAAGAAAGATTTTAACAGCTCTTGAAGATTTTGTCCAGTGCCTTGGAGTGTCACTAAAGCATAAGGACACAGTAAAGTGCTTCTAATCTCTCTGATAATGTGATTATGCCATGATAATCAGGCTCTCAAGAATTCCCACTGTTTCTTTTGAAGTCTGTGTGGATGGAAATCATGTTTTCTATGCTGAAACAAAGGACTTGCCTTCACTGCTAAAAAAGCAGTATTTTTCGTCACTCAGCAGCACTCCCATGAACTGTTCCAAGATTGGAGCATTATAAAGAGCAGGCACGGTGGCATGCAGGAGCGATGCGAGGATAACAGCACAATGAAGACTCAGGTTTTACCATAAGGTAAACTTACAGAGCTCAATGGCAGGTGGAACTTCTGTCTGACCTCAACATGGTTACCCAGTCTTCACTTTAGCACCAAGATTGCTCTTACTTATCCAAAGGATAAAAATAATAAACCATCTCTTAGCAGTGAGGACAAGCTGAAATATAAAATGTGGATTACATCAAACAAAAACTACAACAAATCAACAGAACTCCCTATTTTTAATCTTAAATGTTCACCATATATTACGCGGTAGCCTGCAGAAAAGCCACTAGCAATTAATGCAAGTGGTATCATTTTGGTTTCCCAGATGTGTGACAATCATTTTTAAAAAGAGGAGAATTATAGAATACTAATAACACCAAGCCATGAAATTACTGTGACTTGTGAATGTTCTCTCAAATGCCCACTAGAATTTCATGTATTTGAAATCTGTGACCTGCATTCTCAAACATATTTGTGCACCAGGCTTTTTTACAATGCAGTAGCACTAAATGAGATGCCTGTCTGTAATGAATATGATGCTGGTAAAAAATAGCAGGGGCATCTTCATAGATAATTTTGGATTCTGACCAAGCCTGTGTCACAAGTTCAGCACGAATCATATGCATCTCTGTTACGCACATATCCATTGCAAACCATTACAAATACACAGCTGCCTCAGCTTTCCATCCTCAATGTGTGGTAAGCAAGAGCAAAAAATGCCCAGAAAAGGAACCTCCCCTTGCTTCTGAGTCACCACACTGCAGAAGGCAGTAAAACTAAACAGCCTGAAAGTGTAATTTGATGGCAGTGTCTTTCAGGATGGAAAAGGTTCTGCAACATATACCTTCTTCCTTGTACCCTTTTAAATCCATCTGCATCCCAGGCTGTCATGAGGAAAGGCTTGTACAATGGGTAATGGTGGGGCCTCTGCTGCTGCACAATCCAACACATCACAGTTTCTCTATTGTCCCTACCCCTTTTGCCAACTCTAATACCCCACATAAATTTTCGCCCACTGAAGCAGAGCTGCTACACATAGCATTGCAAATTCCAAACATTCTTTTATTTCCCATTGCCTCTGTGAGCTTGGAGAATAAAGCGTAAACCTATTCGATTTGTCACTGTGTAAAGGAACACATGTGGAAGTGGTATGGAACCACTGGATATGCCCCTTATTTCTGGGACAAAAAAAACAAGGGCATACTTACTTGGGGAACAATTCAAGTGGCCTAAGTCACTGTCGAATACCAACTCAGTGATTCACCACCATAAAGAACACTGAAACCACTAAGATAAATCTAGCAGCTGTGGTAACTAAGCAGAAAATACTACTGATCAGGAAGGGCAGAACTGATTCCTATTTTCGTTAGTAAATTTGTAGACTGACGTATTTCAAGCAGCAAAGCACTATTCCTTTTATAAGCAAAATTAAGGTCCTATGTATGAAAAGAGCAACTGACTTTAAATATGCTCATGTCTTCTGAAACTAACACATAGTTTCTTCTCTATGAGAATTCAGTGACCAATTTTTTTAAAAGGGTCTTATTCACATTCTCTATTTGTCCAGCCATTATTTTCCCCATAAAACATGTTTTATTGACACAAAAGATTATTAGTGAAATATTTACTTCATGAGCAAATGCTTTGTAGCTTGAAGCATCTTATGCTTGTTTGACTACATAAAGGTGAAGCAAACAGCCAACCATTAACTCATTACATTATGCCCCTAAAAATGCATGTTCTCATACACTGTATACTCTAAGCCTGAAACTTTTAAGGAAGATCTACGTACCCGATTCCTGTTGGACAGGACAGCCTGTTACAAGAGATTGCTCCCTCAAGATGCTCTTTCACACGTACAAATTGCATTTCCATCTAAACCAGCGACATTCTCTCTGATGAGAGACACCAGGTTACAAAAGCTGACCCAGGAATCTCACTGAATTCAGACGAGGGGTCTGTTAGTGACTTACCAGTGCAAGGCAGCTGTGTCCCCTGCGAGCAGCACAGCCTTGGGCCAACCTTCAACTTTCTACCAACATTTCCTCCCTTCTCCTCCTCGGTCTGCCCTGCCTTCACAGCAAGGTTCCTGCAGCAGTGGTTCTCTTTGCTAGATAGACAGTGAGTAGCACAACAGAGTCCTGCTCTCAACTGGGGCCCCACAGTCCTACTGTAATAGTAATAATTACTGATGAAAACCCCTTCACTATTTTCCTAAATTACAGGTCAGGTATCCAGTGCCCTGCTCACATTCCAGAGTAAGTAATTATTCTCCCTACTGAAAAACGCTTTGTACTTTTAAAGAAAATTATTCTTCGGCTTTTCTTCTAAAAACTTTGGGAAAGTTCTAAGTTAAAAATGGCTCCTTTATTTCTGTCATATCATTCACTTTTCCTCTACGCAGCTTTTTACCTACAAAGCATGAGAATACAAAAAAATGTATGTGCACACAGAAATAATGGACCAGAAAAAAAGTCCTGTGCAACAATCCTGCTTCATTCAGCATCCTCCCAAAAATGCCATTGTTTGGGGTTTTTTTCTGTTTTGTTCTCTGTTTAAGGAAGGATATTAGGGTGATAATTTTTTTTTCCATTTAATTTTAACAAAAGAGACAATTTTTTAATGTACCATGTCAAATTCTTTAGTATCACAATGCCTTTCAGAAGTTTTCTGTTTATGCAAAGCAGCCTTTGGCATGCTCACACTGCTGACTGTCAAGGCTGCTCTGGTCATCTCAGGACCAATCTTTTAATGTAGTAATGAGCAACTGCAGGCTAGGTCTCAACAGTTTTAAATTTTAGTTCATTTTCAAAATTGAGTTCTTCTGTTATTTCCACTAAGCCCGACCAGAATCCCATACTTCAGTAACAAAGTTGCAATGGATGGTTTACCACATTATAAATATAGAACTATATATGAACTGTAGACAATTTTTAAGAATGTCTTTATTTTTAAGTTGGATATTTAAATCCATGAAAAGTTTGTTCCTTAGGATGCTTGATTTCCAGTTAAAAGCTTTCATGAAACATCCTGATCCAATCAATTCCACATATTTGCTATTTCTATTTAAAACACACAAAGAGACCACATACTGTCATCTTTTTCCCCACCATGGACAATGCCAGGAGTGACTCAATATTAACTGAGAGTAATTATTCCATTTTATACTTCATGACCTTCCGAAGCAACTACGAAAAACGTGCAAAAGTCAAAACGCATGACTTCCACTTTGATTGCTTTTTTGCTTTGATGTTGTGAAATGTCCAAGTTAGATAAGAAACCAGCTCCTGTGGAAAGCTTCCAGGCCACAGAGAGCACAGATAACATGACAGCCTGTGAAAGCCCCTTGTGGGCTGTAAGCTCGGTGTGAGAGGTGCACCACAGCCTCCCTGTGCTGAGCTCCAGAGGGGAGGGGAGCCACGGGTAACACCCCACAATGATGGGCACTACAGGAACTGAAAGATTTGAGTTATGGGCTTTACAGCAGGATTTACAAAGCAGAGTGATGACTTACATTGTATTTCAATTCAACAAATAACCAATGCATGAAAATTATGAGTCAAAGCTTATTTTAAGAACCTACATTATATATTTGAATTACATTATCATCAGTCAAAATTATGCCTTTTTTGAGCAGAAAAAAAGATTTGCAGCGACTAGATGCTGATGAATTGCATTGCAGAGTACCACCAGAGCAGAGCTGCTTACCCCTGAATACCCAGTTTACTCACTATTTGTTTAGGCCAATTGGCCATGAGCCTCAGGTGATATGTGCTCATCTGAGATTAAATTTTTGCTATTTGCCACAGCAAAAGATTTTTTTTGCTACCTTGACTGATATCTTTAGGGCCTTTTTGTGTCTTCAACTGGCAGAGCAATACAAGCTTCATACACAAATGAAGACAATTCATGTAGACAGTACATGAGACCGACAACAGGCACTCCTCTGGAATCACGCACATGCTTAAGCCTGAATTAGAGGCAGCTGAGGAAATGAGACCTGAAGGAGGAGGTAACAGAGGCAGGAACTGCTGCTGCACCTCATGGAGCTCTGGCACTACACTACACTCATCAACATTTAAAAAAATAGGGCTTATATTATGAAATCTTAACAAAAATGCTGAAGCAAGTAAGGTCTAACTGACTTCAAATTATTTATGAACTAAGCTTTTTTTTTTTTTTTTAATTTAACAAAGGAGCATAGTACAGCCAAAGGTTTGAATGGTTTATGAGATTTTATGGTCTTTTGCAACCTCAGTTCATATTCTCTCCCTCAAGCCTTCAGTGCCTAATCTCTAAAAAATGTTTTAGAAAGCCTTTACAGTTCCCCAACCTGTTCACATAGGACAGCAGCTGTCATAACATTTTTCCTGCCCTTAACTGAAGGAAGAGAATATGATTATTGTGTACATCTCTTGACAGCAGAATAAGTCCTGAGCTGAATTTTAATACAAAAGAATTAGTTATTTCAGAAGAAAACACAGGGTTTCCCTGGAACTTCTTTCTATTCTCCTGATGGCTGTACAGGAAAGTAGACAAGGTAGCATATGCGAAGTATTTTCCTCCCCAGGACGTGGACTAGTCATCTCTGGTATGGCAGTGGAAATGACCAAACAGCAGCTCCTAGCAGTCAGTCCCCAGAAGGGGAGATGGGTGGAATGCAAAGTGAGGGTCACAGCCCCTCTGTTCCCTGGCTCTTGTTGTCATGAGTACATATATGTATGTAAGTGTCATCTCTCCTATACATTTGGTAAGATCAAGCCAGTTATTGTCCACAAACAATTTAAAGGGGTTTTACTTAACTCATTACTGAGGAAGATACAACATTAATCATAGATATGAGACAAGTCTTCTGGGGAAAGCAGATGTTGAATCAGTAACTTCATGGGCAGCCACATCAGGACTGCTGCCCACAAAACCACAGCTTCTGATTCTCCTTAAGATATCCCCTACAACACACAGCATTCCAGGATCTGCTATGGGCTCATGAGGAAAGAAGAACATGCAGTGTTGTGTTATTTTCCCTTCCACTTATCCCTAGCACCCCAGAGAATAAACTAAAAAAAGTTCCATGTGTTTCTAAAAAACTGTTCAGTGAACAGTGACAACGAACTTGCTCCCTCCCCCTCTGGCTGGCATTTCCAAGCTGCCTTCCCCATGGACTCAAGTGACAGAAGATGCATTGTTGCAAAAAAATGTTGTCAGTAGAAAATTAGCTGTATTAAGTAGTGTACTGAACAAGTGAAATCCTGCCAGTGTCAGGCCTGTTAAGACTATTAAAAGGACATTGTATCTAGAAAGGCAGGGAGGGTTCAGCCACATGCTGAAGCCGAACAGACTCCAAACCTCTGCAGGGTCCGCTGTGTTCAGATCTGTTAATTTGCTTTGGGCTCCTCTCCAGTTCTTTCCTTTACAACAAACCCATTTTTTAAAATGTCTAATTCCCCTTTGCAAGCAAAGGCTATGAAAAGTTAGTGTTTCCTCAGAGACTGAGCAGGGATGCGTGCTAAGGGTAGGTCTAGCAGGAAGTGACTGCCTGTACCAGCGTTCGCCCAGAACAGCTGTTCCCCAGCAGATAGCATGGTTTGGGCTGCCCTGGTGCACTGAGGGGCAGGGCTGCTGAGTGTCACACATCCCACACAGGCACTGCCCGTGGGAATCCTGGCTGCGCCTGGAGAAAGTGACAGCTTCACTCTGGAGCAGGAGGAACGGCACACCTCGGTGGGCAACCCACGCTCAGGGAGGGAAGGAGGAAGACAGCAAGGAAGGCAGGAAGGAAACTGGGAACTGGTAAAAAAAAGACCAAAAGTACCTGCCCATTGGCTCGTGATTTCTAACACCACATTATATCTACATGTGACTACCTTCCTCTTTCTGCCCAGGAACTGGAAATCAAGCACAGTCAAGACATGTCCTGGTCCCTCAATTATGCAGAGATAAGGAGGTAACTCAGAGAAAAGGAATAGACCCAGAACAGTGAGAAGAAGATAGGGAAAAAGAGCTACAGAAGCTCCTTCTGCTCTATGGATGATACAGAGAGCTTTCCATTTACCTCATGCTGTGGGAACAGAGATGTCCTCTTGCACCAGAACTTTCCCAAACATGAGAATGAAAAATGAAGAAAACAGTAATGAATAAAACAAGAACCTTTTGAGGTTTCCATGGACAGGAATACTCACAGAGCTCTAGTGGTCACCCTTACCTTACATCATGCTTTCTTGGCCTTTCTAAAGGGCCTCATGCTGGAGACAAAAAGTACTTCATGAATCTTTTAGAGAACTTCACGCACTGGAGCTCTTTATTGCAGTTTCACCTACATATAAGCTATTCCCAGCTTTAGTTTCTATCAGCAACTAAACTAAGTTTCCAGTCCATTTAAATCCTGGCAATTATCCTGGGGAACCCATTTCCACAAGATACATCTAAGATGAGCAATTTAAGAGTATTTTTATAGGAACAGCCACACTGAGGAAAATACAGAGATGTATAAGAACAGCTGCAAAAATGTCAGTTAAAGACTTCAAGAAAAGATTTAGTGTCTCATGCCGTTCTAGAAAGAAACCACCCACGAATCAACAGGAGCCAGGAAGAAGTTACAGGGTACAAGTCTTTAGGACAATCATTTTGTGCTCACCAGCTGGGTTCCCTGCTAGGCACTGGAGTGGATAGGCAAGATCCTGCCCTAGTTTTTCCTGGGCTGCTAATAGGAATGTTCTCTCTCTTTGTAAAATTTTAAACCCAGATCTGGGGTATGCACTCTTGGCTAGGCTTATCCATCCCCACATTGTTGCAATGCCAAATCAGACCCATTTTTAAATTACACTAAGGGGCTGTAGGGGTTTGGTCATTCAATGAAATTTCACCCAATAAAGTTTATTGATAGGTGTAATCAGAGCACAAAGTGATAATACAACACATCTCAAAGGACAGTAATAATTTTTTTCCATGGTAATTACTCTAGAGCAAAACATTCTATCGAAGGATCATAACTGAGGATGACTTTAATGGTGATATCAATATATCATATTAATTCCTTAATTAGCAGCGGTGGCTCTACTGAAGGTGTTACTTCCCTATTTTTAACACTTCTTACAGAAGTTTCCTGTGTTGCTGTCAACAATCTCACAGTATTCCAGCTAAAACAGAACAACTTATCTTGGTTTAAGTGCTGCAAAATTACCAACTTAGAGGAAAATATTTGACAGCTTGTCTTTAAATCTTCATAAAAGGTGCTCAATCTTTGCTTTCTACTCTTTGTCTATCTGCAGATAGCCTAGTTAGTAACGTGGCTGCTCATATCAATGACATTTGTCTCACTGCATTTTGCAATAAATTAAATATCAAGATGAATTTTTTACAGAGACTACTTAATATTAACTAAAATAATACAGATTTCTTTTCATATTTGGAATAAAACATAGCTGTGGTTTTTCAGTAGGTAATAATATAATGATTAAATAAAATTTTCAATTATTGTTATTGCATTCTCTGTTTCTGCAGAACGTAAAGTGAATCATTAGAATATGAACAATAGAGATTTGGATCAGATGTGTGACATTGCTGTTCTAAAAGCAGATTTAAATGTCTGTATCCATTTATGCTTTTAGGAGTTTCTCTCAATTTGTTTCAAATTCCCAAGAGAAAAAGTGTGTAAAATGCTGAGATAACTGAATCAAAACCTGAACCTTTCCTCTAGCTAAGCTAGCAATCCAAGTCACAGCCTAACCTATTCTGGACAGCAATCTTGTGACTGCTTTTTTGGCTCACTTTTATCATACTGGATTGTCCTATTATTTTTCTAATCTAATTATTCTAAGGCATTTCACTGTTACACAGAAAATGTGTATCTATAAATTGCCATAAGTTAAGCAATGTTCCAGAAAAACAATCTTGTCTTTTTCCCTTTGTTCTTTCTGATGCCCTACTATGTCCCTTCCCCTGTCTGATATTCAGTGTTTGTGCTATTACAACCAAATTAGTGCTGAGTACAATGTAATTCTGAAAGCAAGTCTGAGCCTGGCATGTGATACATGCAGCATGACTGCCTCTAACACTTACTACCATATCATGTACAACGTTAATCCTCTAGTGAATAGAGTAGCCTCTTTCTTTGGAAGAGAAAAATAAAAAAACCAAACAACAACAACAACAAAAAAGCTCCTCTTCTCATTATAAAAAAGTATCCATTTTAGTCACCAGACCATGTTCCACATGGTAAACATTCTGTTTACAAGGAAGAAACACAGCAAAAACTTCTCATTATCCACTAAGGTCATTCAGCCCCAAAGGATGCTTCCAGTTAGAAAGGCAGGCGGGGAAAGTAGGCCATGCACCGATCTGGCCAGCACAGGGTCAGCAGCAAACAATAGATTCCCTGCAAGCAGTTTCCCCTACATTTTGCCTCCCATAGCCTTCCCTGCATGCTCCTGGCACTTCAGAAAGGTCTGAGCAGCTTTCCTTGCACAGGGTTCTGCTAAAACCAAAAGTATCTGTTGGAACAGATAATGTTAGTTAAGATTTAAAACTCAGATGGGAACCATCTCATGCTTATTCAAGATAGCAGATTTAGAACAAAACCTCTTCCCAGAGACCTGCTACACAGCAGAGCCAAGGGGAGTTTTGCAAACATGTAAACAATTCACTTTAAAGGAAAAAATGGAGTCTGTGAATTCTTATCTATAGATTGTTTGGAATATAGAGGCCAAAGCAGGAGTGGAGAGTAGTAGAGGTCTGCAAATCTACTGATATAACATTTGGCAAGATTCCAGTTATCTCTAGAGGCTTAAGCAGAGCAGGTCCAGGCAAAATTTTACTGCAGTGCCTGATAACACGAAGCGCCAGTCAGTCAGCAGCTGGTTTACTGTGCAGTGTCAGAGAATAAACTGCAATTAGTAAAAAATAACTTCAAACCAAAGTCTGGGAGAGAAAAAAATAGAGGATTTTTCACTTGTCCTACATAAATAAGTGTTGCATATTGATCGAGGTAAGGACGGAAATGAACTTTTCACCTACTCGAATTCCCACTGGCTAAGGTATATAGAATAAATGATCAATTCCAATGTTGCTTGTCATCACATAAATTGTATGTTTAAGTCCTTGGACATTTACTACGTGGCTGTATTAACACTCCAAAAAGCTTCATTCATTTGTTGGTATAAACCACACTTCCAGTCTGCTTAATCTTTGACAGACAGGTCTTATTGTCCCCAAAATCCCTCACTACACAATACAACAAAGACTTAAATGACTCTGTAGGCCTGCTCTGCTACCCACACTGCTCTGCGCTTCCTGCCCATATATCCCTGGAATTCATGACCGTGCAGATTACTAAATTACACACTAGGCCAGGGATTAAGCATGGCTCTTTGTATGGGATCATCTGAGGTCTGGAAGAAGATTTTACCTGTCACGGTCTGTGCTCACTGGGCCTTGATGAGAGACAGAAGGAAGCAGCACTGCAGAAGATCACAAACCCTGGTGTGTGATAATCAGCGATCTGTATATGATGACAGGATAACTGACTGGGGCTGTCCTGCACACAGGTCTCAGCAGCTTTACACAGACAATAACCAGCCTACTATTTCCAAATCAGCTCAGCAGCTTCTTCCTCCTCAAAATAAAAGGTGAAAGTGTTCCTTGTTCTGATGGATGGCAAGCCAGAAAATGACCTTCACTGCACCCAGCAGAACTGAAAAGCGTAAGGGTAGAAATGTATCCTGCAGTTAAGCAAACATGCCAACAAGACAAAGGGAGAAGTAGGGTAGCTCATCAGTTGTTTTAATTTAGCTGCTAATCAAAGCTGCAATTGTTTCTGACTGTTTTCAGCATGCTTTAAAGTTACATATCTAAGAGAATTAAAAATAAAACCAAGGAAAAAAGGCCTGAAGGAACAGCATAACTTTAAACTCTTTAAGGATATTACATGCCTTTTATCCATTGCTTTTCACTTGAAAAAACAGAAGCCTTTAGTAGGTCTTAATCTTGATGTCTAGATGAGACTGAGGGGAGTAAAGTAATCTTTACCTCAATGTAGCTTACAGAGGGCTGGCAACTCCAAGCTCTGGCTAAGTCTGTTTAGTAGATCAGGACAGTATAAAGATGGAAATCAGGAAAAGTCTGTAGAAAGACACCACATTTTATAAAAACATGGTATTTCGCTTTTTTTTTTTTAAGAGACTGTAGGTGTCAATATTTTTTTTTGCTTTTGTCCTCTTTGCATACATATTCTTCTAATATCAAATACTAACATCTCCCAGGTTTTATTAGTTGTGCTGATGTAGCCAAAGTGTTCTCAAAGGTGATACTGTATTTCTCACGTATTTTGCACTCACTTGGAGCACAGTGAACCACAGGAATCATCTAAGGTCTGAAAGATACAAAGTTCACAGCATAGCCACTTCTACGGATTTGTTTCAGACAGCAAACTCTGCTAAAAAATAACAAATGGGTACCAGTACACCACAATAAAGTGATGTTTTAGTTCAACATCATCCTATTACATCAAAGAGTAGTGTTCCTACATGCCAACATGATGACATGTGATTTTAGAGAAACCAAAACTGTCTCAGATCTGCAAATAGCTTCCTTGCAGCTCATAAAAAAATGCAACCCCCCAGAAACCCTGGGATGACAAGCACTGGAAGCGGATCTGGTCTTCACAGACTCAGCAGGACTCTTTGGAAGTTGCTGCCAGTGCTCCTTTTGCAGCCAGAACAGCCACTGTTGAGCTACACAAAATACGCTAAGCCCTTTCCCTAGAGCCGTCAGCCAGGGAACAACCATTTGACTGCCATTTGAGAAAAATAAGCAAAGCATACTTTAAAAGAATGGAGAAAAAAAGAATCCTCGATTGATCACTGCTGCAAACTGGCTTTGTATTTCCCTTGTTCCTGCACTCAGTCCAATTTCAGTTAAACCACAGCTAGCCGTAGCAATGCTTTTCCATAGGATATTTTTTAAAGCCTCACACCATGCTGCATAGCATGCAACAAACTGCCCTCAGCCCACACAAACATACCACCCTTCTCACACTACACTAAGTTCTTGATAATCCCCAGAGGCATTTCTAACAGCCTTTTAGCCAGCAAGAGCAGCAAAAGAGTGAGCTGGTTCAATGAACACACATCCACTTCGACAGTTTTAGATCACATAAAGACTCCGGTATCTTCTCACTGACATCCCCACAGACAAATGATGGCTGCAGTGAAGCACAGCCCTGGTGTCAGAGACAGGCATCACTCCTTCACTGCCACTGCCAACACAGCCAATCTTTGCTTGGCTGAATCAGCATCAGCAGAAATGTTGTCTTATATCTGCCACTGACTGGAAATGCCAGCTTTGCAAGTGTCTGCCAACCAAAGCCTGAGAGGAATCATGCCACTGAGGAAGGCTGAATAGTCAAGGCTTAAAAGCAGAATAAAGGAAGAAGAATCTGAGAAATGAAGGGAGATAATGCTAGGAAGTACAGAGGAGGCACAACTATACTGTCCACCTTCAGTTTACAGCACAGGCTGAAGAGTACACACAGAAGTCAACAGTCCTGCATGTACAGTCCTTGTTTCCAGCATGAAACTGAGCAGCAAGGATGTGCATCAGAGACTGTTGCTGGTTGCTTATTATGTGATTCTGGTGGCCACCTCCTTGGTCTCATTGCTGCTCCAAATGGTAAATCCAAGAAACAGACCTATGAATGCTGAGCTGCAGTTCCACAGGTGGTCATGGGAAAAGCAGGCTGCAGAGCCTGGCTTTCATTTTCCCAGCTCTCACAGAGGACATGCCCAAGCACAGGACTTGCATCCTAAACACCAGGATTTTACTTGAGTCTCAAAAGCCGCATCATCATCTCTTTGCTTTCCAGAAACAACATTTTTCCACACAAGTAACACTGTGGTGTCAAAGCACTTATCAGTCAACTGGAATAACAGCTATTTTATCCTGGGGAAGTGAAATGTAACTATCCAGAAACTTTTTCTTTGCTGAACAAATGAAAGAGAATAAAAATATATTTTCCTTGTCTTTGCAATACTAGATGCAGCAGCAAGAGAGGAAGAAATCTAGGACTCCTTCAGATTGTGATTACCAGTATCAAATCGACATTACTTATTTTCATAGGAAGATTTTTTTCTATCACTATATCTTTCTAGTGCTAAGAGCTCCTACTGTATTTATCAAAGAAACAACTGACTATTAGTACCAACTATTTTATTTTCCTCTCCACTACGGCAATATGTGAAGTGCACATCCTTTTCCAAACACCAGTGGCTTCAAAGGTATTACAAATTACTTTTTTTTTTTTTTTTAAGTATCTCTAAATCTAGCAACCTTCCATGAAAGCAAGACAGATCAGATCCCCCCTGCATTGAGCAGGCCAGCACTCAGAAAGACAACACTATCTTGAAGATATTTTGTACCCCTGACTGTAAGTCAATCTAAATTATGTGGTGTACATACAGTCATCCAACAAGGGCCAACTTAGTGACCTACCTTTCTCTAAATTAAATAAAAGAATGCTAAAACTTGATCCACACTGTGATGATTAGAGACAGGACATCCCCCAGAGCCATGTGGAGCTTTTGTGGCTCCTTAACCCTGTTGAGAGGCTGCATGATGTGAGCCCACACTCGGCCAGTCAGGTATGGCCAGCTGGCTGCTGCCCCACTCCACTCCAGCCCAGAGTCAGCTCCAGGGCAGAGGCCCCTTGAACTCCTAAGCTTGCCTGAATCAGAGTACCAAAATACTCTCAGGCTCTTCTTCATTAAGTGTCTTGTCCTTCAGCTTTGCTTGTGTGTGTATTGGGAATATTTTCTTTCAATTAAATTGAGGATCCATGAAATGAATCTTTAAATGTCCCTATCATGTCTCCAGTGAACACTAAATCCAAATGCTCCACAGCTGAATGCAGATGAAAATCCAGACCTGCCTTTATGTCCAGCTGGTTTGGGATCATTCCACGGTTTTGTCCCAGCTGTGTGCTTTCCTTAGAAAATCAGGACATTTAATGCTTAGAAGAAAAGTTATTTGGTGCAAGGCTTTTTTATTGTTTATACAAAGTACAACTGATCCTGATGTCTAACTGAGGCCCTGGGCCCTGCTGTACTGTAAATATTGAAAACAATCATCAGACC
The DNA here is from genome assembly GCA_013400175.1 of Phainopepla nitens. Classification (NCBI taxonomy): domain Eukaryota; kingdom Metazoa; phylum Chordata; class Aves; order Passeriformes; family Bombycillidae; genus Phainopepla; species Phainopepla nitens. The sequence continues at coordinate 69,230 of VXBQ01004377.1, forward strand.
AAAGCAACTAGAGCCTTTGCACAACTGCTCTTTTTAAAATATGATCCAGTTGGACGGTGTCTTCCAATTCTACCGGAAATAGTGTTTTACCTCCCACATTAACATAGCTGATACAGGATGGATATATTTCTAATTTACTGGAATAAATTGATTCTTCTACAGAGATGGTATAAGAAATGTGTAGTACTTCTAGTATCATGTAAGTTTAATGCAAGGAGAAAGCAATCAAGTAATAAATAAAGAAAAAGTAATTGACTGAAACAAAATCTCTTCCACAATTAACTTTTCTGGTTAGGTTTCAGCACAAAAGTTATGTGAAAATATATCAATGTTTTTTCATTTATATATCAACAAAATAGTGTCTCAAACAGTACCTCGTGTGGGAAGAAACTTAAAAATTAAACTAAGCAGACAATTTGTAAATATATTTTTTGTTTAGTCTGGAATACAAATTTTACAGAGAACATACAACTCTTAAATCCTATCCAAACAAACTCAGGAGCAAAGTAGATTTTAAGAGTACATACCTAGAAATTTAGGTTTTATTTATTTCCAAAACTTGCACAAAATATTTGGAAATTAATTTAAACATAGGAAGCATTAGCTCAGAATTAGCAGAAAGAAAGCAAAGTGCATTATTAATCATAGCCACATTTCATTACTTCTTCATCTCGCAAGAATAAGGCTCCTTACTCTTGTAAGGCAGTGGTTGAAAAATTAACTCCTGTAAAGCTGAAATGAGATCAAATGCTACATGTTCAGCAAAAATTAGCAAAATCTACCAGTTCTGACAAGCAGTACTTGCTATGGTTTCTGGAAACCCTCCAAAGTGTGTAACTTGAATGGCTAGTTGTGTTTAGGAGGGAGTTTCTGATATACAGTGACATTTAGGATCAGGCAAAGGGCACTAGATCCTAGAAATGTGTAAATCTGTTCAGAGGTCATTTACATTCAAAGCTCCCCCAGACCCCAGGCCACCTTAAGAGAAAGAGTTAAAGCTCTTCTATGTTCACATCTCATGGTGAAGTGAGCAGATACTTGCTGGAGGTGAGTGCTGATCAGACAAGCTCCTGCTGATCTGTGAAATGACTGGACAGCACCAATGTTCCCAGTGTAGAGCAAGATGAGAGAGAACACTAAAAACTGCTGGTGATAGCTTAAAAGTGTGCCCCAGTTTCTCTAATGGAATCACAGCCTAGGATGACTTATACATAAATAAGCAGCTTTCAACCTCGTTTAGCTGTAGCTTTCATTCTACGAGTGAAGCTTTTCACTCACACTTCTATAGTTCAAAGAACATTATGGTTTTTACATGTTTCTTCCAGGGGATACAACTGTTAAACACACAGAGAATCAGTGTTTCCACACCAAGAGCCTGGATTATCCTCTGCAAAATAAGTTTGGGCTATTCTTTTCTGCTTTCTGCCTAGACAGTCAAACTGTTCTCACTTCATCTCTACTTCTGGATATTGATTACATACATGTAGTTGCAACTAAATATGAAAAGTAAGGGTAGATCTACATCTTCTCTTAAAAAAAAGAATGTAGCATACCTGAAATACTGTGATCCAGGATCCCATTCATTTACCATTTTTTGCACAATGCTAAAGTAGCATCACTAAAGTCAACCAAGTGACTTCTTAATCCTAGCAACTGGTTTTCACTAATGTAAAGAACAGACCCCCACAAAGCTAAACCAGGAGAAACTGGTATTTCTTTGATATTTCTGACACTGCTCTGAGAAGTGTAGAAATGCAGCAGAATAGAGTGAAATCATTCATAAATTCATAAATATTCTGTTATTCACAATTTTAGAAACATGCTTCTAGAATTGATATTTCTTGATTTAAAAATCTCCTGCATATACTCAGTAATTTAGTGAGATCCTAATCTTTAATTTAGAAAGTGGAAGCAAACTTTCCTTAAGACCTCAGTAAAACCCAGGTGTTCTGGATCTTCCCAATACAACTATAGCATGAGATGGAAAGTAAACAGTCTAATCCGTGTATAAATATTTAATAAGACACTTGAGTCTGGAGCAAAATGCAGCTAACTCAGTGTTCCCTCTTTAGAACGCAAACAGATTAGTTGCATGACACAGTGTTAGTACAAACTTTCCTTGACTATAAACACTGGCTGATGTATTTCACCAATAATGTAATGTATAGGAACAGAGGAAGGGTTTACTCTGGAGACAGAATGTGGAAAAGGTCCAATTTCACAACCTGCTCTCACCTGAAAATGCCTCTTCCTGAAGCTTCCTCGAGAAGTTCCCTGTGCATCATTCTCCTTTCTACTGGCAAAGAGGAACATGACCCCAGTTAAAAACCAATGGCAGACGTCAAGAGAAGATGCTGTCCTGCCTCATATATCCCCACAAAAAAATTCTCAGCCTGAAGTCACACAAGTATTTGCTAAAGACAATTCAGATGGGACCAAGAGCAGCCAAAAATTTTAAGATATTAAAAATGTACTATTTCATGTTAGAAGGAACTTACAATTTCTGTGTTACTCTCCTTCAGAAAAGGACCACTGAAAAGTGAGTGGCAATACATCTCCTCTCCCATCTCTTGTATCAATTCTATTCGTCTTCAGTAAAATCAGACCATTTTTGTGTGGCCTTATGATGAGATGGGATCAAAAGACAGTTGTTCTGTCAGAGCTTTTTTGCATACGTGTTTTCATATGCCAAAACCAGTACTATATTAAAACCACATTGGCCCCAGTGCTTCCTAATTAATCAAAGACTGAAGAGAGGCACCTTCTTCACAGGAGATATTACTATGGCTGATCTATTGAGGAAATGGAAAAGTTGCTACAAATCCCATGAAAGTATAAAAGCCTCATAACTCTAGTGTTCACAGTTTACTTCACATCTATTTTCAGACCAACATTTCCATACATAAAATAATGAGAAGTATATGAGAGATTATTTAAACTCTTTGTTGAAGTGAAACAACTTATATTTAATAATATGATCACTTGCCATTCAAAAAGCCAATTTTTCATTGTGCGTGCCCATGGTTCAACTCAGATTCTAACGTGGCCAGAAACAGAAATTATAGAGTTATCAGGAACTGAAGCTGCCTTTTTTTACTAACAGAATTGCCATCCTCCAGCAGAGTGCCAGGCTCTTCTCTGAGCTACACTCTATCCATGCACTCTGCTATTTTGAGTAGCAAACTTGTAAAACAGATCAACATTGTATTTTGAGCAAAGACTGACTCCAAGCTGAAGCCTGTGCTTTGCTGGCAGCCAGGCAGGCAGATGCAGTGTCTGTAGCAGGAGGTGTTGGATAAGTCTGGGTGTACATTCAAGGAAAACTCTGCACTCGCTCCCATGCAGCTTGGAAAGGATAGCTCCACATTCCCAACATGAACCACAGCACTCAACATCCCTTGCAGTTCCACAGCACAACTAGTGCAGGAAGCAGAGGCAGTTGGCCCTCTCTGAAAGACAGGAAATGCAAAATGAAGGGAGCTGGGAGCTCGCTGCATGCTGGGTGACCTGAGCACAGATGTGAGTCACACACCCCTACCTTGGGGAGCCCCTGACCCATGCTCCTGCAGACATCCACACAGCCCTGGGACAAACAGCTGAGACCAGCAATACATGGAAATGGAAACACTCACAGGAACATGAAACTGTTTTTCCAAGGTCATTTTGCCCGGTCATCTAAGATTTTTATGACAACAGTCTGAAGCACTGAAAAGCAATCCTTATTAACATAGCTGGTTACCAAGATAACAACCACAGATGTACTATTAACAATGTGAAAACCAGTTACCGCTTTCTTTTCAGTCTCTTAACAATTATCAAATAGGGAAATTATCAAATTACTTTTAATTACAAAATTAAAAATTACAAATTATCAAACACTTGTTTGTGCCATGTAATTACTAGGCAAAAGCTAGTTGTACCACATGCTTTTCAGTATATAAGAAAAAACTGATTTAAAAAATCCTAAAATAAGGCTTTAGATTTCAAGTCATGTATCTTTAATCTATTAGGTAAGCCTAAAGTAGAAGAAATGTGAACCAAATGCTGAGCTTGTTAGTAAAGTATAAACTAAAAAAAGAATATGTATATGCCAGATGGTTCTTATCAGAGGTAAGTCAGTATTCCTAAAGATTCTTTATTTTTGTTTGTCACAGTTATCTGTTTCTATGTGCAGTTAAAACAGAGGAAATTAATTAAGTACAGATTTATTTGACGAGGATGTTATTTTTTTAATGAAACACACTCCCACTTCAATTTCTCCTGTGCCAAGAGATGTATTCACTGAAAAGGTGTAAGATGGAAGAAAAGAATGATGTTTCTAAAAATTGAAACATCATTAAACGGGGTAGAACAAGTAGAACAGTTGCTCACAAGTTGATAAGACATTTTATAGTCTGAGAAAATTGAAATAACAATAAAAATCCCAAACCCCTTTGCAAGGGCAAGAAAATCACTGTTAAACACTTCTCATGAGGCACTGCAAGTGACAGTCTGGAAACATGGCAGAACTGTGCTGCTTAAAGAGGAGGTCTGGAAAAGATCTCTTATTTGGAGGTTTCAAAGAAGACCATCGCACAAGATGGAAGATCATTCAATTTCCATATCCTTGAGGGACACACAGCTTGTTTGGTTTTTTTCTCCAGGGTAAACTATACTGTGATACTGTAAAACATGAAAAATCTCAGTGTTCCTCCCTTCTTCCTGCCCATTCCTGTTTGTCCATGTGCTGAAGAGAAAATCTTCACCTCTTTAGAGTAATTGGTCTCACCAAAAATTCAATATTAGGAACTTGTGTGTGTTTCTAGCAGCCAGGTCACAGAGCTGAAACCTCCTCCCAGGGTAACACCCTGCACTGGAACTCAGTGAAGCAGGATGAAGTTCTGAAATGTGACATTGACTCAGCATGGTCCCAGCTGAGTATCATTTGCAAAACAGAGTCTTAATTTTGCAGAGGAGATCCAGTTTAAAGTAATGCACTTCTTCCAGCTATAACATCCTGCTAACACTATATGGAGCATTTACACAACTTTTCTAAACAAATGTGAAGAAAAATACGTCAGGAGGTAGTTCCCTTGAAATTGCTTCCCTTAACACAAATTTCATGTAAAATTCACATAGATGGTTGTTTGAGCAGTCATTCCTAGAAGCCTGAAAGCAATTTGCTTTAAAGGTTTGAAAATTAAAATCCTGGCTTTCTTACAGATGTGGGAAACCCCTCAATAACACCAATGGAACCCAGCTTTCCTCCTGAGTCCAGACTGGAGAGCTGATAATACTGATACACAATACAACAAAAGTGTGACAGAGCCCAGGCCCTGCTTACAGCAGATACTGATGAAATAAACCTAAAGACATCTAAATGTGAAACATCTGACATGTGATTTCTGCAAGAAAAAATAATGCAATATACAGCATCTACATTAATTCTGCGAAAAAAACCCTGACTACTTTTTGTTACCCAGTGCACAAAATACAGCCACTGCAAGCAGAACTTCTATTCACCCAAATGTTCTCAGGAGTTAATGCACATTCCAGCTGATAAAAGACAAGGGAATGATTAAACTAGATTAGTTCAGGTTTTAGTCTTGATGTTAGAAAAACAAGTGAAGTTTAATTACTTCACAACTCTGGAAAACATCTGGAGATAACACTTATGTAATTTATTGTTTCAAGAGAAAACATTAAATCTCAGGAAAATTTCCTTTAATGTCCCAGAAACACTGATACAAGCCTGCAAGGAATCACTGGGTGTCCCACTGCTAGTTTTGTAATGCTTTTGGATTTACAACTCAAGTACAGCTGGAGTTATACAGGGAATGACCACCTGCTGCCTTGATTTTGCATGCAGACTTTACTTCTTTATTTTAAATTTGCTGTGAGACAAGCTGGGTTATATTTCCACTGCCAAGGATATTCCAAAGGTTGATATCCTCCAAAAACATTTTGTCCTCTTAGGAAGATATGCCCTAATTAAAATGGGACAAGACAACCTCTTCTGCTATCTTCTCTTTCAAATGTCTCCAAGTTTGGAGAAAAAAGAGAATGTATTCCAGAAGAAGTGATTAACTCTTTTCAGGTTTCTTATTAATGAGTACAGAAAGCTAACTTTTAAGAGTTTTATATCAAAATATTTTCTGTGAAGTCACTTTCCTGAAAATATAGTTGAGTAAGCAACAGATTTTTAAACTAAAACTTGAAGAAACATATAACAAATGTAATCCTCACAGAGTGAAAGCACTTTGGAGCATTCTCATTGCACATTGGCAACTTTCTCCTACTGTATGTTTGTAACTGCCCTGCACTGCAGGACTTCCCCCATCTCAGCTGGATCCTCAGTCATTAGTCATCACAATAAAAGAAGCGAGACAACAACATCATGTAGGTATTCAGAACACACAACACAGTGAGTATCAAGGAAAATGAAGCTACACAAAGAAGAAACAAAACTTGCTTAAATTTTTTCTAGAAAACACCTATCACCTGTATTGCTCATATAAAAACATCCTGACTTACATTCCAGCTGTTCCTAGATAATTAATGATGCAAGGGTAAGCATCAATGTATTTGGGGAGCAACATGAACCAGTGTTTCCAGTGAGGTTGCTGGAACGCCTGCCCCGTGAGCCCCCATGGAGCATGGTCCAGGAGTTCAGCTACAGCTTCTGCACTTCTGAGAGTGGTATCAGTGTTCATCAATCCAAACCACCACCAGTGCAGTTAGGAGCTCAAGTCACAAATAATAAAATCACTAAAACTAAAAAATACTCATCCCACTTTACTGAATAGGATTATTTATGTATCTTGCAACTCTGGGGGGACAGGATGTCCAGACCCAAACCAATTCTTTAGTTCTATGACCTACAATCACCAGCACAGAGGTAAAGTCTGAAATTGCTGTATGTAGTGATTTTGCCTTCCAGAGCACAGGCTTTGCATGTGTACAGCCCAGGAGCTTACAGCTCTTTCTACACCAAAATCTATTCCCTAAGTGTGGCAGCTGCATCAAACAGTTATGGCAAGAATACCCTGCTGATGCTTTTCTCTCTCTCTTTTTTTTTTTTTTCCTTCATTTAGAAATTTTTATTCTGTTTTTAGAACCTGATAGGAAACAGAACTACCCAGACCCACTAGTAGGGAGATGGTGGCAATAGAGATGGAAGCAGGAGAACTTTGGTGTTCAGGGGGATCTGCCACTCTGTTAAAAGGTATCCCAGCTTCAGGAGCAGGTGAACAGAACACAGCTCAGCTATAAAGCAGAACAAGTTCTCCTATACTGTTCCAGCAGAATATCATGGATGTGAGCACAAATCTGTCTTAAGAGATAGTAGCTTCATAGAACTTTGAAAAACAAAATTTAGCGCAGAATTGCACCACCCTTGGTGCTAAAACACTAGGTTCTAAAAAATTCTTCCTTCACCATACACTGAGAATTCAGCACATGCTGAGTCATTTTATTAGAAAGCTTTCTTTGATCATTTAAATAAGTATCATCAACCTTTAAAAAAAGACAACCAGATGTTTCTTTTTAATTGTCCTTCAAAACTTGTGCACTATTTGTACTGTATTTATTATGGATCAAACCCAGAAATTTTGAAATTATTTTAACTTTCTGTTTATTAGCTTTGGCAACACTCTGCTGTTTTTTTAAAAAGACCCATTAAAAAAATTCATGCAAAAATCACCCATTATGAACAAGAACATTTGCATCTAGGCTACTTTTCAGACTACTAAAATGTTTATATTTCCAAAACAAGTAGCTGGATGAGATACCTGATACAATTCACAGTATCCCATTCTTACTACGGTTGCATCTTTCCTCCAAATTTTTCTTCTATTTTGGCGACTCCAGAGAAGGTCAAAGAATAACCCTAATATGTCACCCACCAAATCAGGACAGTTGCAAAAAAATGCTTGTTCTATCAATGGATTTATGACTGATTAGAGAGCAACAGCCATAATGTCTGTAATCAACAGCTTAAAAGAAGAAGACTGGCAAACACCTGAATACTCCTCCTATTTTTGCAGAATAAGTGAAGTCAAGGGAAAAGTTATACAATTTATACTTATACCCAGATTCTCAGCCAGACCACTCTGTATCCTACATGTTACTAATTCTTCTCTTAGTCCCACTATGTTCTGTTATTTGGATGTTGCTTTATTTGTTTAAAAAAAAAAAAATTTGAAAAAATGCCATCGCTCCCTTTTATTCCTGTCTTTCATTTTCTTCACCATCAAGTGTTCAGAAAGCCAGCCCTAACACTTTGCTGGACACCAGCAAACACACATGTTCCTCATTCACAAGGAGATAGCATCTCCCCACCTTCCTTGCCTATCACTGCTGGACAATGTACAGTCCGTTCTCCTGTCTCCTAAAATCTCCAATCTCCTACCAGGAAAAGCTACGATTCACACCAAAAATACTGCACGTATTCCCAGAAAACAGGTAGCCTGAGACACCTATGCATTCAGCTTTACTTCCAATTAACTGGCACTCCAGCCTGTCCTACCACTACAAACACAGTTTTGCCTGGTTAGCCATCCCCATTGTGTGCTCTCTCTGGCTGCAGGCTCCATGACTGGCGTACTTCCTGCCTATCTGTTGCCTAATTAAGTTTGCTTTGTAGTAATCCCTGCTGTTGGCTGTTTTCCTGGCTCATGAACCAGCTAACCTGACTGTCAGCCAAATCTCTTCAAACTGGGCCTTGCTCACAGATTGGTTCTGTGATCCTTCTGTTTCTGAGGCTGACTTACTCAAGGGATCACACTGGAAATCTCTGTCACACCTTTCACTTGCTGCCAGCGGAAACTCTTTAAAACAGACTCTTGTTTCTGCAAAGGGCATCTCTTCTCATTTTAAGAAGCTTAAAAAATAATTAGTACCAAAAATATTCTGAGCCAATCACACTTAGTTAGGAGATGGGCAAGTTTTGCAGTGGGGTGAGAGGAAAGAGGCATGACAAAGGAGAATTTAAGAAAATTTAACCTGGACAAAAAGGCTACTAAGACATACTGTAGGTGGTGAGTACTACACATGAGTAATATAGAACATGCTGGAAGAAAATGCCAATTGGGTAATTTCAAGGCAGAATATAAGTTAACCCTTCTTGTCTATCAAATGCTTGGAGAGGAAAGTCTTGTGCCATTTTTTAGATGTTACAGGGCATCAAAAATCTCTCTTCAGCTGAGACATCATTGCAGGACTAATTGCACAAAGTTCTACAGCTTCTGTTAGGCAAAAGCCCAACCGGCCAATTATATGTTTCAAAGACTAACGATAACATTTGTTTTTCTTGTCCTGGGTAGGACACTAGAGAGTTTATCTTCCTGCAGAAATTCTTAGTTTTCCTTCTGACTTCAAGGTGGAGTGGCTGACAGAAAACAATTTGTAACTTTGTTAGATTGTAAGAATACTTAAAATTCTTCTCCTACAGTGAATAATGAATACACAAGAGAAACTGGAAGGTTGATGCTAGTCCTATTCTAAGGAGTTACGTGGCAAGTAAAACACCATAGACTCATCAAAGTCTCCACTTTATGGCAAAGAAGGACAACAATTTTTATGAAGAAAGAATTTGGACACGTTTTTATTCTCCAGTACTTAGGAAGCTGAGGGGGTCAGTGCTAGGGAAGTCTTGCTGAACTCTCTGTTTTGTCCATATGGAGCAAATCCACGGCACAACTTATCATTTTTGGTCTTGGAGAAAGCGCCACAGATATAAAATTAGAACAGAAGGTCGGTCATGGCAAGGCTCCAAAGAGGGAGAGACAAGGCTAGTCTGGTTCTGTCTTCCCATCTGTCTACACACCTAAAATGAAATCAGTGGGAGTGATGGCGTTGCCTTCAAGGGGAACAGCACATTTGTCATGCAGGTTACCAGGGGTAGCCATGGCAACTCCTACAAACAAGAAATGATACAGTTCCTATTCCCAGGGCAACATGCCTGCACCCTCAGCTCATGCCAGCAACATCTTCAGATGAGGAGGACTTATCAGAGCCCAAGGCAGAGGGATCCAACTCTGTGCCAGCTGAGCACGACTTGCAGGAGTCACCTCAGCTTACATCCGTATCAGCAACACCTCACCTCTGTTTGAGAAAAATAGAAACATTCAGGCTAGAAAGGAGAAACAAAAAGGTCATTCACTTGGTGTAGTGAGACTACACAGCTTCTTCTTAAACTAAGACAACTCACATCATTGTAAGATGAAACAAGGAGCTTTTTAAATGCTCCATTTGCTTCCAAAATAGTGTAAAGACTTTAAAATCCTGGGTTAAAGCTCACATGAAGCACAATTACTTGAACATTGACACATACTTTTTTGCTGGGCTTTTCCAAGCCATCTGGAAGTGCTCTGTGGAGCACAGCTTGAGGGCCCTGTTCTGGTTGATTTCAAAGGTCCCCACTACAATTACAAAATCTGCTGCCCTTGCAGGCAGACAGAAACAGTTTCAGGTCACAGAGTCACCTCACCCACCCTGGCGACACAGAAATGCCATGGATCCTGGTTAGTTTTGAAAGCTGGGGAAATCTTCCTAACAAGATACATTTCCTAGAATATACTTAGCCTCGCTTAGTACACACGTGCTCTCAGACAAAACTGCAAACCAAATCACAGAGACAGGGTTTGCTACCAGGGCTTCCTTGGTCACCCTGCCTGAACACAGCTGTTACCATTACTGAATTCTACCATAAGATAGGGGCCTGTCCCCTCGACAAGTCTTCCCAAGAGAGGATGTAAGACTGGATATAGGAACAGGTTTGGTCTTGATATCCATTGCTTAAGGAACCCTTTCAAATGCAATGAGTTTGGTTTTATTTATGCTGCTTTAGCATTTGGTGTGGTTCTCATTAGAGAGCTAAGCTCAGTGTACTTAGGTTCAGTCAGGAGGACATGTACAATAATTGTTTAATGCTACATTTGGCAAAGTTTGTTTTATTACTTAAAAAAAAACAAACCTTGGCAGTTGTTAAAAAAAGCAGCTGGCATGTAAGTTGTTTGACTTAACTATTACCTCATTTTCTTCCAAAATATTGCCAGAACTTCTTAATGACAGCAAACAGATGGTCAACATTTTTCAATGTTATAGATAATCCTCTTCCCAAACCAAATGACGGCATTTTATATGTTTAACCAGAAGGTAATTTGAACAAGAATTAGACATTATTTATATATAGTCCATCTTTACAAAAATAACTGGACAGCAATCCCAGTTTTACTTGCACCTGTATCCATGGTTAGTGCATTTAGCACTGCTCATACCTTGGCATTGTCAGTTTGAAAGAAATGGCAGTATCCCACAGTCTGTTTTGTTTTTAACTGGTCAACCTGCAGGCCATGGGTATCGAAATGGCAGCACTGTGTCCCACAGTGAAGAAGAGAAGTCTGAACCACCAGCATTAAAGAATTTTGTCACCAGCAAGTATGTTTATGTAAAGCACTTCTGCAAAAAGAAATAATTTTGTTGAGTCGACACTTCCAAAGAAATTGTGTTTCATCAGGAAATCCCTGACTGTTCCAAATAGAGTGATTAACCAGCCAAAGCAGAAATCAGCAAACATTATTAAAAATACAATTTATAATTATTACAATCTCATAGCAAAGAAAGGTCAACCAATCTTCAACTAATTATCACAAGAGAGACACTCTATACACCCAGTATTAAGTTGAGGGGATTAGTTCCAGACAAAAGTTAATCTAAGATCTCTTGCCAATGCGACATTAGTTTATGCTAGATAACAATTAGATTAATCATCCAAAGTTCTGACCTCAGGTTATGCTGTTCACTGCATGGATGTTGAGGATGTGTCCATCTTTTCTTGCTTATTTCATCTGCAGTAATTCTATCAAAAAACCTCCGATTGCCCAGAGATAATTTACACTACATCTACTGTAATCATTTTAACTTATTGTTATAAATGGGGAATCGCACGTATCTCTGGGTAAATTAACCTTTCATTCAGATAGCAACCTCATTTTTGAGGAAATCTCCCAGTCTTAGTCAATTCCTCCTACTCACGATGCTTTGCTTCACCCTGCAGTGTAGCCTTGGAGAAGACAAAGAGGATTTTGTTTGAGTGCTAGCAGGTCAGGGGAGAGGTTCCCTGGCACACCTGATGCACCCCAGTGGTCCTTTACTTTATTGGACCAGACTGAATCCAGTGTAAGGTGTCCACCATGTCCCCAGAAGCAACTGCCTCATTCTACAGATAGACCCCCTTCCAACCACACCAGTTGCTAGAAACAGTCTCTATGGATGTATTTTTTGAGACAGGAAAGCGGCTCTCTAATGCTATTAATAGTTTTCTAATCGGTAATATCATGATATTTTAATGGGCTTTAAATAATACATTTTATATATATATATATATATATATATATATATATTATTTGACATGATTACATATTATAGGATAAAAAAAAGAAATATAATTAGTAACATCAAGTTTTCCCAATTTACAGCGCTTGTAAGCTGTAAAATCTGCCTGGGACACAGCCTCTCCTGAGTAGTTTGTAAAGCCTTGGAAACAATTCTTAATTTTTTTTCCCCTAATTTCTTTTTTGGTGAGGGGGAATAAAAAAACCCAAAATATTAGCTCCAGCACATGTTGAGTAAAATTTAAAACAAACTCTAATATTGTTATAAATTCCAAGATAAGTGAACAGGCATCAGGAGAAGGTATACATGCAACAAAGACTGGGTCTGCTACTTTATCTTCGTGAGTGTTTGAAAGTTGATGACATTATATAAAAACAAAAAAGCCAACATTATTATAAACAAATGCAAAATGAGCTGCAAAATGACATGGTGCAGGCCACGAACTATTTACTGCTTCTTGATATTCTGAAAGTATGAAAAGTGCCTCCTGTTCCCTGCTGACTTATCTGCAGAGCATTTCTTAGCAAGGCAGCCACCAATACAGCATGAAACTTCCAGCAGCATTATCCCTGCCCATAAACTGTGGACAAACAGTGAGCAAGTGGAATGAAAAACACTCTTTTAAAAACAATAAATTCTTCTGACAGTCCCAAAAATTCTTCTAGCTGTAGATCACTCAACCGACTGAAACTGAAAAAATCCTCGCACTAGGATAGGGACTAGAATAGGAATTTACATTCACCTCCTCATTTTACTTACGATTTAATATGGTTGCTTTTCTTTCACCTTTCCTCTTATGCTTCATAATTTAATAGAAAGCACTTTTTCCACCCATCAGGTGATGTTCCTAAAGATGACTGTATGTAAGCCTTGTATGCAAAAGTGGGTTCAAGTGTAAGTTTGTGTTCAGACTGTCTCCTGCCCCAAAAATTGTATGTATCAGGGTTCATTCAGGTACTATCACAGCAGAATTCCCTTGCCTTAGTTGGATAACTGGTATCTCAGCTGGCCAGAAAAATGGGAGTAGAGACACAGAGATTCACAAGATCCACACATTCATCTAGAGGCTCCAGCTAGGCAGGGGCTCATGTAACCTCTGGGATGCTCCCTGGCATTTTCTTTGTAGAACATTACATTAACTTTCATATCAAAATCAGTACAAGTTCTAAAAATGTAGTTTAGGGGAACAGAACAACCAGATCCAAAACACCTAGGTGTAAAATCAGTTTCTTGAGCTTCACTTGCTATTAAATTTACTGTTACACTATCATACAATGTGTAGATATCTTTCTTCTTTGCACCTCAGCAGTAAGAGCCACACACTCAGTTTAACATTTTAACTTGACCTCTGAGAAAACCTCCAGACAAGGTCCTGCCTGGCACCCTCCAGTGAAGGTAACACTTCTCCAGGAAGAACTGGACTTCTGCACAAACCATTGGACTGCTACTCACAAATCTTTACAAGACAAAAACTGATAAGGAGGGGAGAATGGCTGCAGTGGCCAGGAGCTTGACCACTGAATTACACAGACACAGGCATTTCATTAACTCATCATTAGATAAAAGAACCAATTCTGAATCACTGGCTAAGATGAAGAATGCTTCAGTAACAGATTTCTTCTTGTGCAGGCTTCACAGTAAATTGGATCATATCAAGATTCAGTGCACAGCCTAAAATTGGTACAAGGTAACATTGTGGCTTTTCAAATGTAATGCAAGCATTCGGACAATAGAAGGGAAATTTTGCTCTTTTAGGAAATGTACCTTACCACTCTGCTAGGAGAGCTCCCTGAGGGGTGCTAGACAAGCACTGTACCACCCTTCCTCCAGAAAAGAATATAAATTATTTCACAAATTGCTGACTCACTGACTAGAGATTAATCTTCTAACAAGGTCAGTCTTACAGATAGTGAGATTACACTGATTTGTTGAGGTTTGGGGTGGTTGAGGTTTTTTGGTTGGTTGGTATTTCTTTGTGTTTTTTTGTGGTTTTTATAATATATCCTGCACATACAGCAGCAGTCTATAGCAAAAACAAGAATGTGGGCACCTGTGGATTATACACATCTGCATCCCATTTCTAGCAATATCGCTCACTAATCAAGTAGTCTGAGGCAGTTTTGACATTTTTATTGCCTAAATATAATTTTTTAAGCTTGATCTGATCAAAAGTACATTCAGGAAGGACATTTAAGGACATTGTCTATATTATTTTCACTAAGCTGTCAGACTATTGTAATTTTTCTTGTGCTTTTTAGCTATTTCCTTCTTTTGAAAAGAAAGCTTAGCTTTATTCTGGTCTGGTTAATTGTGGAAAATTGACAGCTGAAACATTTTTTTAAACAAAATATGGATTCAGGGCATTGACAAAGGCCTGTCTCTGTTTCTGAACTCAAAGGCTTTGCAGCAGAGGAGAAGCAGCTAGGCAGGAAGCCAAGGAATTAGCCTCAGGCTGTACAGTGTCCTGCAAGAAACAAGCTGTGCTGCAGGATACATAATCACACCATCCGCTTTCCCAGTCCAGCCAGTCACCTCCATATCCTCAGGCATGGCAGGCCTCCAGTAGCTGCCTCCAGATGTCCAAGAAGGTGTCAGGAGGGCTCAGCACACTTGATGGAAGTAGTGTTGTAAAAGGGAAGGATTACCACTTGTAGCAGACAGTTTACTCCATGGACAGGTCTCAGCAGGATGGGATATGTGTTTGAAGGACTGAAAATGCCCTACCAATACAGGTCACATAAGAAATAAGCTAAAAGCCAAATGAGTTCTCAGGTCAGCAATGAAAACAGCTAGAAATCTTTGTGACATCTTAACAAAAGAGATGCCAAAAGCTCAAAACTGCAAGGTCAACAGCGTTGTGGCCACTTCAAACAATCAAGTCGAACCCCGGGAATGTAAAGAGACAGAAGAATGATGCTCGTTTCTGTCTAAAGGTCAAAGCATTTACAGGATATTGTGTTCCAGAACCAAACTAGGTCTGTCCCTTACTGTATCTAATCACAAAAGGTACTGAGCAATTCACTTTAGCTCATATTCTAGGATATATTGAGAATTTCCTTGCAAAGTTCTTCTGCTTATCTGTTCAGACATGTTTTCCCTCTGCCATATTATGAATTGAAAGAATTTTTATATTTCCAGAGCAAACACATCACCAGTTATCAATTAAGCATTCACACTCAACTCTGTCTGCAATTAGAAAAAACATCCTTTTAAAAACAATTATTTTTAAATAGCAACATTTTCCTAAATTCAGTCCAAAAAGTAATGCCTTGCATATACACATATGGTGTCACTGAAATAGATAGGAAAAAATCAGGATTGCTAGTGTTAAAATAAGACTTAATTTATTTTGTTTTCACTCAGAGGATGCGTTTTCTATATGATTTCAGGAGGTACAGCTGATTAATTGAACAAGACAACTAGTAGTATTTCCCTTAAGACTTTCCAATTCTTCAAGTACCTATCGTGTGCTCTTTCCTTCTTTCATTTCCAAAAGCAAAATCTTTAAGATTCATCTGCATACATGTTAAAATCCTCTAGAGCTTAAGATAAAACATTAAGTAAATGGTGTCTGGGCACTAATTAACATTGCAATTGAAGGCAGAGTTAAGTCAGTTACTGCATTCCCCTAAGACAGGAGATAGGAGCTGCATTAAGATAAATTATAGGCTGTTCATACAAGCAAAAGAAAAGTTTTTACAGAAATCTTGCTTAAACATTTGGTTTCTTCAAATAAAGACTTCAGAGAGAGAGACTTTAGCTACACAAACAACTTTCTCAAAGGGAATTGATTAGATCCATTCTGAATTATAATTCCTCCACGATCAAATACACAAATCAAGAACACTTCCACAAATAAACAGAAGCTATTACAGTAAGGCCTAAACAAAATCTGTATTAGAAGCCCAAACTACTTTGATTTTCCTAATTTTAATTGTTGTAATCTACTTAAAAACCATCTGACTTCTTTTGAACTAGGGCTCAGATCACATAAAGAAATAGGATTCTATTGAAGACTCATTACAAAGCAAGCCATTTGTAAAACTTTAGAACAGCTTTTGAAATCTTGGCCAGGGACATTTGAAATGCAGCTGGTCTTCATCATTTGTTGTTTCATGAGGTCATTAGATTGAGAATTCATATTAACATGGTCTTTATTTATTTATTTATTTCTAAAAAGATTGATAAGAGGCAAGGACAAGTTATATTAGTTACACAAACAAACTTACCCGTGCACCCTTCTCTGGAAAACATTTGCATCCAGCACTGCAATTGCGGCCCCCACATGGCCCACTGTAGGACTTCTTTCCACCCTAAAAAAAAAAAAAAATTAAAAAAAATTGAATTTTATTACTATTTGTTAGCTGAAGATCTTATTTCATTAAAAAACTTGGTGCCAACACTTTTCACCTACACTAACTTTGTTGTGTGAATTTGCTGGGAAGTAATTGGGCAAAATGTAATTACATTTTAACTTCTTTTCAGAATCACCAAATAAACAGGAAAAAGTTGGGTTAAAAATTCTTTGAAGACAAGTGAATTTACAGAAGTTGGTGCTCTTCTGCAAGGTGCAGAGTGCTTCCTAAGGCTCTCAAACCCATAAAACTAGATGATGTTCAGAGATCCTCAGCATAGTATTAGACTAGAATCATAATTGGTAATGGCAACTCGTGCCTCAGCCATCCTGCATAAACAAGTATCTTTACATCAATAGGAACTACCAAGACTAATTTAATTTTGGGACCCTTGCATGTTTCTAACAACAAGAAGCTGCATCCCTAAACCACAAGAACAAAAGCTACTGGATGAAAGAAAATGGCATTTTAAACTAACACATGTGCAAGGAAGTGTGTAGGAAACCACCATGGATTTGGATTTAAACTGAAAATATATTCCAAATTCGCTGCACTGGCATTAGTTGTTTCAAGAATAATTACAATATTTATGTCAATCTAAGTCCCTATATCACAAACTTAATTCCCAGCTAATAGAGTAGATAAAAGTTAACTACACGAGTTTAGCATAGAATTTAGTTTAGAGAACTAGTTTAGCAGTTTGACCTGCTTCCTAAAACACTAAACAGGTTTGAAGGACTGGGCTTCCCAAAACCCTGCAATGCTACTGACAATACTGCAAGTCCTGGAAAAAGGGTCCCCTTTAGCAGTGTAGTTTTGTCACACACTATGAACACCCCTATCTCAGGAAACCTTCACTGTCCAGCATGCTCAGGTACAGTCCCCAGGCTTTGAAATTCTGAAAGGAATAAACATTTCAGCCTCTTATATCAAGGTGATCAAACTAAATGCCAAAACAAGTTCCAACTGGAGTTCAAATTTCCTTACTGAAAACATTCACAGAAGATATTTTTAAAGCTTTAAAATTTCCTGACAGTGAGGAACGTGAAAAATGAAAGACAATTCATGCTGCTTCTCAAGCTTCTCAACTTTTGAGCTTCTTTGAATCAGCTTTCTCAAAAAAAGTAACTGGTCTGACATCACTTGACTAATGTTCTGCTGAAGGTAAATAAAAACCTCCATGCATGCTGATGTTTTGCTAAATTAACACCTTTTGTTTTAGAAGGAACAGATATTAAAAAAAAGCCTTAAATCCAATCTCCCATACGTCCCTATCCAGAAAGGATTTTTATCTCTTGCTGTAAAATAGTCATAACAACCTTCAAGCAATTCCAAGAGGCATCCAGTATAAAAAAAAATTCTGTGAAACCACTTTGCAGACTTTCTGGCGTCTTTGTTCAGATGAGGCCCCATTAGATATGGGGCTTTTGGACTACTCATTAAAATCCTATGGTAGGATCTAACACAAAACTGAACTTTTGAAGAAAGGCACCACAGGAGAGGCACCATAATGGGAAATGCACCACAGACAATTCTAACAGTCAGCAGCAGAAAATAAAGAATAAAGTAGAGGTAAAAAAAAAACCCTAACAGTTAATAAAATAAAAATTACCAATCAGCCTATAAACAACCCAAAAGCAAAGAGAAGGAGACAAATTGTATCTAGAGGTTATAGAATAGACTGTAACAGCATCTCCAAGCTTTCTGCTCAGACAAGGAACGATCACCATGAACTTGAGTCTGCAATGTGCAACAGCAAGGGCTCAGTACATACAAACTGATCCCTGTCTTAATAGACGCCCTGATGATAAATCATTTCTTTGTGAACTTTTTTTTTAGAGTGAAGTGCACTAAGATACATATTTTGCCATGCTTATATGCACTTTTCACAGTGGAAATTTGGACCCACTGTGAAGCAACGTGTATCTCTACTCCTGACACTTAACTTTATGTTTAAACTCTTCACACACAGCTTTATGCCTCCAGGTAGTCAGATTATGCTTTCCCAGACACTTACTCAACCTTAAATTCTTCAGAGATTTAAACTTCCAGTCAATTTTTTCTCCAGTTTACTCCTTGCTCCAGCAGCCATTTGCAGAAGCCCTTGGGGCCATGGTTCTGTCCATTCGGCTGCCTCCCAGGAGGGAGCACTGGCAAAGCTTCCTCTCACCACAGCTCTGTATCCCTCTAAGGTCACTGCCTTGCAATAGATGCTGTCTCAGAGCATAATCTCCTGCCTCTGGTGGCAGTCAGGTCTTTCCCACTGGCAGAGGACTGGACAAAAATCCATGATTCCTTCTATCCCTCAAGCTCCTGCTGCTCCCATCAGCGATGCAGTGCAGTAAATGTGGTTCCAGTCAAAATCCCACTTAAGTCAAAAGAAATATTTCTCTTCAATTTATTGGAAGCTGGATAAAACTCTCAATGAGCTTTGTGAAAAACTGAAAGTATGTCCCTATTTTGTGTAAAATCGTGTTCACCTTGTACTTCAAGGTTTCTTTTTCACAGCATGAGGAGTCATTTTGCTCACTTGTGAATGAAAGCATTTGGAAAGGAAGCAAAGCAAAGCCAGCTGGCTCCAAACCAGGTGTACATGTCCTGAGTATTTTATTTAGGGGAAGTAGCTGATACCAGACACTCTATGACTATTTAAATCGCAAACAGCCATGTGCATAATTTTTGTGAACACAACTCTAAAGGCTGCATATAAGATTCTAGACAACAGTGTTCTCTTCTAAAAAGGTTAATACATTTTCCCATTCAAATATATGAATGCAAGGTCATTCAAACATGTACAGATTGTAAACTGACGATGTAAACATGAAACTGTCATACTTGTTCTGTGCATGTATTCAGGGAAGACATTTTTTCGTACTGCTTTACATTTCAGATTGATGAATATGCTCTTGAAAAAAAGTAAGAATTAAAAAAAATAAGGTTATTAGTCAGAGTGGTAAGCTCCACCACTATAAGAGAAATTAATGAAACTATTTTCATTTCATTGCGTGGAAGCAGACCAAGATCTTGAAAACAAGAAACAGAATAGCTGCACTGTTACAAAAAGACATACTCTGAGATTTAAATAGTCATAATATCAACTGAGTAACACATACCCTGATTTTAATTGAGTTATTTCAGGCTAACATAAGAATCAGTACCATGATTTCAATGCAGAAAAAAACCCACTCTATTCGTGAAGTATTGATACAAGTGAGAAACTATTATTAAAAGACATTCAAAACTAAGAGTCACTGTAAGGACAATTTTCATCTTGTGCTTCTGGTGTACCTCTATCAAGCATTTATGCACAGTTGATTCATGAAGAAGCAGCGGCATTCAAATCTTTCCATTGACTTCAGCTTGTTCTGGACTGGAGCCAAAGAGAGTAAAGAGACCTCACAGCTGTGATGCCATAAGAGGTGTCCCAGAATGTTAATTCCAGCTTCTCTAGAGCAATATACAATGCAACAGAATAAATGTACATGACCTGGAAGAACTTGCCTGCAAATCCAAAAACTGCAGGTAGGAGTAAGTCATCTAACAAAGGACTTTGGCAGGAGACCTCCAGGAAGCACAGCTCAGATGCAGAAGCTGTGGCTCAATTTCGCATCAAAACTTCTGCTCTGTTGCAAAGGATCGACTGCAGAAGACTTAAAAATTGTCTGAAGACAATGATTTTAAACAGATAGGAAAATGAAGGCAGAAGAACGGGCTGGGAGCATGTTTTGGGAAAGGACAGCAGGCAGGTTAAAAACATCATCTTTATCACAAGGAAGCTAAAGTAGCAGTGGTGGAAATGGGCAAATAAATTGGAAAAATTTAGTAAAGAATGGATTCTAAGGGATGGTAGCATGCAAAATTGGAGTGTGTAAAGTACACTGAAAAAAGACCATATTTGTGATAAAAGAGGAAAAAAGGATGAAGACAAAAAAAAAAAAGTGGACAATAAAACAGAAAGTGAAAGGATCCCTAACTTACATAAAGAGATATGACAGGGATGACCTTTCTTCCCCCAACACTTGTCTCCACTAACTTCCCAACTCTAGTTAAGGACTGTTCCATTACAGCAGTACAAAATCATAACAAGAAACTTCATAATCAAAAGCTAGAAAGCAAGTATAATAAAAACTTCAGAAATCTTCAAATAAACAATTTTCATATAATTCAGAATCTTATTACTACTGGCTGATGACTAATAAGGAAATTATATTCACAGTACCTGACACTCAGACACCCTTGCAAAATTTCACTGCAAAATAAATAGTGAAACCTAGTTCGCTTCATGAGTGTTGTGATAACCTCACTCATCTGAGCATTCGTGGCTTTTAGTTAAATTCATGAATGAAGACTTGGGGGGTGACATCATGGCTCTATACATTCATCAGAAAGGCAAATGCCATGAAAGTGAACAAATGTTATTTGAATAGTGTTCTCAATAGCCCACTGCTGCTCAGCAGCACTTTACACGGCCAGTAACTGAGAAGGTACAGAAACAGAGCTCTGGCAAGTATATGTAAATCAGCAATGGGGGTGACTGTCAGGGACAGAACATTGGCTTGTCCTATACTACCTAGTCAGAGGAAAGGACAATCTGGCACAAAAGCAAGTGTGTGTAAGTTTCCATAAATATTTGCAGAATTGAAGTTTTTAAGTAGAGGGCAACATCCTTCCAGTTACAAAGGCAAGACACTTAACAATTCTGTTGAACTGGTAATCCATTTTGACAGAGATGGATATGACACAGTGGCCAGTCACAATATGAGACAGTATTCAATAACTGCCACTTTTCCTTTGTTCCTAAAGCAGTTCATGTCAAAGCATCACCTTCCCATCCAGTCCAGTTCCAGCCCTTAGCACCAATAATGTCTGGAAGGCAAAAAAAGTGGGAAAAAACCCAAAGCAACCAACCTCATGAAACAAAAATTTGTAGAAGCAGTCCTCAAGGTCTCTGTCTTCTACACCTGCAAATTTCTCCTATGACCTGCTACATTAAAATCTGCTGTAAAATTGTGAAAAGCCTGAAAAAAGCATTTTTCATTGACTCTAACAGAATTAAAGTGTAAAAAACACATCTTCAAAAGTAAGAGACTGAACACTAACTAACACTAACTCGCATACCACACATGAAGTCAGGCTTTAAGCCCCTTTCTCACCCTGAACAGCACCTCATTCTTCTTACAGTCCCATGGAAATGACGGCCTCCAAACACTACAGCAGTAGGAATGTCACATACTGGTTGTTCCATGTTAACAGATTTGAATCCAGCTCTGAACAGCTCCATCAGCCCCAAAAGTGACTCAACTCCTCCACTGTGCAAACAAAATTACTAGAGAAGGAAAACCTTCACCTAAGTTAAAGGGATGCTCACAGTACTTATCATCAAAGTACATATCGAAGGTTAGCTGGCATGTGTCCACTGTGATTCATCCTACAAATTTGTACATAACATAGACCACATACTTCGAAAATATGACAGCAATTTTTTATTTGCATTTTATTTTCAAATGCATCATTCCCCAAAGCCACCTGTTAAAAATCTTTTCCAAATGAAAGCCCCAGAGCTGACTATGAAATTGTAAAACCCAAGGAAAATACTGGTAGAATCTGGCCACACTTTTAGTGATACTTTTGGCAAAATGCTGATGGATTAAGAAGTGAAGGTAGGAACAGCATCTCACCTCCTGCACCAAAGCTATCTACTAAACTCTCAGTATCTTTTGGATTTGAGTCAGGTGAAAAAAAATCTCTGCTGTAACAGCTTTTTCCAGTGAAGACACACTAAGGGTCAATGCAGCCTTATGTGTGAAAGAGAGCTGGGAGAAGGATGCTTGATCTTTCTGCTGGGGAGACAGTGATGAGTAGGATGAGCACAAGGAACTGCAAGGGACAGCGAGGGACATGAGCAGAACCTCTTAGCCAAGGGGCTTTTGAGCCATTTCTTCACATGGATGATGTGGTCTGCAGGCTCAGCTGACTCTGCATTAAACACTGTCTAAAACACAGATGGAAGCTGCAAACTGGGAGCTCCAGCCAGTCAATCTCACTGCACTTGAGCCTAGTCCTTTGCTTTCTGTTTGCATCCTTCAAGAATGTCAAAGAAGTACAACTTGTGTAACCACCAAGGTCACTGAAGCCATCACCAATCCTGTTCTCTGTTCTAAGGAATACCATTGGTTTCAATTATTTTCATGCCAGTTTCTTCCATTAAATTCTCTCCTAAGCAAAGTAAATCAACTTGTGGCAAAAAAACCCAAACCAAACCAAAACAAGAAAAAAAAACCACAAACAAAAAAAACCAAAAACCCCCCAAAATCTCCCCAGGTCTGCTCTGTTTGTGCACATAGGGCACACATATCCACACTAGTATTAATTTCTTTATTAACTACTACTTTATCTCCCTAATGAAAACATGACCTTCCCAATAACAAGGCTGCACAGTGCTGTAACACTGTTAAACATATCTTTAGTGAAAAAACACCAGAAGAATAAATTCTACAATTCCATGCTTAATCCTGATAACATCACTGAGACCAAAGAACACAGCTGAATGCGCTGCTAAACAGAGATGAACTTGGGCACATGCTGGCTTTGCTCAGAGAAAGCCCCAGGAACACCCTCAGGATACCTCTCGGAGCAAAGAGCAATTCTGCAAAGAAATAAAGATATGCATTAGCTCCTCCTGGATTTGCCTCAGCTTCCACAAAGGCCAAAGCAGTACAGCAGACTGCCCTTCCCTGCCACAGATGACTCTGAACATGACAGGGATAGAAAAAGTAAATAGCACCATTCTTTCTTTAGGAATAAACACCTTGAGAAAGATGAAAATACCTCTGAAAGAGAAGTAGTGTTATTCTAAAAACACATGAGAGAAGTGTGTAAAACTCCCTCTTTTATCTGACACTTTCATTTTAAATAAATATGCCATGTAGCTTTTAGCTGGAATGTGGCACATGTTTCTTTTGATTAGCCCATAGGACAAAATAAAATATATTTGGAATATTCCAGATTCCTTACTTGTCAGATTATGAAAAGGTTGCCCTCAGTACTGAATGCCCAGGTATGCACATTTCCACCGACATTGAAAAAACCAAGACAGCAACTTCTCTCCAAAGTGACAGAAATAATCCTGATTAGCCATAGCCATTTTTATACCTCTACTATTTCCAGAATGCATACATAGGATCCATCCCAAAACATGGTACACGATAAAAATGTCTGGGACTACTTCAACCACCACATTATTCTGACAAATAATTCTTATTCTACAAAATCCATATTTTAGGGAGTGAATGCAAGCAGTCCTCCTGACTGCAGTAGGGACTCCAAATCTGCAGTAAATAATCTCACACAGTGCCTTGTATTCAAACTGCTGGTGATATTATCAAGCCCCTCATTAAGAAACTCTGATGTCCCATGCTTAATTACCAGAGGACTACAGTTTTGAAAATGAAAATGAGTGACTAAGAACTGGGTTTACCTTGAAAAACGTTCCTGTAACAAGAGATTATTGCTGCTAAAGCTTGTGGTTAATTGATACAGAGATGGGCTGAGCCTCTCCATTTTACACAAAAACAATTAGCTATGCCTGTATCCCAAACTAATGGTTACAGACACTGTATTTGTCTGTTCAGATTATTAATGTACTTACCCAAGATTAAATTTCCAAAATCGATGGCACACATCAGCTGCAGACAGGGCGGAATCTGCCAAGAACGCCTCTCATGAGCAGCAAAAGTTAGCAAAGTATTATGGCCCACAGGTATAAAGTTTACTCATCTTTTCCAGCTCACTTTCAATATCTACATCAAGGTCACTCCTTCCTTTTGGGGTGAGACAGATAAACAACTCAGCAACTCATTTGCTCTCACCTAAGCTTTCATCCTATTTTTTTAAATAGACAATCTTCATCACACATTACAGAAGGGCCAAAAGGCCCAAACAGTTGAAAGTCTATATAATTATAGAGTATCTAAATAAAAACATATGCAGTCATATCCTGGAACTGTCAGTAGATGACCTGTTATAGTACCAACACGATTAACTCTTTAACCTCTTTGTCTGTAGACATTCTATTCCCTCAAACTCTGTGATCCTGAAAATAAGAGCTAGCTTGTATGTGGATGCATCCTCACTCATTTCCCTGGAAGTTCTGTCATTGACTGAAGCAAGAACAGAGAAATACCACTGCAAATAGCACAGTGAGACATCCCACTGTGTTTCAAGTCCTCTAGGAAAGATTTACTACATCAGCTTTGGAAAGTACCACGAACATGGTGCACATAGCGTGTTCTCGGTTAATTAAATCACAAAAGAAACCAGGGAGGCACTTGGTGCTCCACCCACACAATACTTCAAAGAGTAGAATCACAGAGAAATTGCTCTCCTTTAGGGGAAGATGTCTGCTACTATGTTTGATTTGGTCCTTGCACAATGGGTCCTTGTTAACTAATGTTTGAGCACCATAGTAGTAAACACAATTAAGAAAAATCTGTAGGTTTTTTTTAAATAGTAAACATCTTTGGAGCTGTTCCTCTATCCTCTATGCTATTTCTAGTGTACTATTTCTATCTTCAGGGAGTGGGACTTACCAAGTCACAACATGTCCCAGGAGCATACAACTGTCTACTCTTGGCTGTTAACAACTTTGCACTCTTGATTGATCCTTTTTGAGAAATGTAGAATATCACCAGGGTATCAGGACCATTTACAAATGTCTTGTGCTAGAACAGATGTCAGTGATAAAACAGTTCCTCTGTGTTAAAATGAAAAATAATGAATTATGCATGTAGTACATCCTTAAAATTGTATGCACATCTGTGTTCACTTTCAACAAAGCAAACAAATTAAAAGTAATAAGAGTAAAATTCAGACTTGTTGTTTGTCTGTAGCCCTGCAAAAGAAAAGTTGCATAAAAGGCCCATCCAAGCAGCAAATGCCGTCTAAATGCCCTTTGAAGTCCAAAGGCTTCCCATTTAGTCCCTAACAGAGGACAAATCAGTTGGCAATTAAAAATTTTCCAACACTATAAAAATATTAGAATTATAAAGAGTAAGCAACAGGTGGAAAATCACAAAAGTAAATCATGTTAAAAAACCAAGACTATGCCTTTGAGATACTATATCATCATGCAAGCAAGCTTACATAACTAAGCATAGATTTACTAAAATAATTTCCTTTTCTAGCTATAGTTGCAGAGAGTGAAGTGACTTTGATGAGCCCTCCAATCATACTGATGAAAATAACCATATTTCTAAACACAGCTTATCTATAAACACATTTATCTTAACGTTCTCTACAAACACACTGGTGGTCCTGCAAAGTATTTTTCAAACAAACTATCTCTGGGAAAAGACAGGGAGGGCAAAAATTTTATCTACTGGAAATACTACATTTCATACATTTTTTTCATTCCATATGGAACAAAGGTTAGGATGAAAGTAAACCTGGAAAATTAGTCTTTTCAGGATAAAATAAAATTAATGTTTTTGACATTGGAGAAAGAGATCTGGACACACATTTCGTGTTCTGCAGCAAGGCCAGGAGCTTGGGTTTCAGCAGCATGTGAACCCAAAAGCCTGCAGGCTCTGTCTGCTGACAGGAAAAAAAAAAAAAGGCAGGCAGAGACCAGACAGGTTTCCTACAGAAAAAAAAAAACTGATTTCCCAGCATTCATCTACACCAACAGATTCTTTGGGGCCTTTCAAGTTTTACCCCCAGTAGTATTCCCCATGAAAGTTGGTTTTTCAAACCATGGGAGCAAACAGAACATCTGTCCACCAGTTGGAAGCGAACAAGCAAGTAACATCCCAAAATGCAGATACAAATTGTAAGGGTGAAGGAGTGCAAGGAAAAGACAGAAGAGCTTCAGACCAGGCAGAGAAGAATAACAAGGGTTAGAGGACACAAGGCTGGGAATTCAAGACTTTTAGGTAACAGAAATAAAACCCTTTCCAAATTCTGCCCAACCTGTATAAACAGCTACAGCCAAGTCTGCTTGCTCCCTATGCTCCAGCTATGTCTGGGTTGCTTTGAGAGATGCAGGTCCTGGACATTCTCAGGAATCCCACTCTCACTTCACATTCACACAACAGCTCTGGTGGGAGCTCATCCCAGGCCCTGGAAATTCAAAGAGGAGACCAAGAAAAATTCACAAAGAAAAGTGTGAAAGTGTGCTTTTCTGCACTTCTTCTGCTCTGTAGAGCAGCAATGGCGTAGCCCCTGGAAGAGGTTCCTGGATCTATCTCTGAATCTGGTTGGACACATGTGCAGAACATAGCACCACAGTCCAGTTTTAGATGATCACTCAGGACTCTGAGGGTTCTGGTTTATCTGATGAATCCCAGACGTAAAATCAACCTGCGACTTCATTGCCACAGAATAATCACACTTTCATCACACTTAGATATAGCACATAACCTGCACAACAGGATGTTGTATGTACTATTACAGCTGCTGGCTCAGATTTGTTTTCTGGGCTGCCCCTCTCATTTCACTGAGGCTTTCAAGCAATCTGTCCTTTCACGGTAAAACAAGCCCTTGTAGTAATTCCACCAGCCAAGCCCTTCCCTGCAGGGCACAACTGCTTTGCTTAAGGATTCCCCTGCAGTCAGCCCAGCAAGCTCATTGCACACTCACTGCAGAGCTCACTGCAGACTCACTACACAGTTGAGCCATATGTAAACTAGACAGCAACTGCAGAAACCAAAAAAGGCTGTGTTCTAAGTGTTGGAGAAGACCCTGGCTTGTCATGATAACTTCTCTTCCTAGTGACACTGATAAAGGAGAAAATATAAACTGAGGTAAACAATTATAAAATGTCAAAGGAAATTTAAGTAGTTCCATTGTGTAGCCATGTATTTAATTTACTGTTAGGCCTATTTAATTTCAAGTAACACTTCTGAGCAGAGCGGATGTCTATTCATCAACTGTGGATCTTGCCAACTTTTGCCAAGACAAAATGTACAATCTCCATTACGGATAATCTTACCTGTCTGGAGTGGGAAAAGACAAAAAGCCTTTATAACATCTATCTAGATTAAACAGATCAGAGGTGCTACAGTATTTTGACAGGATAAGAGTATGTTTGCTGAGGAATAGGTACTGATTAAATCTGAGACAAAGTGTGCCGCAAACATTTCTTCCATGAAACCAAAAAAGGACAAAACATAGAACAGGCAGAATAAATGCATTGTTTTATTTACAAATATCCTATTTTTTAAAGTGTGTTTCTAGGCTACTAAGCGAGCCTGAACTTCAGAATGATGTATTAGAAAATACATAACCAAATGTCTCGGTTAGCTAGTACTGGATAAGGGAAGGAAAAACTGAGACAAAAGGAAACTATTCTTAGCAACAGCTAAAAAACTGAAAATGTGTCCTTGGAGACATCATTATCATAACTCCTCACTCAAGCTGAAAATAATGCAAACATTAATTTAATATTTTAATTTCCTTTTATTCCTCTATGTAAGTAAAACTTTTTTTTAGATTTTTTGTTTCACATATTATTTTATATGTTGGGGAGACAGAAAACAAGGCTTTTGTTTTCAGATTGTTTTACAGATAAGAGAAGGCATACAGTGAGCATATGCAACACGAACCTTAAGATGTCCAGTTTGTCACAGAACCTGACATGAAATTTGGAGATATATTTTTTTAAGTCAATATTAAACCATCCAAAGGAAAATCTGTCATCAGAAAGACTAAAACTATCTATGAAATTAGATTGTGGAGTCTGATGCAATTTAGAACAGAAATGCCTACTTAATATAATCTTCAGAACTCTTTTATGCCAAAGGCATAGATCTTTATCAATAGGTGTGTGTGCCCTTGCAAGCAACTGTTTGAAATGGTGACTTGTTAAAATTTTTAACCCTCTAATCCCCTTTCACCACTGTCCAACCTAAAGCCATACTGCCTGGACTTCTCATTTGGGACATGGCAAAAAGCAACTCAGGAAGTAAAAGCAGCTAAAATAAAGTCTTAGCTAATTAACATAAAAAAATGAATAAGGCTAAACAGTTATTTAATTCTGGAAATCCAAGCAAGCATGTTTACACAAGTTAGTTTGTAAAATAATAAAGTCATCCTGAAAGAGTACATTAATTCTGCTTAAGGCATTACCTTGCTCTGACTTCCCTGAAACCCACTAGATCTAATAATGGACAGATGTCACCTAAACAGAGAAACCAATACAGTGGAGATAAAAATCACCAAATTTCATGGAAATCAATATCTTATGACCTGTTTGTATAAATCCTCTTAAGCAGTCCCTCAGGACAGATTCCACTCTTGTGCAGTTAGAATTGCTCAGACATGGAGGACTCAGAGGGTAAGGCTTTTCATTTAAGAACCAGCTGCCACCATATTCAAAGTAAGTTTTACTAAAAAAAAAAAAACCAACAAAAAAACACCCCCAAAACTAAAAAGAAGAAAAAAAAAACCAAACCAACAAAAAAGGAAATATTGCTCAGAATGGCTATGGTCACAGCTGAAACCACACCACCAAATAACTCATCTGAAGTCCTAAACCATGCTTTGAGTTCATTCATTTCTTAGCTGTCAGGCATAGTGTGATAAGGGATGACCCACACTGCACAAACGGCACCTTCCCAGGAGATTAAAAATTGCTGTACATGCAAAGCACAAAACACACTACTAGAAAATTCTTAGTAACTTAATATCCAACCTTGAACATTATCACTCAGTACAGTAAACCCAACAATTCACAAAATGAAGATTAGTGCTAAAATTTACGGTCTCATTGAGCAACATGCCAGCTAAGCACAGCTGTCCCTCCTGAGAAAAAACCACCCACGCTATTTCAAACAACTTTTTTCAAGGACTTTGCCAACTTAAGCAGTTTCTTTTTATTTTTTTGGCCACATGCATAATAATAACATGGCAAATATAAGAAAAAGTCTAATGGAAGAACAAACAATTCTTCTCTACACTGGATATTAATTTCTCCTATGTGTTTTTGTACAGTCTGTCTTATTGTACTTTCACTTTCATGCTATTTAGTTCAAATTGTACTGTATTAAGGAAAGACTACTCCATTTTTTCCTTAATTGGTAAACTGGATTCTAACTTTTACACTGGCTCCTGTTGAAAAATACCATGATTTGTGACACGAAACAACAGATGTTCTTAAAATAACAGACTCAGATATTTCCAACTGCTATCACTCACAGGGAAATGCCAGGCAGAGAAAGGAACTCTTCTTATTGGCACTGGGCCCACCAGGGACCTGCCCTACAAAGTGCTGAGCACCCTGAGATTCATTGAGATGACAGCACACTCAGCAAATCAAGGACTCTCAGAACCAACAGAAAATATGTCCGAAAACCCACTATTCTACCAAATGCACCTGCATCATCCATCCTGTCATTCCAAGGCCAAACCTGTCATGCCGGCAGTGAAGTGGAACTAGACAGTACTGCCAGACTTGAGCAGACTCATTTGCAATGATGCTACACCTCTTTGCCCAGCAGGATGGGTTAATGGGTCTGTGCTGGTACCTTGTCTTCAAACCCTGCCACCCCTTCTCTAAACTCTATCTCTTCCCCATTGATTGGGAACGTGGAACAATGACTTGTGAGTGTCAATCCCAGCGGCCAGTCTGAACCCAAGCAAAGCACCTGTGAGCCCTAGCTCTAAGCTGGCCATACCAGCCCAGTCTGTCCTCAGCCAGAATGAACCTCCCAGCTCAGGTCAGGTACCTCTCTGCCAGTACTACTTCTGTGGTCTCCTTTGTACTGCTGAGGCCACATCTAGAGTGCTATGTCCAGCTCTGGGCTCCACAGATCAAGAAAGACAGGGAACTATTGGAGAAGGTCCAGTGGAGGGCTGTGAAGAGGGTGATGAGGAACTGCAGCATGTCTAATAGAAGGAAAGGCTGAGGGAGCTGGACCTGTTCAGGCTGGAGACAAGACAACAAATGTGTTAAGGGTGGGTGTCAGGACGATGGGACCAGACTCTTCAGTGGTGCCCAGCACAGAACAAAGGACAGTGGGCACAAACTGAAACACGGAGTTCCACCCCCTGAATAGGAGGAAAAACTTCTTTAGTGTGAGGGTGACCAAGCACTGGAACAGGCTGCCCAGAGAGGTTGTGGAATCTCCTTCTCTGCAAATGTCCAAAACCCACCTGGACAACGAGATTCCGTGCAGCCAGCTCTGGGTGAACCTGCTGCAGCAGGGGGGTGGATTAGGGGAACTCCTGAGGTCTCTTCCAACCCTAACATTCTGTGATTCTGTGTAATCATTTTGTACCATCTCACAATTTAACTCCTGTTTGAACTACAATGTATCTTCTAGGAAATCATCTAATCTTCCTTTGACTATCTAAACATGAAACTTCCACAACAGACTAGATGCAAAGTGGCTTAATTTTATGAAAACCTTTATCATTTCCTCTACAGAAGGTCAAGAAAATTAGTCCATTTAATCAAATTCCTCAAATTCACTGAATCAGAATTTTTGGGAGAAAAACTATTCCATCTAAACTGTTAAATGCGGTTGTATTATTAGACAGCAGGCTGATATGTATCGAGAAAAAATAGTAAATGTATGCATAGGTTTTACTGAACAAATTAGAATCATCTAGCTTTTAACTGTATGGACCATGAATTATCATGACAGTACCTCTTCCTTTTTCATCTAAGTAATTCCATACTAGGTACGGCTGTCAATTTTAAATTCTAAATTTTAACAGACATTTACTTGTATTTAAGCTTTCCAGCATGTAAACTCAACACCAGCCTTCCTGTCTTACATATAATAGAAACTAGGAGTTAACAGCATTTCTGTTAGCTGCCCTTCCTCTTTCAACCAAGGCTTACCCCTGAACTTTCTTTTTACACTTTTTATTTCTTCATCTGGTTAATCAAACAAGTTCTTTGCTGGCCTTTAGTCCAACGAAGTCCACTCACAAATCACCTGTGTTAATTTGCTGAAAAAGCTGTGGAGATTACCAGCAAATATAATGCAGGAAGAAAGACACGCTGGTTCCATGGTAACATGAAAGTCAATGAGCCCACCTTGAAACCTGGAAACAAAGAGCCCTTTCAGGACAGGGAGCAGAGGGGAGGGACCGTGTCTTATTGAGATGTTGGGTCCTTTCAGATTGTTTGCCAGTGAGATTTTTCTCAAGGAGAAAAGGCACGCTGTAAATTTGCCTTGCACATGTTCATTTCATTTTGGAGCCTATTACCAAGACTCTGTTGAATTCCCCTTGACCAACCCTGCCCCAAAACGCAGCAGCACAGACCACAATGAAAGCCAAACTCCTCGCAGCCCTCTTGCTTTGTTCAGGGATACACAGTTGCAATGTGGCACACTGAAGAATGCCGATCCTACAACCATCAGGGAAAAAAAAAAAAAAGGAATGGCCTACAGCATAATATCATATCCTAAAGAAGAAAATTTGGAGAGAATTTGGGAAAAAAAGCAGCAAATTTAGCATGAAGAGAGAAAACCCATCCATCTGAACTGACAAAAACCTTACAGACCTGCACTGAATTTCCCAAAGCCACCTCTGCCCAAGCATCAGAACAGGCTTAATAATATTTATGTGCATTGCAATTTAGGAGAATGTTTCAAGACTCCCATTGCATGGCCCTTTGAAGGGTTAAACTAGGGAGCAACACAGAGTTTAGATTTGGGCAAGGGATAAATTAAATTTTAGTGTTTCGTGTTTCCCAGAATTTCTGAACATGCAGGAGTAGAAACAATTTATACTTCGAACTGTCTAGAAAGACTGAGTTATTTAGGTAACTTCAGATTAAAGAATTTGCTTTTTACAAGATGATTTTACTCATCAGCTCTCAATAGATGTGACTCCCAAAGCTGCAAGACAACAGTAGCCATGTACCTACAGATGGACCCGGCCATTACCTTGTGGGTAACAATTACAGACCACATCTCCCTCCCCTGCACGTTGAGCCAACCAGGTGTGTTCTGCCAATGAATACACTTTAGTTAAACTCCCCAGCCTCCTTTCTTCCCAAGCTGCTTCTTTACTTCAGCTACAGAAGGCTTGGGAGACAGTAAATGCAGAGGCAGAGACATCACCTTCCTGGGCTTGCAGGACACCAACATCCAAGAAACCTACAAAAGCTCTAGAAAATATTATTTACTATAGTGGTAATAGCTGAAATCCCCAAAACAACTAGCCAAAAACTCTGGTTCAAATTCTTGAAGATGTCAAAACCATTTCAAACCAATTTTTGAAAAGCTGTGTCTTGAAAGTCCTATTTTTAACTCTTATTATGATTGTTCTTCGCATAGAAGAATAGGAAAAAATTAAAATCTAAAATTTAGTGAGGAAAATTTAAATAATGTTATAGTTACAGGCCTATAAACCAAACAAAAGGCATTTTGGTGAAGAAAATCAGTGTTTTCTAAGAGAATGCTTTGTACTGCAGGCATCATTACAGCATTTTGTATGTAGCATTATTAACACATGCAGAAACAGAGTACAGAGCAGAGCCATTCAGTACAGCAGTCAGACTATATCAGCAGGACAGACTACTAACACATGCACAGGACAATCCTAGGTAAGTATCAGGACTATTGGCCTCTATTCAAGTTAATGTTAGGGACCTGAATATGTAAAAAAAAACAACAAAAAAACAGATAATCTTCCTCAAAAGGACTGACATCTGAGCTCACAACACAATGAAACAGAAATTTTCATAACAAATAACTGAGTAAGGAAGTTATTAAAATAGATTCCCACAATTTCCTTTTGCTTAAAAGCCTCACAGAAGAAAAAATTCAATTCTCCAGGCCTGAGCTCTGAGAACATCTACAACACAAGGCAGTCACTGCATTATTCTCCAGAGGTGGATATAAAGCAACAGTGAGAAAAGCTGTATAGTCCTTCAATCCCTGAAAGCATCCTGCTAGTAACAATCTCAACCCAGACAATTCCTGGGTATTTTTCCCACATTATCACCTATGAGGCACACATACAGCATTATCTGGTTTCAGTAGCACTAAACAGAAAGAGCATGTTTGTTTCAGAGGCCCTCTATTTGTTCAACACTTTGAAGTTGAATTTTGGCAACTTACTCAATTGCTTTAAGACAATTATTAATACGGTCTCTTGATGACTGTTGAAATCATCATGTATTTGCCATGACATGAAGTAACTGGAAAGTTGTTATCATGTTAA
The DNA here is from genome assembly GCA_013400175.1 of Phainopepla nitens. NCBI lineage: Eukaryota > Metazoa > Chordata > Aves > Passeriformes > Bombycillidae > Phainopepla > Phainopepla nitens. Next base: position 103,138 of record VXBQ01004377.1, read on the forward strand.
AAAAAAAAAAAATCCTAAAATGTACCTTGAACTATTGCCTGATGCACCAAGAAACGGGTGCTACGTTACTTCTCAAACACATCGGGACAAGGGACAAAACACATCTGCTGCAACAATATTCAGAGTATTTTCACTGACACAATTCTAGTTGACTTAGTTCCTTCACTCTGCTCAATCAATAAAAGTTTGAGTACGTTTTTAGTACCTGAATAGGCCACTTAGAGTTTGATTTGGCAAGTTTTACTCACACAATCATCCTTAGTTTCACATTAATTCCTCTGGACTGCAAGCTGCTGCTCCAAGTCTCACTTCCACTCCCACAGATTGCTCTCCTGCTCTTGTCCCTCCCCATTCCCACCTCTTCAGAGCCAGCAAACTGGGAGCCTGTGGTAAGAGAGGGTCAGAAAAACAGCAGAGAGCACTTTTTTGTCAGAACAATAAACTGATTGATCTGCCTCGCCATCTGATCAATTGATCCAGCAAAAGGGAGGCAGGAAACCACAATCAGGACATAGGGTAGCCCACACTTAGATCGGATTAAGTGCAATGTAAGAAAGACTGCACTTCATTGAAGAAAGGGGATACAAGGTTTGAATTTAAGTATTCAGTTGTATTTACTTCTCTCACTTTGATGGGCTCAGGTCCTCATGGGATTAGTCTTTTTCTTTGCTGGGTGCACTGGCCTGACGGCCAAAGAATCTGACCTCACTAAAGATTTGCAAGTACTTGTGAATCCTGCATTCAGAGAGGTCAATGGAAACTTCTGACAGACTCCAACAGAGGCCAGATTGAGCTTGTTACCAAAATGTCCTTCTCAAGCTAACTCAAATGCCATTTTATCTGGCGGCTGAGTACTGGCTGTGTCTCAAGGGAGTATTTTGTGTGCCCAGCCCTAAGCTGATATTTAGACAGTGTGCCCAACTTTTAGTTGACATTTAGACAAAGCATCTCGTGCATGCACCAGAAATTGTAGTTTTTATATATATATACAAAATTATGGATATAAAACTACCAAAACATTTTCCATACAGCCCACATTTTTAAGCTATGTATAGGTACCAGCCATGAACAAGATTTAAATGTCATTTTGAGGGTACCTTCGTGTTTACCAGCACCAAGAGAGCATCTATGGATTTTAAAGACAGAACTCCACAAATACAGTCTATTATAGCAAAGAAGTAGGTTACATACTCAGCTCCATGCTTCCTTTTTACCTCTTATTAGTGACCAAGGAACAAAATAATTTGCCATCTCTTGCACTTGTTACACTGCTGCTCCCTGACATTTGGAATTTCTTCACAATCATCTCCTGCCAAAGCACAGCAAAGATCCAGCTACTCAGCTCTCAATATCAGGAGGTTTAGACCCTATTCAGGGTTACTTTCTTATTGTGAGAGACTTCACACTTCATTTCAACCCATACCAAAAGCCATGCAGGGCAGGGAGCAGTGGGTGTACCTGACACATGAGATGACTGGACAAACATGCCAAGGAAGGAGCTCCAGAGCAGCAATCACGGCATACACGCACTCCAGTCTAGGGGTGTCACAAAATTGAACTGTGGGGCAAAGGGACTGCTAATGCTGTTACAAGACTGGAACAACAGGACTGCTTATGATGCTCTCTCCTGCACAGAATTTTAATATAAAGACTACATATGGCAGAGGAGCATATTTCCCAGCAATGCATTAGCTACTAGGCCATCAGAGTCATCATTTTAAGACAGTAAATAATTATATTGAGATTGATAAACTTCCTTGCCTCAGCTGTTGGAAACTAAGCCAAGACTAAACACATTTGTACAGCACTAGTAAACTTTCACCATTTGAACAGCTTTCCTGTTATTGTCAAACCTATAAGCAAATAATCCTTCTGACTGACCATATGGCAGAAGGACAGCAGCCCAGAGAGGCAGCAGTATGAGAGAGTAATTTCACATGTCAGTACAGTTTTGTAGGGGCCTCTCACAAAGCAAGGAACAGCCAGTCCTTGTAATGAAAGTTGCAAAAATGTCATTTTAAGAACAAAGTGCTCTGGCCTATGGTCCTGCTTAACACCCTCTCTTTATAAGCAGATGTTTAAAGGTCATATTATATCCTTTTATAAACTAAATCACAATAGTAATGTTCCTTCATTTCGCAACTACATTTGCAAAGCCAATGTTTTAGCACTCTACTGAATCTTAACCTGCTTGTGGATCTGGGATCTTTTAGATTCTGACTGCAGTCTGTAAGACTTAAGCTTGCTGGATATAGGACATTTAAACAAACTGGACAGACACAAGTCCATAAAACCTAAAAGTGTGCCCATAAGTACTGAGGGAGCCAGCTGATGTTGCACGGCTGCTCTTGATTATCTCTGAAAAGTCACGGTGAGCAGATGTTCCTAAGGTCTGGAAAAAAGCAAATCTCACTCCTATCTTGGAGAAAGCCATGAAGGAGGATCTGGGGAACTACAAGGCACTCAGCCTCCTCTCAGTCCCTGGGAAGTCAATAGCGCAAATTCTTCAGAAAACCTACTCCAAATACATGGAGGACAAGAACATAATCAGAAACATTCAGCATAGATTTGTTAAGGGAAAATGATGCCTAATTATCCTGATGGCCTTTCAGGATGAGATGTCGGGGAGGGGAGGGGAGAGGGAGAGAGAGAGGAGTTGTTTACATTGACCTTAGTGAGGTGCTCAGCAGTGCCTCAAGATCCTCTTAGAGAAACTAATAAAGCACAGATTAGACAAGTGGACAGTGAGATGCATTGATAATTGGCTCAATTGCCAGGTTCAGCTGACACTTTAAAAATAAACTGAATGAAGTTTTACTCATGGTTTATATGAGAACATTTAAATGAAGCCACCATGACTGAAGAAGCTCAGTATCATAAAGGATGAAGCTCTTTACTTCAATGGTCATAACTTTAAGAGGACCTACCTGATCCAGTCCAGCTGGGATAAAGATACACAGAATATGAGAGCCAACTCAGGTGTCTTTCTTTATGACTTAGCCTGAGACTTCAGTGCATTGTCATCTGAAAGCTAGCAAATAATGTGCTGAAGCATCACCAGAAATACATCCCTCCATGGTTTTGCAATTATGCTGTATTGTTTTATCTTAGCACTGTCCAAATACTTAAGACTCCATTAAAAACTCTACCTACTGCACAAGTATCTTAGGTAAGTAATTTACCTAGCTGGATTCTTTTACTCTCCTCTGCAAATGCTGTTTCTAATGGTTGATTTTAGAATGGCTACAGAAATGATATTGCAGAAATCAGAGGCTGTCAGTGTGAAATGGCATGCAAATGCAGCATAAGACTAAATGACAACATCAGTGTCAAGCACAGTTAAATGCTTAAAACTTGGTTTCCTGGCAAAATGTTTTTTCATACACAGCAGCTGCTAATACTTAGAGCTTAAAGTATGCTGGAAATACTATATACTTCATGAGTGTTAGCCAACAGCTTTTCATCACCTTTATCACTATTCCCATTGACAGCTGCAGAGTGAAATACAGAGGGACATTAGCAAAATGACAAATGGTCACAGAGTGCTCCCACAGCCAAAACTCTGATTTTTTTTTTAATTCCAGTTTGGCGCTTCCACAAGGTTGTTTCTCTTACAGTAGACCATCTTCAAAGACTTTTTTTATGTTAGCAATGTGAAGCAAAACAGTGCTTTCAAAAAACAGGAACTGATGAGATGTAAACAATGACGAGAACACATCTGAGAACATATCTAAAAAGACCACACTACTGAAATTTACATTTATTCACAGAACAAGGTTATTCACTTTCCTCCCACCCACATTTTGATTAGGCCAATTCTGCCTTTATTTGTACATATGTATTTTCTGTCTTTAAACAAATATATGGTGTCATTGTTAGAGCAAAGTAAACAGAATTCTGTCAGGGATATCTGTTAGAATTGCTCTTTGTTTCCTCAGTTTGGAATTTGAACAGCATGTTTAAAGAAGACAGCTCCAGGAGAGTTTTACAAACACTGACATTTTAAACAGTGAAGACTGTTTACCTGAAGACTCCAGGGCCTCTTAAATCATAAAATCTTCCCACTCAGGTCAATGGACTATGGGAACAACTGGATGTTCTGTGACTTCTACCCACCTTGAATGCAGCAGAAGAAATCAAGTAATTGAAGGTAGAAGCACAAGAATATAGGGAAATGTTCAGATATCCTTGACCAAGATTGAAAGATTGCATATCAGCAGTTGAAATGTGCTGATTTTGTGCTGACACACAAAAAACCCCAACCAGAAAACCCAAACAAACAAACAAAAATAGTATCTCTTGTAATCACACTCAAACATTGCTAGATAATATAGACAGGATCCCACTTCCCTCATACTCTTGAAGAATTCATGGTCCTTTGAACATTCTTTCTGAACATTCTTCTTTACACATGAAATAAAATATAAGGAGCAAAATTTTTCAATAACAACACCAAGTATCAATGCTTGTCATAAATCAATGTATTTAGAGCTACTCACCATATACACATTTAACTTTGATTTCACTAGGAGAGCTCTAGAATCTTACTGGCCAAACACCTGCACACAATCTTGTCTGAATATTATATGTTACTCTCAATATTCAGGTTGTTTGTAGAAACTACTTTTTCAAAACCTCAAGAGAGTCAGGGAAGGCAAGGGCGAAACAGTTCAGCTGGCCTCCTTATTTCTGTCTCTGACAAAGATATATACATCTGCAAGAAGTCTTGGATCCAAGTTCACAACTGATGCCAAGCAGGGACTTTGAAATCAACACAATCAAGAACATATGTGGCTCATTTTCCTAATTCAGCCTCATATTTGTTTTGAGTTGTTTGACACTCACATGTTCAGAACAGAATATAGAAAATTATTTAATGTATATCCTCACATAACTTGGCACTGTACATTACAGTACTGACATTGGCCAGCATACAGCAAATAAGAATGGTCACCTTTTTTTGTGCAGGACCACAGTTCTATTCATTACAAAACATGTCACCATGATGTAATGGGTCATTTAAATCTACACAAGGCCAAACAATCTCTCAGTATTATTTATATGAGCAACTCCCCAGAGCTGCCATACATAAGCCCCTTTAAATTTAGTAACTACGGGCAGAGATAAATATATCTCTCAACAGATCTAAATAACATAGCAAATATATGAGTCTGGCACTAGTACAGGTCAGCAAAACTCCAAAATAGAATAAGAGGGAGCCACCTCACAGCTTGGACACTGTAAACTGCCCCTCCCTCCTTCCATGCCCAGCAAAAATTGTTAGGATGGTACATGCAGAAAAAGCAAGAGCCAGAACACAAAGAATGTTCAATTTTTCACATACCTAATATCTAAAATGTTAAAATATGTACTCATTTCTCATGTGGCTTAAACCAGAATTTTGACTAGAGGAGGTATATTTCTGTAATCATTCTGTACAACCTTGACCATCAACCTATGGCTCATGTATGTTGAACTGCATTCATAAGATCTAAATGAATATAAAGCTGTCAGCTTCAATCATTTTGTATTTAGAAGTATTTTTCAAAAGCTACAGTTCCCACTTTTAACACCCCTCTTTAAAGGTCAGAATGAAAAGGAAAGAAATCATTCATACTAAAAAGGAAAAATAAATTGCACATAGTTTGGAAAAAGAAACATGTAAGTCTTGATCTTGTGAGATTCCTTGGAGTGCAAAGGTAGCCTATACTGTCTAAGGCATTTTCATGTCAGATTAAACATATAAGAGCTGTGTGAATAATTGTACTTTGATTGCAATAGTACTGTCTTCTTAATGGACCTATTAAAAATGAAGTGTTCAAATCACCCTCTGCTTTGAGTACTTTGATTCCAGAAATAACAGCAGAAGTACTCATCTAAATTTTAAGAAAAGAAAAATTGTACAGGACTAAAAAGAGCTCAGTATTGGCAATAATATTTTGATAACATCAAAGTGTCAAGGTATAACATATGCTAGACTGGCTTGAATGTGAATCCTGATTTTCTCATTGGATTTTTCCCTTGTTCAGGAAGAACTCTTGCTGCTGGGAGGAGATGGACAAGACTTCTGACCCCTGCTCCTGCACTTGCTTAAAAGGGAGGGCAAAGGTCACACAGAAAGAAAAAGGTTTTAAGCTTTCAGTGGAAGGGCAGATGTAGGCTGGAATTTAGCTGGAGGGAGGGAAAAGAGACAAGAAAGAAAAAAAAAATAATTCAATCTGGCTCACAGCTCTTCTACAAATGCTGAGTTATATGAAACTCATTTGCAAGACTCTAAGGATTAAAGTTCTTGATGAAATACTGTATTGGCACTTGTAGCAAAAATAAATAAAATAGCTTTCTCATTCCCATAAACAGCTATTGCACCTCTCCAGTCAGCCTAACTCCCAAGTTCATCCACCTTACTTTCAGCTGCCAAAAGAGCTGTACAGTTTTCATTGCATTTCCCAGGACACAGACTTTCTTCTGACCTTCAGATCTGCAGTCAAGTTCATCTTTTAACTTTCCTCCTCTAGGATAAGAAGATGCATCTCCCTGAGATAAGACTCTCTGCTGCTCCCCATTTTCCCCCAGAAGCAGGACTGCTACAAACCTTGCTGCTCTAGTTCGCAACTACTGCTGAACTTCGATAGTTCTTTCAAAAAGGAACAGAAGATGCCCAGTAGTTAGAGATGCAGGATCAGAAGACATTTCCTAGGGTTTGTCCAAAGAGGAGGACAGGACTGAAAGGTCCCTCTTTCTACTTCTAGTATGAGTTTACATGAGCCATTCACTGCACTCACATTGTGCAGGAGCTGGAGCTCAATATCCTGTCATGCAGTAGGTGGTAGGATGACTCTTCACAGACTCATTACTGTCCCACAATATCAGTGGCTTTTTTCTAGTCTCACTCACCACTGAAGAGGAGAGAGACAACAAACTGCTTTTGGCAACCCTCCAAGCTCCATTAACAAAGATGCACGGTACAGCCTATGGAATTTAAGCTGGCCCTTCAAAATAGTGGTCAAAAAGAAAATTCCTTCTTATTCACCTGGAAGATATGCGCTAAGTTTCTGTATTTATAGGTAATTGTGGTGGCTTAAAACATGAACCAGCTGTTTGGAGGCTCAGTGAGGGAAGTATAGTTGCTGTTCACTCTCATTTGGAACACTAGCTTGTGCCCAAAATTTCAGGGGCTGCAAGGCTTAAATTTCTTGCCACACAACATACAAGAAAGAAAGTTCAGGAGAAAAGATCTGTTTTCTTTATAAACAATGGTAGTTGATCATAGCCAGCACAACATTAACAAATATAACACAGTAAGATTATTTCATGTGTCTGAAACATGCTTGGTTATGTATTTTATATTCATCTAGATAGCTAAAGAAATACAGAGAGCAAAAACAATGCTGTATCGTTCCCTTTCTGTCAAATTACTGTATTAAAGGAAAACTATATATTTTCCCATCCACAAACAGCATTGGCTTTATCCTCTTGTTAGCATGTAATGTAATATAATCACTACTGAACCTAAGAAGTGAGCGAAATTCTTGCATTTAGTAATAATAAAAGCATTGATATCCTTCGCTGACTACAAGTTGGGAGAAGAATTTCACAAACTATTTTTCAATATTGTGACACAAGAGCATGACACCTTCACTTGGACTGAAGAAGGAACATTGTTGTTTATGTAGTTTCCTTACAAGGCCAACAAATACAGAGATTTGCAAAACATCCCAGAAGGACGCCTTCTGAAGAAAACTTCATTAAACACTTAATTTCTTGCACATGATCTAGTATTTGATTGCTTTCTTAATGGTTAGAAAATAAAAAGGGGAAAAAAGGGGCAAAAGAAAAGGCTCACTAGCAATGAAATCCCTCCTTGAAATTATAAGCAGCAAGCTGTCTTTTAATTAATTCTGGCCCAAAAACTACTTCTGAATTCATGACTGATCACAAATCCTTATTTTAAAACTGACCATTAAGTTATTCTTGAGGGACAGATCCAATTTTTATTTAAATATCTTAGAGAAATGTGTCTAGATGTATTTTGACTTTGTTACAATAGTGACCATGACCCTTGCCTTGACATGAAGGAATGTGTGTATCTCACAGGAAAGTTGCAACCTTTTGCACCCAACCCCATCTAAAAAATCCCAATCTCAGCACAATTGTGTTGTCATAAGAAGCCTCACCAGAAACATAAGTGATAGAACAGACAGGGCTGGGAATTAGCAGGAAGCATTTATATCTCAGGCCATCCTGAGCTATCGTGGGCTCTGATGACTTAGACTTTCTTTCAGATGAGATAAAAAACAGAGGTCCTAGCATCTGGTGGCCATTAGGAAGCTAGAGATATTGGAGTTATTAGGCACTGAATCCTGGTCATATTCCAAGACAAATAAGTTTATTCAACCTTCCTAAAATTTCCTGTTTCAGAGAAAAACATATATTCTTCTAGCCACGCTAAGGTGCTGTGCAGTGTTTTCAGCATGCTGCAAAACAAACCACTAATACTGCAGGAATACACTGCCCTCCACAATGACAAAGCACTTGTTTCATCTGTTTTATCTGTGGTCTGAGAACGGCTATATTAGGTTTTGTTACCCACATAACTACCCTGAACCCTCATTCTCCACTGATGGACTGTGGACAGGCTGCACACCCTGCAGTGGGACCTACAGAAATAGTTCACATGGATGAAACCCTTTAGAGCTGCTGGAATATCACTGCAAGCAAAGCATAGGTGTCCAGCTGTGCTGTGTCCCACCCTTCTGTAGACCTCTCTTGTACACCCACATGCCAGTTTACAACAGTGTGCACACTATGAAAAACAATCTTTGTGTCAGAGGTGAGCACTGACATTCCTTATGTCAGTCAGTCATCTGACCTTGGTGCTCACAAAATTACCCCTCTTACCATCCTCCTTTGCTCACAAAACGACTCAGGTTATTAATAGTTATTCCCCAAGTCATGCCTTGGTTAACTGGATATGTTAGCTCCAAAACTAGATTGGCTAAATATCCTCTTCTCCTTTAATCTTCCTCTAGAGATCTAAAGTGCCAAGGAGAGGTATTGAATAACTAATTGGGATATGATGTCAAATTTACCCCAAAAACTCTTTCCACCTGCTGTTACTGTTCTTTGAGATTCCCAGGAGGTCAAAACTAGGCAATAGCTGTATATAAACATACACCCACACGGATTTTTACTTGAATCAAGCATAATAACTTTGGATACCCTAATGTTAGTCTGACCCAAAGATTATAACCTTGATTAATTTCTCTATTTGTAGGAGGAGTGTGCAATGTTCTCAGAGTGAAAAATGAGATGCCTTTTCTGGCTGGGGCAGATTTTCCCTCAGTAAATGAAATAATTTGATGTTTTCTAGAAGACTAATGTTTCTGTTGTTGCAAGGAAGAGAAGAGAATGATCCTTTTGGACTGCTGATCTTTGACTCAAGAGATTTATGCTCTGAGCTATCACATCAACAATCAGCTTAACAATAAAATCCTGTTGCAGAAAGGTTCCTTTTTTATGGTCCCTATTTACACAGCAGCAGCATAAAGCACAGCTGTGCTCTGAGCTCACTATCCTGCTACAAGACTGAAAAAGAACAGTTTTGGGAGCAATGGCAATTGTTTCCAAGACTTTGTACTGCCAGATGATTACCAACACCTTCCTACTGCAGTAAGTGATTTTAAATTAAAATCAGTCTTTAAACGCCACTTCTGTACCCATCAACAACATTTAGCTCAGGTATTCTCTACATTTTTAGAGACAGAGAAGCTGCCATCCTTAACCAGAATGAATATCAGAGGAAGCTGTGTGTACACAGTTTCTTAAACAGCAGCAGCACAATTCTACAGTTGATGTGATGAGACTGCCCCTTGCTGAGCAATATTTTCCCAGGATTTCTTTAGGTTTCACACATATCTGGCAGGTTGAAAATCTTTTGAAGTAGGGATTGTATTTCAACTTTGATTTTTCATGTATGAGAGCACACTAGGATCAGATGTTGAGTGACCTGAGTTTATAGGTGGGAGCATTACAAACCTAGATAAACGTGCAAGAAAGTTCACAGCTTCACAAAGTTGTGAGTTTCAGAGAAAAACATATTCTATGTGCACATGCAGATACTTAAATCTCACAGATTTTTTGACCAAGCTGATATAAGTACTGTGTGAAGAGTATTTTTGAAAAGTAAAATCTGAGTAAGATTGCATGCTCTGGACTTCTAATACATGCTAGGTTTCCTTCCTCTAACCACAAGAAAAACAATTCACAGCTATCTATACTCCCACATCCATCACACAGACAAACCTGCTGTGACAGGCACAAGGCCTACACTTGCCATGGGAGAAATCGTATCAGAGCTAAAAATTCAGCTGTGAACTGATCCAACCATTAAGTTCCTAGCCTCCCCCCATGAGAGACAAACAGCAACTTCACACTGCAGAGCAGGGGTTGTACATTGTACCCCCTGACACCCCGCAGACTCCTTTGTGGTACAGAATACATTAATAAGGGCAAAAGGTTACTTTCCAGCAAAGTTTGTAAATTAAATTCTATAGAAAACCAAACAAAAGGTTACATGAGTGTTCATTTACCTACAAGTACTGAGCTCAAAAGAAAATATTTCATTTCAGATTTTGCCAAGGTGTCCTAACAACGGCAGCTTATATACCATAGGTACTCTGCAGACAAGGCTAAATTAATTAATATCAAGTTTCCGCCAAATGTATGACCTGTGAAAGGTTTCAAATAAGTTTTTTCACTAAATTAATTTTAGCTAAAACCTTTGATCAAAAACAGTATGCAAAGAGCAACTGAAAGAAAGAACATACTTTGATTACTTTTAAAGCACATAGGCTTGCAGAGCAGCATAAATGGGAAATAAAGAACGAATTGTTACCCAATTTATTTAGTTAGATAAATTATCTTGTCCTAAGATATAAATTGTCCAACTTTTTGGTATTTAACCTGGCTACAGAAATATTCCCTGCCTCACACTGAAGAGAACAGCTTGTGCTTGTAAAAGTTTGCAGCAAATCCCACACTGAACTGCCAGAAGGGACGCAGCAGAGGCGCTGAGGACCCGGCAGCACCAGCTGCCCTCCATCCTCCCTACAGACACGTGCACCCACAGCCGGCCAGGCACAGCCTCCTGCTAGGAAATAGCAACAGCAAACAAGATTCCTGGCACCTGGCAGGCTTCTCTGCTGGAGTTTCTCACTCCATTTAACAGCTTTTCTCCTCCCACTCCAGCTCATCCACAGACACAGCAATTAAAAACATTATTTAGAAAAGGTTCAATCAATTACTGTCTTGTAAAAACTGAACTTTGTTCAGAACACTTAACTGTGTCCAGTTTGCATCAAACATGACACAACCAAAACAGCAGATCCTGCACGCCAGAAAGTATGATTTATACTTTCCTTTCCTGCTGTCCAACTCAGACCTTTCTAAACAGATCTCCATCCAGCTTGTCAGATATCCTAACTCAAACAGGTCCAGGTGCCAATTACTTCCTACAAAGAAGCAGGAAACCACAGAGTTGACAGGTATGAGATAATCCAGTCTCAGGAAAACCATCTCCTGATTTCCTCAACAGTGCATAAGTCAAATATCCAGATGTTGCATGACAGGTCTCTACAGGCAAGCACCTGACCTAAAAGCTGTGGAAGAAACCCTGATACTTTAAAAATTTTGTTTTCTACTAGTTTCCTCAAACAAGCTTTAGGGATAGAAACTGATATTTTATTTTATATATTAAAAAAATAGCATGTGCTGCTGTTAAAACATTAGCTTTCTAAAGCTAGTAGAGTTAAGACACTAAATCCTTGGTCTCATTAAACCCAGCCCTCTTGCAATAGTTCAAGGAAAAAACGTGGGCTCACTTGTATCCCTGTGCAAAATGCTAGATTACTTTATGTTTTTATTTACATTATGCCTTTACAATTTGAACAAAAGAAAGTAATACTAACTTTGTTCTGTTTCTTTGCACAGATGCTATTTGTTTGGTACAGTCTAATTTTTTAAGTAATACTAATTTCTACCCAGCCTCATGGCACCTGAGTGGAATACATGTAAAGAAAAGAACAAGATTTAGGTAAAGTCTTCAGTTTTGTGAAAATAAAACTGAAATTAAAACTTGCATTCAGATTAGTTTTTACAAATTATGTACTTTGTATATTATTATCATAATTCTCTATTCATACATATTAGAAGAGCTAGTAGATTAGTAATGAAAATCAAGAAAGAAAAACACTTGCATCACCTTAGGAACTTGAGGAAAACGCAAATAAGCACTCATTCAACTCCCCACTAAATTTGTTTGACTATTACCAACAGTTATCTGCCTTGAGGCATACCTTCCCCTCTGGGAGCAGCTCCCTCCAGCACAATGCCTTAAAAGAAAGGAAAAATACATGCAATTTTTGATTAACAGGCACACAAACCACAGGGATCAGAATGATTATTTTACAGATATAACATGGTATGTAGCATTTAAGAAAGTTACACAAAGCCATTCAAGCCATTCATCAAGCTATATTGATAATACGATCTAGGATTCTTTATGCCACAATCAAGTCCTTATGTTTTATCTACAAAATACTAGCTTCCTGCCCTAACTATAAAATAGCTGATAGAAGTCAATATCCTGCTACAGTTTCTTGATATCATCACACAGGAATTAGTGATTTCAGGCTTATCAAGAGCAGAGGCTGCAGTGGTTATAAACTGAGCAAGCACAGTAAATTTCACAACTCTGTCAAGTATTTGAATGAACTGCGGTGGTTTCATCTTACAGAGATAAACTGGCTCTAAAGAGAATTTGAATTCCTTTCCCACAGCAGTTTTATGATAAATTTAATGGAAGCATTTCAGCGCTTCTGTGCAACGTTTTTGAGATACAAGTTGATACTAGTGCTACTTTGATACAGTCTGAGGTAACATCTAAATAATCAGGTTCAAGATGCCACTGACATTCGATATATAAGGAAAATCAGCATTACTCATGCCAGACACTAAATAAAATTCCAAAAGGCAGTGAGGTCCCCAGTGACACACTATGTAAGGTGCAGACTAAATTCCCAGTGACCTCAATTGAACACAGTAGCCAGAGCACACCTGACAGCAGGGTAAGTGCTTTTCAATCTCTTTACCTTTCTCACAATCACACTCATGGCTTTTAATAAAGGTCTAATAAAACACTTTTCCTGCCTATCTAGAAAAATATCCACCCTTTGAAAATTAAAGAAAACTCACGACATCCTTCACAAAGACTAAGACTAATCCTGCTTTCCACTTTTTAAAACAAAACCAGATGAGGAAGTGTTGTAAATCTGAGATCTGTGAGCTGGTGGGTTGCAGAAAGGCCCCTCTAAACAAGTATGTCATGGAGCTAGTCTGTACCTGTGTCTCACTGCACATTCCTCCGGCAAAGGAATTTCGGCCTGAAACCTGGTACCCCTCTGCCCTCCTCTGAGTGAGTTCATAATACCGGAATGAAGAGGAGGGAAGCAACTTCCTCACTGGAATTTCTTTTATGGAAATTATAAGAACACATCTTCACGAAACAGATGGTGGAAGTATTGTGCCTGGTTATTCACAAAGAACACTTCTTATTATATATAGAAAACATAGAACTACTTCAGGAAAATTTATCTCTACTAAGTTCAGTGTTATCATGCAATCCAAATAAAATCTGTAGCCAATATCGCTGCACAGAGATGCCTGGGCTGAAAGTCTTCTGTGCAGAGAAAACTGTAAAACAATCATTCCAAATGTGGACAGTAACTTAGTAACAACCAAAAAAAGAATCTTACAGTTGCTTTTTCCTAGCCTTTATTTACTTCTACCCAAAATACTTGGTAAACACTTTGGTTTGCAATTCATAAAGTATCCTTGAATGGAACTGAAAAGTTATAGTAGCACTGGAGATCCAATACAAATATTAATTAATTCTACTCTACCACTGACAGACTGTAGTTAAGACTCACTAGCTGGATTTTAATCCTTGCACCTCCTCTCTGAATGATGTGCAGAACTTGGCTGGATAGCACAAACCTGAAAGATAAAAATCAAGCAGATTCCTTGCAAATTTCACAGTCTCATGCTTGCCCACAGAAGAAAGTGCAATTGAATGGAGAGTCTTTAAGTAGCCATAATTAACTTTTTACAGTTTTGTGCCTTATTCGTTAGAGGTTTAAGCTTTCAAGATCTCCAAAGGCCGGTTGTACAAGTCCCCTCATTTAGAGAGGAGCCCTAGGGCACACAAAGCACTCGGTGCAACAGTTCAAAGAAGCAAAACTCATGCATGACCTGAGGCAAAGCCCTCTTCACACACCCAGGACAGTAATACCAGTACTCAGCCTGGCCCAGTGCAAGGACATCTGAAAATTGCTCAGGGGTGAAACACAAAACAGTAATGCAGTCAGTCATTATGTACTTTAAAGCAAAAGCTGTAACTTGTTTCTTTGTGTTACATAAGGAAGCAGTGTGAAATGAATGAGACAAATGAACCCAAGAGAAGGGTCGAAATAGATCAAATGTTGCTGTAACTTCAACAGGCATGTTCGTTTCAGGATTCAACCTATTCTGCAACTCTGCACAATGGAGGGTCTGCAAACACATTTTAGCTTCGATGGGAAACGTGCTCTGCCACATTAAAATATGCTCTTACCTAGCCCTCAGCTCGTACAGTCTCAGAAGGGAAGCCTTTGCAAAACCTGCCGGTGATTTTCCAGACCAGTCGAGATGTGGGAGTCCCTCAGCTCCCTGAGACTCTGCTGAAGGCTCCCAACACTGCACACGCCCCAGGGCCAATCCATTCACATGGAAATTGCTCCACTAAGAGATACAGGTCAAACCACAGTTTGGAGCTCACTCTAATTATCTAGGCAGATTTTGGTTTAATCCTAACAAGATTATACATTCACCGAGATTAAGGTTGTTAAAAGTACCACAGAGCAAACCATATAATCACTACATCGAAGAGACCATTAACCATTCCTGTTTATGGTCATCAACTCATTTAACTTTAAAACCTCTGTGGTATTGAAACAAATTTTTTGTATCCATTTGTGGTAAAAATAGGCTAAGGATCCAACATTTACTTTGGTGATAAGAACATATTTGTTACAGGAGTGGTTTGAAAGCTTCTTCTTTTCATCACCTTATTAACGTATTTTCCCTACATTTTTCTTACACCTTACACCTTCTCAAGTCACAGCAAAAAGCCAAGCACCATATCTAGAAAGAGATTTCACAGACTGTTTCCAGTTTAAGCCAAAACTACTTTATTAGGTTAAAAATGTACTACTTTTCCTTCGTAAAAATGATCACAAAGTTTACAAAAGGAGACAGCTGTTAAAAAATTGTGTTTTCAATGAAAACAGATCGGAATTTTTGCTAAATAGCAAGCAATAGGTGTGTGTCACACCTATTTCCCTAGTAGAGCAAAAAGCACGAGCATTCAAAAGTACCTCAGGAACAAAGCACCTCACTTTTGGCACCCAGGGCTTACTAGAAGTCACCTCAGTCATTCCATGAGACCAAGACTCAGCACACTTCTATCATTTCTGGTATATCATAAAGGCTCAGCATTTTCTATGCAAAATGGTGTATACACTGTGCAGTGTAATACAGGAACTGCCAACCCCACCTTCCAGCCAAATCCACACTCCATTTATGCTGTACTTCATAAGGGAGGGCATTTAGAGACACACTGATTTTACAGATAATGTTCCAACTTTTCAACCCTCACACACACTTTGATAATAGTCTAAAACTTCACAAGGCTGAAGCTGAAAGCCTACAGGCTCCTTTTATGGAAAAGTCTGAAGACTACTATAAATTCTTAATTTTCCAAGCTTGCTTTTTGCTCCTGCAGGCTATGTTCTTCCAGTTGAGTTACACCCTGCTTTGTGGATAGCTTTAATCATCCAAGTACAATACAATGATTCACCTTCCTATTGTTTTGATGTGTTTCCACTACAGCAGTAGCAATAATTCCAAGTTGCTTTAAAAGAAATTTTTAAAAGTATATATTTTACAGAGCAAGTGGTATTTGCATAATACTTCACAGTATTGTAAAAGTTTCATGTAAGGAGAATTATTACAACTTTAAAACGGTCCTGCTCCTCTTCGGGAGAGTCAAACCATTATTCAGTGTGTCACTTAATGTATTTAATTTTGCCATAGTAATGATATGCATTTATATATTTCTGAAAAAACGACTTGCCAGCTTACAAATTCTAAACACTTTAACCTAAAGTATTAAGAGTAATAGTTTTATCACTTCTTTTATAATTTTTTACTTTTTCTTTTAAGAACTACACATTATTTCATGTCCACAGAGAGACATCTTACTACTTGTGAGGGCATGACCTTATTAAAAAATAATAGCTTCAGTGATTCAAACAAATGGATAGAAATGTAAGAAATTAATTTGAAAACACTCTAATACAATGCAAACAGGTAAAATACATGTAGTAATTTTTAAAAGTTGGAAAAAGACAAAGCACTGACTTGTCACTATTTAGAGCTTTAAAGTGATGCTGCTAGCAACAAACAGAGTTGGTGACATTTAATTTGCGGAGATTTGAAGAAGCACAGGAGCATTCATAAGTCCATTTCTTGCTTAACTGCACTTTCGTTTTCCTCTCCTCTGATTTTTAGGTCAAAAACAACCCCCTAAACAGTGCTAGAAATTAATTTATGCAGTTGGCTTTTGGCTTACTCTGTACAAGCACTTTATCCTAATCTCTAGAAAGCTGCAGGTTTTGATCTATCAACCAGCCAAAAAAAATACGCTAAGGAAACAGTTAACGTTGCTGTTGCTACCTTGTTTCCAACCTTTCTTCCTCGATGGAAATAGAAAAATGACAAATATGCAAAACTGAAGAAAAGTAAATACTAGTTTCATATCTTTCAGAAATGTCAATGTATTGCCTTTTCTAGCTAGTTCCCAATTAGTCCAGCCAGGACACCTAGATGAGGAGTAGATTTGACCTGTGTTGTGCATCACACTGGGGTCCTGCCAAATGCTAGTGTCAAGCATGGAATCGTTTGTTTCTACCCTAATGGGGAAAGCAACGAACATTAGGTGCAAACCTCTTAAAGAGGTTTGTGCAACAGAGATTCCTGGGTAGCAGGCACTGACACGTCCTCATTGCTGCTGGGAGTGAGGCATCAGAGAAAGCACTGCGGGATTAACAGCAGTGATACTGGCAGCCTCCCTGGCTATTAAAGCACAAAGGAGACACAGAAAGGCAGAGGAGCTTAGGAGCACGTTGAGGCAAGGGCTGGAGGCTGTATAAAGTACAGGAGATTCCAGCCAAATAGGAGAAAATAGAGCAGTGAATAGAGAGTGAATAAGAAAAACTCAGAATACAGTAGCTACTGACATGTCAGTGGACTGAAACAAATCAGACCAATTTGGTTCACAGAGTTGATTCTCTCAGTGTTAAGGTAACCAAGTGAGCAGAGACTGTGCAAACTGGATGGATGGTGCTGGTTTAGTGGCCCCAAGAGGTTGACACAACCAAAGCTAATCAAAATTCTGCAGAAACAACAAGAAGGGAAGAACAGACCAGAGGGATGTCTACAGCTTTGTATCCATTTGGGTATGAGCAGCACCAGGAGGCCAGCAAAGTCACCTCTGACCAGCAAGAACTGTTAAAAAATGTGGCAAAGAAGCCAAAGTAGAAGCAGACCCATGGAACAGCTCCTTTGACTTGGTATTAATGTTTCCTCTTTGTGTTTCTTCAGACCTGAGAAGAGAGGAAATTGTTCTGAAAAGAAAACATGAATTTGATTATAAGTAGTAGATTATTGTGAACAACTTTTTAAAGCAGAAAGTTAAACACAGCTCCTGGAAACTGCAGCAACACAACTTCCACATAAATCACACCATCAGAGAAGGGGAAGTCATACGGAAAGACTCAAGGCAGGCTGAACTGTAAGAAGTCTCTGGAAAAAGCACAGGAACAAATTATTTGCTCTTCCCATGTATTTTCAGATTTATTGCCTACACATCTAAATTTTCTTTTTTGCAGGGTACAGGTAACAAGAACTGCATGATTCCAGTCTAAATGTTCTTTCTATTCAGACATGTAAATGAAAGTAAGAAAGCTCAGTCAGGGTTCATAGCTTTTCCAGGAGAGAGACAGCCTTTTTGGGTTATATGGATATATAGGGAAAAAAAAAAAGAAAGTCCCAACTACCTAAAGAAATTAAGTTCAAAATGTCAGTGCCTAATCTCCCTTCCCACTGATCATCCTCCAATAATAGTCAACACTGCAGTCATTATCAAGACTGCATTTTGCAGGTACCCTCTAACAATCAATTCCGCCTCCTTCTAATCCCTTTTGAAACACAGAATTACCTTGCTAGAACAATCCCTTCCACAATTAACAACAGAAAAGCTTTCATTTTCATTTTTTTCTACAATAATAGTCCTTATTTTGAGACTTGATTTTCAGAGAGCTTGAAAATAATCTGTCAATAAAATCTTTAAAAAAAAAACAACTTACTTTTAGTTCTTAGTCATCATTATTACATTTAAGCTGAGACACAGGCATTACCAAACCCTGCTCATGAAGAGATCCTCTACAGCAAAGATGGACAAAGTGGGGAGAAGCCCCAGCATGAAATGCTCTCCTCTCCTTTAGGGACACCAGCATAACAATAGCAGTTCTTAAGTCAAGGGAACACAGTGGCTGGTGCCAATGACTGTCCACAAGAGGAAATAAAATCCTTCCTCAGGTCACACAGTGCCTCTCACACCTATACAAAAACAGCCACAGCCTTAAATGGACAAGGATATCACAAAAGCTCTTCAGAATACAATCACATGCATTACTTCATTTCATAGCTGCTGTAACCTGACAGGGTATCTGAGTGCCAAATACAATGCTACTTGCTCAATTGTCTTCAGCACACAGAAAATATTCAGCAAATAAGCAATTATTTGTTCAAATGGGAAAATATATTCACCTTTAAATGAAAATTCCCCCTAAAACAAAACATCTTGGCAAGAGCGAGAAAATTAGCACTGTCATCAACAATCAGTTTCTTTTTTAGTAATTCTCCTTATTTTGCTACAGAATCAGAGTCTAATTCTTATTATTTTATCATAGACCTATTGTTATTCAAACTTGACCTTTGCAGAAGGACCATTCTCAATGCAGTACGTGAATCTTCACCAACAAGCGTCTCCACAGCCATGCATTCCTAAAGATTAGAAGCTGCCTTATCTGGTAAACAAATCCTGAGATTTATAAGATTAGGGTTTTTTTTATATTATTTCTTGAATTCTGTAGGCTCCTTCCTTATAAAAGTAACTTTACTGTAGACACTATTTTTTTCCCAATAAAGTTTATGGCTACATAAAGATACAGCTGTAAAAGCCAAGTTACAGAAAGGTTGCAAACTTATAAATACTGATTAAAATGGCAAAGGAAAGGTCAAAACTTTATAAATACCTCTAAAAGGATAACATCATATTTGCAGAAACTGAATTGGAAAGAGTTACAGTAAGAGCTGCAACTCTGGTTTTAAACATCCATAACTAAACAACTAATTTTTCCCCTTTTTCAGAGGCTCTGGAACAAAATTTATTTTTGGCCATTGAAAATACGGAGTTGAGTTCAATTAAGCTGGTCCAGTACATATTGAAGGAAAAGACACTATGAAGCATTTGTATCATAGATATAAAAACAATAGAAAAACATGGAAAACCTGGGATATAGTAAGACATAGATAAATAAGATCACTTGGGCTAGCTTGTCATAAATTAGCAGAGCTCAGTTACTCAAAATAGAGCAGACTTCCCAGAACTGGTTTTAGCACATAGTTTTTGTTTGCCTTACTTGGATACTGAAGATGTTATGCTGAACAACATATAAAGTGCTAGGAAAAGAAAGAGGTAGTAGTTAATCTGCACATTTATTAGCTAAAAAAACAAAAAAGAAAGTAACAAAACCAAACAAAATGACCACAAAACAACAAAAAACCCACCCAAATTTGAAAGAGCTGCAACAGTACACGAAGTCCACTCATAGAAGAAACCTTACTGAACTCCACCTGAAAGCTCACTTATTCCAACAGAACATCTGACAATAAGTCCCCACAGTAAGTCCTAAAAGTAGTTCTTTAGGCTATCACATCAAAACTAGGATGTATTCCAGGTGTGCTCAACTAGCTCAAGAGCAACAGAGAGTAAATACATGAGGAGTTACCATCTCACCTGTATGCCAGGTGTGCTCTCAAGGGGGCACAGAATGACTGCACAGGACTGATGCAGCTCAGCTGAGAGCTCTGTGAAGGGACATGGATCTCAAAATTCATTACAAGAGGCTGTCTCTCGGTTTAGTGACCATTTTCAGCACATGCTCCACCTATTTATAACATCCCAGAAACATCAGCAAAACTCCAATTATACTTTTAAAAGTCCCTCTCCTAACAACTCTACTTCACACTGCAGCCTGCAAAAGTCTCAGGGGAGGACAGTGACCAGCCAAGGCAAATCCCTGCCTCTCTTGCACTGTTCCAATGTTTTTTGTTACCTCCCCTACCTTTGGACAAACTTTTGTCACTTGCTTTAGTGCAACGAACGTCTCAAAGATGGCACTACATTGTTGTTTTGTGTTTGCACAGCATCTAGCACTGATGCTCCTGGTTCATTATTAATGAAAATCATTGATAATAAAAGACTGAAACCATGAATGAAGCATAGCTTCTGGAGGGACTCCAGGGTGAAAGCTGTTAGGGGGAAACTCTAAGGTCACTCCCAGCAATTGGTCTACAGAGTAACAATCTAGCAGGTAACCCCATGTGCAACAGTAAGCCATCCATGTTTTCAATGTTTGCTTCATGAAAACAGAGATCATGTTACAAGATTAATTTTGAACTGCCATTCAAAATTGATCATAATTTATACCCAAGAAAAATAATTATTAACTGACATATTACTTCAGGTACACATTAGAATCTTATTCTTACCAAAAGGGAGATAACTACACCTCATAACTGAGACCTCTGAACCAAAGCCAGCTTTGATACAAGATGCTGGCCTGATGTGCCAGCCACTGCATATACTAGTCATGTCCACAGTACCATTCCTGAAGAGTGCTCAAGAACTTGGAACAACATTTTAGTGATGTTTCTTTTACAACAGGTAAGTTATCGAAATGAGATTATTTAAAAGAAAAAAATATGAACAAACTTATAAATTACACCATCTTCAGCAACAAGTTGTATCTGTGAATAGTCTTCTAGAAATTGTTACCCCTTAACCTAAAGATTTAACCTCATTTTATTGACATTATACTTCACTATGCTCCAGCACTTCAAATGATACACCAGAGATCTATTAAGAAGTGTTTCAGAGATCCTAGTTTCCAAAAAAAAAGCACTGTTTGGTGCAAGTTCAATCACCAGTACCTTTTCTTAACAGCTTACTCATGCTGGAAGGTGTTAGGACGCATTTTTCAATCTGCAATACCAGAAAGTCAGTTATCAACCTATTGCTGTATCTGAAGTTGACAAAAATATAGTTTCACTCCTTCCTACTGGGCATTTTAAGAGAAACCATTAAATCCATTATCTGCACAGACACATAAAGCACTAAGTATTTTATGGACCTACTTCTGATTCTTCTTTGTATTTTTAGACTGATTACACAGCAACTAAGATTTTTATTGTTTTCTAATCCTGAAGAAAACTTTTAGGAAAACTTAGAAACATCATGTAGATGTTAATTTTAATTATTGTGATCAACTTAATCGACAAGAGTCCCTTTATGGGCAGTGAGAGATGTTAAAGAACTAACAGAAATCTGACTGCTTCAGAGATGTTTTCCAACAGGTATGGAGCAAAATTGAAGCAAACAATTGAAAATCTGCTGTTAGCTACATCTGCATCAATCACCAATAATTTCACTGCCATATTGCATAAATTTGTATAAATGATTGCAAAATGCAGCACATTTGTCTCAAAATAATTTCAACATTCGCCTTTAAAGTACTTGCTTTATAAAAGTAAGAACTCTTAGTAAACCAGTTCTTGGTTTTGTTGAATAAAATGCTCTAATCTTTTAATCTTTGAGAAGATTAGAGCTTGTAACTACCACCTGATCGGGATGATGAAATTGACTAGTGCAATTGATTATGAAAAATGCAAAACATAATCAAGCCTTTCCTATTTGTAAAAACTATAAACCCGTCTGCTATTAAAGTCTTTTCAAAAGATTTCTTCTCAGTTGCACAGAAAAGTTATAGATCCTTAAGATTTTAATCAAGAGAATAGCAAAAGCAGTACAAAAACCTTGGCTAACAAGTCAGGAACCCATGTTTCAACTGGTTTTGTTAGAAATCTGTCTGAATTTAAATCAAAATAAACATGCTTAAAACATATTATACTGACATTAATTCAATATTGTATTTGCACTATAAAATCCACAAACATTATTGTCCAATCTTAATTTACATTATAATATAACAAAGAGGTGTTTTTCGAACTGCTGACTGTACATCAATTGGACACAATTTAGGCTACAGATTGATTCACTAGTTAAGTGGGCTAACAATTGCAGATTCCAGTTGCAGAAAATCTATTGCAACACCAGAGAAGAAGAAAATTATGAACATTTAAAAAACCTGCAGCCTCCTATTACTCTGTTTAAACTTTAATAAGGAACAGCAACAAAAAAAACCCTGTTTATGTCATAAAGTTGTCAGATAGATCATAAAATCATTGTTTCTGTATACCAACTTAGAATTTATAACACGTTTACTAATCCGTAGTCATGAACTATGAAAACAACACTTAAAAGCTTAATCTTTTAATTTCTCACATTTCTTTTACTTAGTTATGACGTGTTCTGGATTGGATCTCTTGTGAACAAGGACCTAGAGGCTCCGTTTCTAAAGAAAGGTTTGTGAAGATGCTAAAAAGGAACTAAAGGCAGTCAGTTGCAAAGAGAAACACTGATCACGCTATCAGACACTAAAAGCTGTTACACCGCACACAGACGGTCTTCCACCTAGTGCACTTTTCAGAAGCTAGTCAAAGTAGAGCAGACGAAAGGCACAAAGGAACTCAGGAGTAGAAATGTACGGCAATTAAAAACAAAAAAAAACCCGCGCATCTTTCAGAGAAGGGCGGGGATGCGTCTTTTTTCTGGCCGAAGGATGACCAAGCCCCGACAGGTTTGACCAGGCACGTTCACCTCCAGCGAGCACTGCTGCGGCCGGGACCTGCACGCACTTACCGCACTCGCCAGCTCCGCGCCCAGCCAGAGGAGCAGCAGCAGCAGCGCCCTGCGGAGGCAAAGGGACAGGGTCACGGCGGGGCGGGGGCGGCGCGGGGAGGGGGCGGCCGCGCTCGGCACTCACCCTGCGCGCCCCATGGCCCGGGAGCCCGGCTCAGCGCGGCCGGNCAGCGCGCCCGGGCAGGAAGTTTGCGCGGTCCCCGCCGAGGCGTCGCACCTGAGCGGGGCCGGATGGGCCGGGAC
>VXBQ01004377.1:126696-213756 GCA_013400175.1 Phainopepla nitens
TCCAGAGAGGCGACCCGGCACTGGCAACAACTCCCCCTCCCCCCCCCCCCCCCGGTGACTTCCGCTGCAGAAAATAGTCCGGGGTCCGGCTGCCCGCCCGGTGGAGGTGCGGGGCGGGGAGAGGCGGCGCCCGCTCTTCGAGCCGACAAAACCGCGGCGCCTGAGGGAAGGGTGGGGGGATCGTGGCCTCCTCGGAGAGGGGCGGTAGCAGCGGCAGCGTGCCCCACACCGCCCGCCCCACCCGCCACCGGAGCGGAGGAATACTGTAGTCCCGGGAGGACTTGAGCCAGGAGAAGCGGGCGAGTGCGGCAGAGGGGCGGGCGCTGGCGTCGGGGCGGCCGGTGGGAGCCGCCTGCAGGGAGCCGCGCTGCCCCGCCGGGCTATGCCCGCGTCGCAGGGCCGGCCCCGGAGCTCCTGAGCGGGCAGGATGGAGCCGCGGCGGCAGAGCTTCAGCCTGGCCGCCGGCTGCCTGGTGCTGCTGCTGGGGTGCTGGGGGCCGCAGGAGGCGGCGGCGGCGGTGAGTGCGGGGCGCCCTCCTTGTTCTCCTCGGGCGCCGCGGTCCCTGCCCGGCGCGGCCGCGGTGTGGAGCCTTGAGGGGAGCTTTGGAGCCCCGCTGGGGCTGGGGTGGGTGAAGGTGGAATTCTCCTGACAGGAGCCCGGCGGCTCTTGGGCGGCGGGGGTCGGCGGCGAGGCTGGGCCGCGGGAGGGTCTCTCTCCAGCTGCCCGCCGGTGTTGGGGCTCCCGGGCCGCTGTTCCTGGCTAGAGCCCCGCGGTGCTGCCCCGTCGGACCCGAGCGCTCCCCGCGGGACCCGCCAGCCGCCCGCTCCTCTGCGTCTCCCTGGCCGGCGGCTCCGGGAGGGAGGGAGTGCGAGGCGGGGGAAGCCCGGGTGAGCTTAGTGTGGGCTCTGAACCCGCTGTTCCTCCAGGACAAAGGAGGAAAGATTTCTCCCCCTGCTCTTTCCCCCCCAAAGAACTCCGTGAAGAGGTGTCTGAGCTCTTGCCGCTGAGCCATCACCTGCAGCCGTGAGTAACGCTTGGATGCGGCAGGGAGATGGAGCCATGTGGGCATGGTTTGTCGGAGGACTGTGTCTCACACTGGGACTTGGTTTGCTCGAGAGTTGTATTTCTGCTTTCTTAAAGCTCAAGTAGAAGTGCTAGCGGAGGTGGTAAATGTGTGCAGTGTAGTAGAGAGCGCACGGTAGGCGGCCTGGAGGAGACTTTGGGTCGCTGTATTTGGAAAAGGGATGCTATCCCGGCTTCCCTGGAGCGGCGGGGCCTTGGAACTGGGAGGTGGGAGAGGTGATCGCTAGCTTCAGGCTTCAGGCTACTTGACTAAGACTTATAGCTGTTAACAAGTGGTGAAATGATCTAAAAAGGCTCCCACTTTTAACCTGCATTAATTTCAAATTTTATGATCCCTGTATCTTTTATAACTTCTAAAAAAGCTTTTTAAGGAAAGGATTTTTTTAAAAAATCTCGATTTCTGTTGTTTTGGACTCTTCTCTAGTTGAAAAGTCATAATATGTTATGATAATAGGTGCAGAGTATATTTCTGCTACTCCCCCCCCTTCAATTCTGTAGTTAGTGCTGACAAAATCTTATTTGTCTTGAACTCTCCTTTGAAGTGCATTCCTTTACGGTGAAACTTTGTAGACCTTTCATCTGCCCTCTGAAAAAGCAAAGACCAGCCATAATATACTTCCTTCCCCTTCCACCCCTCCTTACTGTGCCCAGGTGGGAACCCAAGTGTAAGTGATACTGGTGTGCCAGCAGTGCTCACTGATATGGAGAGCTGCTCGGCTCCACGTTGTCTGTAGCACTGCTTCTGGTGCTGTGCTCCGTGAGGCCTCACCCCAGCCTGCCTGCCATAACCCCCACCCCAAAGAAGGACCCAGGCAGTCCCACCTACAGGGATTCACTGTTTTAGCAGGCAGGGGTTGAAGATAGGGAGATTTGTGACCGTAAATGTGGCCCTTTTCTTTCTTCTGGAAAGCGTTCAAGCAGAGTTCTGTGTGTGCAATTACTTTGGGGTGGGGGAAGGGGTCTGTGGTGATGCTCTAGGCAGTCTCTTACCTTGGGAGAAGTGCAGAAAGGAGCAAAACCAGTGGTAGAATTTCTGATTCTTAACACTGCCTTGTGCTCTTTTAGGATTTGCAGTGAGATAAGATTAACTGAAGACCCAAGGGCTAAGTGGGGGTGGGGGGAGGAGAGAGATGCCTCTGTTCCAAATTACATATAAACCCCACTTGTCTTTTATGATAGTTTTTTCTAATGGGTTCTCAATACCTTGGTGTTGTGATGTTTTTGAATTTCCTGTGGTAACACTAAATGTTGCTGATCCTTATTAATGGGGATCAGCAATTTATTCCACCCATTGTCAGAAAGGGTTGACTAAATGCTGTAGCATTATGTTTGATACACACAGTCTCTTCTGTAAATTTTGTTTTGGGATCCTGTGTCAAAATTGTCCCCCCAAAAGGGCAAATTTGTTCAAATGACTTCAAGTCATTCTGGTGCCCTTATTCAAATAATACCTGAAATTGTTATTCAACATCATAATTCACCTTTCCAATAAAAAATTTTTATCTTCTTTGCTCCATATTGTTGTAATAGTGTGTATTACTATGTGATCAGTTACCAAGTGACAGAATATAGTTCAGAATCATCTGCCAGTGTGCCCATCACAGAGAAATCCCCATGACTTATTAAAAAAATCCAAACCGATGTTTCATACTCAATTAGGGATGGATTTCACTGTTCAGATTTTATTGCTGGGATTTCACAACCCATAGTCTAAATTTGTTGAGTAGTATATGGATCATGCTATGCACTCTTGTGCAGAATCGTTGTTGATGTAGAGTGAAGCGTGTAACTACTGATGAACAGTGTGAAAGTAACTGGGAGTTAGGAAATGGTTTTACTTTGGAATGGGAGAATGAATGAGATGGGAGATGGTTTCATCAGTTAATGAAGTTAGAATATTAAAAAAAAAGCAGAGGGTATGAGAGCTTATTCCAATGGATAATTTCAATTATTGCTTAACTGCCTTGCTAGTTTTCATGTAAATCTACATACATGTATATAAGCCAAACTTTGATAAGCAGAATTTTTTTCCTCTCCTGACAGGTTTACACTTGCACTGTGCTATAGAAAAGTGATTGCAAGGTGTGACGGGGAAATCTGTTTAATTAAAGAACATAGAAAGACTTGACTCTTCAGTTGTGCTGTCTATGAAACTGACTAGAAGTTAGTGACTATTGGCTTATATTGGAAAAATTTCCCTCATAGCTAGGACCTAGATTTTTAAAGTGTTAATAGACTTTGTCAGCCCAAAAGTTAGTAAAAATTGAGTAGTGTTTGCAATGTATTTTTTTTTTGCCTTCCATTATAATCCCAGTTTGACTAAAAGTATGGGGTGAAAGCAGTTGTTCAAGTATGGTGAGGCAGGCTGGCAAGATGGATCTGATTTGTGTTTAAGGAGGTAATGTATTATTTGTGAAAGTTCTCCAGCTTTAGTTGAGATTTCTTTTTTTTCCTCTCAGAGGTTATCATATATATAAATACATGCTACCATGTCATTAAGTACAATGTACATGATTAATATGGTTAATTTGTTGGTCGTCTGTGTTTCATGTTTGTCCTAACTATTTTATCGTGGTGATGGTTGTTATTATTTTCTGTTTCATAACTGGCAGTGGCTCTTTCTAGTTACAAAAGCTAGGTCTGTAAAAGCAGAAAGAAGTGGATGCTGGCTTTTAGGATTCAGAAGGTATTTCATCCTGAAATTCTGTAGATGTGTCTTGATTAGTCATGCACGAGATTTGGTTTCATAACATTGAGGCTCAAGGCCTCCTGGTTGCAACTTATCATTTGTCATGTGTTTTGATTTTGACCTTTCATGGCTTTTAGTTGAAGATATATAGTAAAAGTTATATCTCAAGTTGTGTTCTAGCATGTACTAAAATGCTAACAAATCCAAGGAATCCTGAATGAAGCAGAATGTAAGAGCAATTTAGACCATATCAGAATCTTTTACAAAATCATTATGTATTTTTTCAGTTTTTTCACATGGTGGAAATAGAGTGATATTTCAGTGGAACTTCCTAGGCTTTCATTTTCCTGGTTATGAATGAATAATCTACACACTGGAAGCAATTATTGGTTACCTTTCTTAAAGTAGAAAGGGAAATTTTCCTAGGATAAATTTAGTTAATTTATTTAACAGCAAATATAAATTTATGTAGTGAATTTTTTTCTACTATGAATAAGCAATGATGCTTACTGTAATGCAGTTAGCTGTTGTTTGGTTTACTAGAACATGTGCAAACTTTTCTATATTACAAAACTACTGAAATCATTAAGGGCATCCCAGCAAATCTAATGTGCATATTTTCAGTCTGGGCCAAAGTACAGGGAGGAATGTGTTTTGCACATGCAGTGAAGATGCATTGTGCATTTATACCTTTCATTCTCTGAGATTAAAAAGCTTCCTTTTTCAGCTGTACCAGTTGTGCAAACTCTCCACTGATCACCCCAGAACAAGATACCCAGGCAATACTCATGTATATGTTCTAGGAATGGTATTGCACAAGTGCACTGAATGGAAAGTAACCTCTGCCAGTGGTGATAAGGCCAGACAGAATTGCTTTGAATTAAGACACCGCTTGTTTGTCTGTTTCATAAAGCTGTGTGGACTCAGTAACATTAAAAACCACGGGGGTGCTTTGCAGTTCCTGCTCAATGCAGTGTTTGGCAATCTGGTGTTGACTGCAGGCTTTTTAGTGCTGTAAACCATCTATCTATTCTCAAGAGTACCTGAAATAAAACTTGTTCAAAAGGTAGAGTGCAGTTATATTTATATATATTTTTTAACTGGTGCAGTTATAAGGATCGCTAAGCAGCGTTCTCTACCGTTCTTTGAAAGGTTTGCAATGCAATTAAACCTTACTAAATATCATTGGTACAGTGCAGTGTCTGAAAAAAAGGCAATGTGCTGAGCATCCTGGGTATGTAATTGCTAAGTGCAGGGAGGAAAAGCTTCAATGCAATGTGAAAATTGTCATCAAAATAAGCATAGCTGAGATGAAGATGAAAGGGTCCTATTTATAAAAAGAAATCTATTGCTTATTTTAAAAAAAATGGCTTTGCAATTGACTGAGTCTTTCTTGCAGAGCTTAAGTCCTTCTTGGACAACTTGTTGTGAGGAGCTGCAAGAAGCAAAGACTGCAAGATGCGATCTTAATTTTAAGAGAGATTAATGAGGAGCAATTAGATAATTGCAAAGCTGTATTACAAGTTTTACATTGTAGCTTAAGCCTGTTAATCCTTTACTCTCTCTTCTTCCAGAAGGCAAGATGCTGAAACTAATGTATTAGCAGACATATCTTTACTCTGCTTCAAAAAGACTGATATTGTGGGATTCCTAGTTATGAAACCCTGCCTTTTCCCATGCTTTGAGTAGGAGACTGGACTAAATAACCCCAAGGCTCCTTCCAGCCTGAATTATCCTAAAAGTCTAAACTTTTGTGGAAGTACAGTTGTGCTCCTAGGTGTAGTTTCTGTTAAGACAATTTTCATATCCAGTAATCAAAAGTTAATCATAATTCATTAAGTTAAATTGCAGAGTGGAAGGTATCAGATTGAATGGTTTCTTTTTAGTTTCAACTAGTCAAGAAATTGTCTCTTAAGGTGTCAGAACGTAGCATTCAGAATTTTAATTTTGTATTCCCCTTTTGTGGAGGTGTCTTATGAAGTGTGGGTTTGTATGTGTATTATTCTATTATAATGGAACAGAATAGAAATTGTAGTGGCAATATAGACAGTGTTTATGGGTTTTGGTTTGGGATTTTTTTTTTGTTTTTACTTGAGGAGTGTGTGTTAGGAGATGGAAAGAAAGGAGCTTTAAAGCTATGGATTTCAGCTTGCTTGAAGGCTCTTGGCTATTGCAGCTCTGTTGTTGGATTTCTTTGTCCCCTCCCTTTGGAGGGCAAGGGAAATAGTTTAGTCTCTCATCTGTATTTTGTTTCTTTTACCTAATCTCTACAGAGAATTAAAATGTCAGAGTTGAATTTCAATCTCTTCTCTGTGCAACATACTTTGCTGTTTTACTTTTGGTTCTAGTTTATTATCTACAGAATGATTCCTTTTATTGAGGTATAGCTAGACCTGCAGAACTGTCCTACTCCAGTCTAGCATGACTCCAGTGCATACTAGATAAGCTTTGCTGCGGCAGCTCTGCTGAAATCCTGTAATTCCCCCTCTTTCTTCAAGATAAGCCAAGGCTTATTCACTTCTCTGCCTGAACACAGATTAGTTAGTCTTTTTGCCAGTGTCTCTATCTGTCAGGATTTTCTGCTGAAATGCATTAAACATGTTGGAAAGTGTGTTTATTCTAGGACTGGCTTTAGTTGTTAGCAAGGTGAATCTTAATTTTAAATCACACCATTAATTTAGAGAAAGATGCTTATGCTGTACTGCTTCTTAGAGAATTTAGATGCTTTTAGAAACCAGATTTAAATGACTTTCAGTTGCTGCTGAGATCTGTGGATGTGGTAGGCACCCCTTCTGCAGGAGGAACAGTGAGCGTGGAGGAAATCCTTGGTTTCTGTTGATGTGCTTCACTGGTATGAAACCGAGACTGTCTTGACATCTTTCTCTACTGCAGTAGTTATGTTTCTCCTGCTGTTGTATTTGGAGATATAGTTCTGATAGATAAGATCACCTCATTGGCTCTGGTAGAAGAAATAGAGGTTTGGCAGGTCCCTTTGGTGCTGTTTGCTGCATAGACTCACCTGAGAGCCATGGCAGATAACCAGAGCTGCAGTGGAATGGCTTCATTTCAGAGATTCAGAGCCATTCATGAGAAAGATAGATAAAACTTCACAGATTCTCTTCAACTCAGCTGGTTTTAGGAACTACTGCTGTAAGTGACAGAAGTTACAATATCTTAGTGCTTTTGTGTAGAAAATGAAACAGAACTATGCACATGTTCCTTTCTAGCCTATTTTTCAGTTTGACTGTCTTATATGGTTACTGGGCTAGACAAAAATATACAACTTTATCATGCAAAGTATAAAATTTTGGCTTTATCTGGCAACTGTAGTGCTAAAGTGAGGTAACCTACAACATTTGTACTGAGAGACAGAGCCCTTGTAATAATGCTGAGTTTTGAATGCTTTTTCAAGTCATTAGCTAGGTGTTGGGAATAATCAGTTAGCGATGGATGCTGTGGTTTTTTGCTTCCCTGCAGTGCAGTAGACTGGCAGTCTTATTTTCCAGTTATCAACTCCTTCATGCTTTTCATATAGTAGGAGTTTTTTACTTTTCTGTCTTAATCCAGAAAGATATGACTGAGTCTTAATTTGTATGAAGTAGTAACTCAATTTGTATTATGGTATAAGCAGCCTGATGCAAAACTTGTGAGTTGGAATCCAGGACTACTTAAAAGTAGTTAGGGAAATAAGGAGTGATTATATGTACTGGACTTGCCTATATTTCTCCAGTACTCTGCAAATGTCAAAAGTCTACAGTATATTCAGAATAGTTAGTTTTATTTCTATCTATTCTGGTTCCTATCCACTCCAACTCCTGCATTCTGTGTGAAAATATAAAAGCATTAGTTATTAACTACATAAAGCTGTCAAGCTTAGGCAACCATTAATTCCACAGTTAGAGTTGATTTTTTTTTTTTGTAATTCACCATGTTGGCAATAAAGGCTTGTCTTCCTTCCTTATGAAAGTCTTTATTTCATGAGTCGTAAATATATTTCTATCTAGCATCAGTCTGTCTGTTAAATACAGCATCAATTCTTCAAAAGCAAATCTTTCTTTATGCTCTTAAATCCCCCAGGAATCTGATAGAAAGGAAGAAAATGACCACCCTGAACCATGAACTGCATTCTTTCTACACCTTGAATTAAAGTAGCAATTATTAAAACCCACAATTAAATCGCTTTACTTAAAGCAATGAAAACTAACGTGACTTGCTAGCAAGGCTAGACAAGCCTCTAGCTCCCAGAATTGTGATGTTCTGACAAGAAATGCCACTGAAAACAATGTTTCGGTGAAGGAGCTTATAAACTCAGTTTTAGAAACTTCTAAAAATAATCCTTTCTATGAGGCAGTGGTTTTATTTGAGTCAACTTACTTAGAACCAACCTGTCACACAGAAAGACAGCAGAAGCCATTGTTTCTGAAAGGTAATTTCAAGCTGTCATTCAGACAACAGGAATTGGTTTACTAAAAGAAAATACTTGTTCTGAATTAGTTAGAACACTTCTCTTGTATATTCAACCTTAAAGGGCAAAACTATTCAGAAGGAAAGGAAGCTTCTGCATTGCACTGAGAAATGAGAATTTATATTTGACTTTGCCATCTCTTTTCATCCATTCACTGCGTCGTCAGACATGAGGAAAAAACCTGAGATTTCTGCAAAACCATTACTTATTTAATGACTTAAGAATTTAAAAATATTTAAAAGAATAAGGAGAAAATCTAGAGGTGATGAGAAGTTAGCCTGGAAGAAAGGAAACTCAAGGGTGACCTTGTCACTGTCTACAACTCCCTGAAGGGTGCCTATAGCCAGGTGGGGGTCGGTCTCTTCTCACAGGCAACAGCTGACAGAACGAGAGCACACAGTCTTAAGCTAGACCATGGGAACTCTAGGTTAGATGTTTGAAAGAAATTCTTCAGTGAAAGAGTGATTGGGCACTGGAATTGTCTGCCTGGGGAGGTGATGGAGTCACCGTCCCTGGAGGTGTTTAAAAAAGACTGGATGTGGCAGTCAGTGCTGTGGTGTAGTTGATGAGGAGGTGTTAGGTCATAGGTTGGACTTGATAATCTTAAAGGGCTTTTCCAATCTAGTTCATTCTGTGATTCTGTAAGTTGCAATGCTTGAGTGTGTTTTGCTTTAGTAGTTTAACTTCCAATATTCATTTGGTGCCTTTTTAAATAGGGAAGGTAGTGCCATGAAAGTTGCTAGAAGGCTGTGCCCAAAGTCTGCCCAGACACACAGTGAAAACATCTATGCAGAAGTTGGTGTTTTTCTAGGTGGAAATGTTTTTTTTTTTTGTAATTTTGATTGAAAGAAGAGTATATACATAATTCATTTAGTTTCTGAGCCAGAATGCTAATGGAAACCACTTGGCAATACAATGTATGACACTCTTGTATCAGCAGAATATTACTATCACTGCCTTAAGAATTTGAAAGTTTCTAGAACAGAAAAGTGACTAAGTGTTGAAACATCTGTCTAATGTATGAATTTTTGTACCCTAAATGAACCTAGAAAACTTCTTTATGCTTGAATGAGAAAATGCTTGTTGACAGGTCTAGTCATGCTCAGGCAATGTGTATTTTCAGGACACTGGCATACTGTACCCAAAAATCAGAATAATGAAACAGGCCTCTTTAAAGAACCTTAGATTACTGATATGCTGCAAAAGTAATTGTGGAGGAAGAGTACAGTCTGTTATAGAAATAGTAATGGAAATAATAGTACTTTTTTCCCCTTGTCTTTTTAAATAGTTGGACTAAGCAGATGTGTTAACCATAATAAGCAAATGAATCTGGGATGTATTGTTTTAAATTTTAGTGTAAGCTTTTCAGTAACTATTTTGTCTTGATAGCAGAAAGGAGTAAGAAAAGGGCACACGGTGGGACTCTCGGGGATGGTGCTAAGCAGGGCCAGGAGCTGGACTTTGATTCTTGAGAGTCCCTTCCAACTCAGCTTACTCTGGGTATGCCAATGTGTAACAAACTGATCAGAACCCTCATTCCAGTCCTCCTGTGCTGCTGGGGGGTGGG
This sequence comes from Phainopepla nitens, assembly GCA_013400175.1. Lineage (NCBI taxonomy): Eukaryota > Metazoa > Chordata > Aves > Passeriformes > Bombycillidae > Phainopepla > Phainopepla nitens. Next base: position 136,501 of record VXBQ01004377.1, read on the forward strand.
AGAGGAGAAATTGAGAGTGAAGTTAAGCCTGGGAAGAAGTAAGGCAGGAGCAAGGTGTTGAAAGGCCTTTTTTACTATTTTTAAAATTTATTTCTCATTACCCTGCACTGACTTTTGTTTGGCAATAAAATCTGTTTCCCTCAGTCTGTTTTGCTTGTGATGCTAATTGCTAAATGATCTCTCTGTGCCCTTGTCTTGGCCCAGGAACCTTTTTGTTATATTTTCTCTTTCTTATCCAGTTGAGGAGTAACAGTGGAACTTGGTGGGCACCTTGCACCCACCACAAAGGTATTGTTGGATTTAACATTCGGAAGAATTTTACTTAGATGTAGATAACAAAATTAAAAAGCGGTGATGTTCCAAGCTAATTTATTGTAGGATCATAGTCAAACTTAGGCTGGAAGCATAATCCTTCTGTTCTGGAGTCTAGATTTGGTGACCTCTTGCTCCAGGTAGAGCTGACTTGGAATTTCTGTTTGTTGTTCAAATGGTTGCAGTCTAAAAGAACATTGAATCGCTGTCTTCTACTCCAAACCTTGCTTGCTGTAGGAATAATGTTGAAACTTGGTGGGAAAGCTCCTAATTCACTATTTGCAGTTAACTAACTGCAGAGCATATATCACAAACTTGAAGCAGGTTATTTTCTTGGCATATATATATTTTCTTGGTCATTTTCTTTCTTTCTTCAGCTCCAAATAGCACTTGTGGAAGTTGGTATACTCCCTGGAATGGGGTGCCTGAGGGAATACTTTCCCTTAGAGAAAGTGACTTTGTTTTGGAATGAGTACAAATGCCAGGGGCTGTTTCTTACTCCTACTAAGCTTCAGACTGAACTGCATCTCAGGTTTTAGTAATATTTGAGGGCTGTTTCTTATGAATGGATCTCCTCACTTTAATTATTGTGTGGAGGTGTTGGAACTACATGTGCTCTCTCCTTGCCTACCTCTCCCTTTTTTAAACTGACAGTATTTTAGTGTGATATAAGGAAGACAGCTCACTGACATCCTTGGACCTGGTCAGGGAATCACTGCAAGGAAATACTTTAGCTTACGTATTGTCAACTTGCTACTGGTGAACCCCAGAATGTGTCTGGGAATAAAATCAATTGCTGACAAAAGCAGTAATGTAAATTTACAAATGTCAAGGTAAGGAGAAGCTCTGTGTTACTACTGAAGATTTCCTCCCTCCCTCCCCTTTTGCCTCCCTTTGAAACAAAAATATTAAGTGTCTTTCCTGTCACTCTTCACCCCTTTTCTCTAGCACTAAACAGATTTATTTTGTCAACGTTAATACTTTAAAAACTCTGTTGGCTTTTTAATATTCTGTTTAAAGATCTAATCTGTGGCCCTTACAGCTACTTCTTTGCATGTGTTCAAATTTTTTAATGTAGGAAGTCTCTGAGAAGTGTGACTTAATTTCCAAGACTTGCTTTTTGTTTAGTGGTGATCAATGCAATCCAAATGTAATGATTCTCAGGATAATGTAATTTATAGCCTCTAGATATAATTTCTCTGGTTTAAGGGAGTGGAATCTTTTTCTTCTAATCAAAGTTGAGTATCGAATTCCAAGATCTTCATGTGCTAAATAGTATGTTCTATTAGCACTAGCCTAGGGCTGTCTTACAGCATTTTGAAGGCAATAAAATACGTTCAGGCCCCCTTTTGGTTTTTTTCCTGTGAGACAGTCTGGGAAATTACTGTTGTGATTCTCCATTCACTCTAAGGTCACTCTTTCATAGGAAGGTGCATTTTTGATGCACAGAAGCGCCGCACTTGAAGCGGCAGGTGCTCTAAGGAGCCTTGAGCTATTGCTGTAGCACATAACCACTGCTTAAGTAAATGAACTTGAGAGGCTGACACTGAGGATACTCCATATCTGCTGAAGTTCAGCATGTGAGTTCCTGAACTAAATATTCAAATTTGATCAGCTCTAGGGATTTCTGAACCCATGTGGATAAAAGGGTATCCCATCTCATCTGATCCCGACATTCCATTCTTTTACGAGTGCCTCTAATTTACAGGATTAGGAGAATTGTTTGGTCCCCGTTGCTTCCTTGTTTAACTTGGCCCTCTTCAGTGCCACTTACTTTTTCAACTTTGATTACCTGAGTCTGGAGAATAGCTCCTTGTTAGCATTGAGCAATACAGCGAAAGTGCTGCCTGTGGTGCTCTCTTTAGGTGTTAAAGTGCACACACAGAGTGCGCTGCTGCCACGGGCATAAACAAATGATAAAACAGCTCAAACTAGAAGAACCTTGGAGCTATGATACTTGGTCCAAGAACTGAAGGAGAATAGAGCTGATAATCGCCTCCACCACAAAAAAAAAAAATCCCCCAGACACCCACCAAGCCTTAAAGTGAGTTAGGTCTTGTTCTGGCAGTTAGGAGGGTGTGGACTTCTTCAGATAACATCTCAATGCAATATCTCTCTGCACAGACTCTATTCTTTCTAGCATGTATACTTGCTTAATCTTTGGTATTAATTTAGTGCTCTCAGTAGTTTCAAAATAGACTAGAATGGGTTTGGATTAATCTGAAATGCTATTCGATTTTTGCCTCTCCTTTCTCCAAGGAAGAAGTGGGTTTCTGTTCTTGTGTGGTCTGCTTCATGCTCTTGACACATGAAAGTGCAGTTGTCAGTGACAAATGTCTGACTTCTATTAACAGGACTCTGGAATTGAAGCTTCTTCTATTGCCTGTTACATGGATGAGGATGAGGAACAGGACATTTTCCAGGGAATTAGTTTGTGTCTTTATTCCATTTCTTTAACTGGGGAAGGAATAAAAACAGAGTGCCAGAATGACTGGTGTTGAGTGTATAATACTTGGCTTGCAAGCATATCTGAGACTTAGAAGCCTAACTGAGCATTGGGTCTAGGTTTGTGTTACATTTGGACATGGTTATAGAAAGTGGCAACATCTAACACCTGTCACATGGGAAAGGCCCTAAATGACTAGTAAATCTTAACCTGTAATGAGTACCATATGACACTTCTTATTTGCAGCTGGAAAAAATCAGGAAGCCCCAAGAGGCTGGTGATTAGAGGCTTGTGTGTAAAATAAAAGTAAAACTGAGACTTCCTGGAAGGTCAAGTGGCTTACTGTATCCTGCCACTGACTGACTGCCAGGTGCTCCATGTGGGTGTCTCAGGGGTGGTGTGAGTTGCAGAGATGTGTAGCTGTGCAGGCAAAGACGGAGGCATGCTTAAAACCAACCATTTCTCTAATTTGCTCAGTGCTTGTTTAGGGGTTCCCTTATGGTCTGTATAAAAGTTAGAAGATGGCTTACATTCAGAGTTCAGCATTTAGAACTGAAATGAGCAGTAGTGAGGTGTAGACTGCCTACAAGGTGGTATGAAGTTTATCCGTTCCCTGTAAAGGGAAGCTGTAAAGCCAAGCAGAATTACTTTGTTTAGGATGTTTCTCTAGATATGCTGTATATTTAGAGGTTCATGCAGCTGCGGTGCTTGCTGGAGAAGGAAATGAATGTGGTGTTTGGCATCTGTCAGTTCATTAATGTGGCGATGGAGTGGGTTGAGAAGCCACCTGGCAGTTTACATTCTGGTTTAGTGCTCTTAGCTTGGACTGTTTACCAGGAGATGTACTTGCCAAATCTAAACATAGATGGTTTGTAAGATACTGCCTCTGGATGGCAGCATAAAGATAGTACTTCTAAGTTGCTGTTAAAGGAAATTTTTGCCAATTCCTACAGCCTGATGTGGAGCTGCTTGGAAATTTGTGTTCATTTGGCCAGAAGTACTTGGCTTCTCAAGTCTTTTCAATTGTAGCTTTGAAATGCTGACGAGAAAGGCAGCAGAGCTTGATCTGATTATTTTACTTTCTGTGTATCTCACCCACAGAAAGTGATTAGTTTTTTATTAAAATATATGCTGCACTGAAGCCCATTCTCTGTGTTGTAAGACTAATAGACTGCAGAAACGTAAGGGTTTTCAGAAGTAGTGAGAACTGTCCATGTCCTTTTCCTCACCTACACTTGAGGGCAACACTGGCAGTGCCCCTGAAAGCAGAGGGGCAACAACCATTTTTGGAGCTAGAAGGCTGTGTAGCAAGTAAGAGTGAACTACTGTGAGCTGCAACGGTGAACGCTGTTCCTTAAACTCTGTACTTTAAGTTTCTGCCTAATGTTTCTTCATGTCCTGAAGAGTTGTCAGCCATACCCCTCTTAAAACCAAGTACTGAGAAAAGGAGTGAAGTCTGGGATTTTGGAAGAGTTAGATGCCCAGCTGGGCTCTTCTACTTTCTGTCATCTTTTCTGGTTCAGGACTCAGATACAGAGAAATTGTCAGGTTGTGATACCTCCTGTTCTTAAAGGGTGAATAGTTGCAGTTTGGGGATTAATCAAAGTTGTTCAAGTTTTGGGGTTTTCATTCAGTAAAGAGACTTTGACTCCAAAAGTTGCCTGTAGCTAGACTGGTCTATGGGAAGATCTGTTGCTGCAAGTATTGCCATTATTTTAATTAGAAGCTTCTGTGGAAGATACCCTTTATGAAAAACTCTATGCTAATGAACTATAATTAGTTCAGTTTAAAGCAATAAATTCCACGATATTTTAGTACAAGGTACAGGCAGAAAAGATCAATCCTCTTTAGATAAGAGCTCCTGTCCATTTCTTGTGGCACAAAATATTTTTATACAGACAAACTTGTTTCAATTTTTGCATATTCTGAAGATAGTTATGCCAAGGTTTTCTTACTTATAATTTTAGAGGGTTTTTTTAATACACCTTTAATTCCAGCCAATTTGTAGTAACTGTATTCTAAGAGAATTTATTAATTCTTAAACTTTCCGTTTTATCAGACCATTTATTTGGGATGTGATAACTAGACTTAGATCTCTTACAGTTGTTCCATGTTGTTATTATTAGTAATAATGTTGTAACTGTTAGTAATATTATTATTATTAGCTATTCATGTATCTAAATAACCAGCACATAGTCCTTTCAGAGGAAGAAGAAAGGTTGTTTATGCATCAGATGTTTGAGAACGATTTTTAACCTGCCTCTTGTGCTCTCATTCACTGTGGCCAGGGCTGTAGCTACTACAACTGAAAGCTTCCTCTGCCAGTCTGAACAGGTCTTATATTGTACAGATTTCAAGGAAGACAGTGCCTCGAGGTGCAACAGATGAAATTACATGTCAGAAGTTCCCTTAGTTAAAAAACAAAATGGTCAAGAACTTCTGCAAACTTATTTTAAGTCTTACATGAGTCTTACATTTTAGACCATGGTATTTATGCTTTTCACATTTTTGGGTAGATTGAGGGGAAACAATTCCTTAGAAGGGCATGTAGTAGGCTTTTAATTCAGATTCTGCTATAGCAATGTTACTGCTCATACATACACCACTTTAGTGAGAAAAGGATGGCTATTTGGATTAGAGACCTGTGATGGCTTTGCTGCCATAGCTGACTTCACGCAGATGAGTAGTAAATTATCTGCAAATCTGTACTCCTGCTTAAGCCTAAAGAGCATGGATATGAAATCATAATTAGAACTCACAATAGCTGCTTTAACTCCACTTGTCAAATCCTCACAAAACCTTTTGTTTATTGGTTATATTTCTGTCCGGGCAAGTGAAGGGAAAATCAACTTGCTGAAGATAAATGGTGAAATCTTTGACTTGGATGAGTAGTAAATCCTTAGCTAGAAAACTGCACAGGTGTTTTGTTACACAGATCTTGGCAAGCTAATGAATATGAGGATACTCTTCAGGACCACCACCAAAATAAAGATTAATCTTTGCTTGGAACTGAAAGGCTGAGTTTATTTGTGTTATAAATAGAGAAATGAATAAAGAGTTTGTGGCTTTTGCATGGTTACAGCAGGAAGATTACTCAAGCCATCCTTCTAGAGCAAAGGCATCTGTAACTGATGCTTTGCTATATGTTGAATTTGCTGATTTTAATCAGAGTGAACTTCCAACAACAGAGTCAGTCTTTATAATTGATGGAGTATAAATACTGGATAATTCTTTTTTTTTTTTCTGATGCTGACAACTGGGAAGCTGTTGTATTTGAATGCAGAGGGTGGCATTAAGGGTAACACTAAGGGAACTTGTGTAGCAGCAGGAAAACTATGAGAGATGCAGGATTTATTCATTGTGTATAAGCTTTATTCTAGGAATATCTTTCACAGATGTCTAACAGGTAATTGCAGCCCCTACTGTGAAAATTCTCTTCTGCCAACCCTAAATCATGAGCAAGAGCAGCTTGAAAATCTACAATTTCCACAGTGAGCTTTCCTGAGCTACAAAACACTGAAACACTGCTAAACTGCTTCTCAGCAGTAAAGTTGTGTGTATTTGAGTTGATTTAGATACTGTAGGACTTCCAAGATATACAGTTATTGTACCAAATATGTGGTCTAGAGTCCAACTTGGTGAATAGGGAAGTTCTATTTCATTGTTTTCTGGACTGGAAGACTTCAATACTATGGATTTTAACCTAATTAACGGTTCCATTGTTTTTAGCCCCTTTTGCCCTTCTCTTTTGGCAGTAAAAACCTGGTGGGGCTGATGCCTGCTGTGCTGGAACTTGAAGGGTTTGATGTACCTGCAGTTCTTTTGACACTGCTTTGTGGTTTGATGTGATTCTATCTGAATGCAAAACTCCATGTTTCACTCAGCTTTCTTTTTACAGTTACTTCATTACCTGATTACCTTGCTAAGAAGAGTATCTGGCCACGTGTTGCTCATAAATACAGAAAGGAGGGACCTGAGCTGCTTAATAATCTAAAACTAATAGGAGCAAGTGTTTTATTAGCTTTTAAAAAACACTTGGAAAGAAAGGAAAATATAAAGCTACTGTGTGTCCATTCTCAAGTTGAGACTCTATCTTTGAATCACAGCAATGCATTCCGTGAGTGGCTGTGCAGTCAGACCTGCTGCAGGTAGTGGAAGGACTCATAATCTCATCAGCCTTGCAGAAGTGCTTCTGTTACTTTTATCTGTGAAAAACCTGAGCTGCTAGTCTCAGGTTCAAGAGCTGTTAGGGGAGAGATTGTGCTGTATGGAAGCCCTCAGAGATGAATTGCTTTTGAATGGGTTTTATGGATGGTTCTTCCTGTGACTATTCTAGTGAATGGAAGGCTTAGTAAAACCAAACAATCAAAAGGCTTCATTATATGTAGCAAATAAATCCTAAGGAAGTCATTAGGAAAAATTATTGGAAAATAGAAATAGACGATACAAAGAGCAGTTGCTACACAGTATGATGTGAGCGTATATTACATTTTCTTGTAGTCTTTACTGCTTGCTCTCTGCTCCTCACATTGTTCTACAGTTCAGTTAAGCTCCTTTCATCAGTGTTTGTTGGAGTTTTCAATTTTTTTTAAAATTCTGGCCATCTTTATTTCAGTGATTTCTGTGCATCTTTCTCCAACTAGAGGGAACCATCCTCACCTGGTAAGGCAGCTGACAATGTTGTGGTGTCAAATAACTGTCTGGTTCCCTTCAGGACAGCATCTGTTCATGAAGTTAGTGTGTGCAAGTTAAACCTCACTGAAGCATCATCATTTAAGTCTCTGAGGGGGTCTTAATGCAATACAGGTGACACCAGCATTTAAAATCAGTGGCTGTCTACAATCAGGTTTTTGATTCTTTCTTGACCTCCTGCTGCTATCAGAATGGAGCTTTCAAGAGAAGCATGCAGTCTATTAGTACAAACTGCATCACTGGATTCAGTAATGTCACTTTGCTCCTCTAGAAGTTAGAGGAGGTATTAAATAGGAAGTTCTGGATTTGTAATAAAATTATACATAAGGAGGATGTCAGAATAAAGAAATTGTTCAAGCTATTTCTCTTTTCTTTTTCTTATCCAATTGTCTGATACCTGAATTGAGAATTCATTTGTAAGCAGCTTGGGTCACGTCAGAACTCCTATTGAGTCACCTACCATGCTTCTGTAAGAAGCCTCGCCTTCTCTTGGTTGGTAATTTGTAAGTGTCAAGGTTTGGAAATGATTGGCTTCCCTCTGTAATCTTGCTTATGGAAAGAGTATTAAATTACTCTTAAACTCCTTTATGTTTTAATACTAATACCTTATTGAAGTACTCTAGTGTAGGGGTTTTGGGGGTTCCCTTAAATCTTTCCCTATGTGCACACTATTGGCTGTTAGGTTTCCCTGCAGCTGTGTGTATGTAGTGGTAAATCACTTCTTTTCACTTCATAGTTTTGCAAAGTCCCACGTTACTGTTCTCTGCAGCAACAGCATTCATCTTCCTAGTAGTTTCTACAAGTATTTTGTCCAATACTGTTGTGAGTGGCAGCTGGGAGGTGGGGTGGGAATGGAATATGCTGAAATTGCCTTGTAACCAAGGTCTTTGGGCCTGATGAGAAAGGAGTGGAATGTGCCCAATGCATAAGGCAGGCTTCTAACCACAACACGTTTGGAGGATGACTTAGGCTATTCATTTCACTGAGCTGACTGTAACAAACCGCGAGTAGGAATGTGTACCTTTTTCCTTCACACTGAAAAACAACAAACAAACAAAACTGCATTCTGTTGGTGGCATAAAGCAGTTTTCCTCAGTCCATGTAAGACACAAAAGACCAAGCTTGTTCTGGAAGAATTATCCTTTGACCAGTAAACCAATACCATCCCTCCTTTTATATACTAATGAAGAGAACTTGTTCTCAACACACATTCAATAGCTAAAAGCTGTCAGTAAAATCTAGTGAAAAGATTAGCTAAACTTGAGTAGATTAACTAGAGCCTTTGGTTGCGTCTTGCTATGGAAAAGTCACAGCGTATGAAATATGATAGTACATTCATCTTTACAGGTATGTGAGCGGAGAGGCAACAGGAACACAGTGAGGAGCAAATCTAAGCAGTTTGTCTTGAGTTCTTAAAAGCTGCTTTGATTCTTTATTCATCTTGGTGTAGTTGAAAACTAAAAGACTTCGATAGTTACGGAGATTGTGACCAGGTCCTTACGTCAAGCTACAACTTGCTATTATGTCAAATATTTTTTATTGTCTTCTGTCACCTAAGGCAGTGTGTCCTACTGGCCAGAGCCAAGAACTGAACTGCTACTGAAGGCTTCTGGCTGCCAAGTAATAATACAAGGCAAGAGTCTTGCTTGGTTTTCCAACTGCATCATGTGCTGAGTGTAACTTGGAGTTCCCCTGAGGTTTGGAGTCATTCAGTTTTCTATATCTGTAAAACCCGAAGGTCACGTAATGTTCAGAACTAGTCATGGTTAACTCACTACTAAGGGTAAAGTACTGATGGTAACCATCTAAATCTTGCTCTTAATGTAGATCTTTCTGCATTTGGAATGTCATTGCAGGAGAGGAGCTCATGTGCAGGAGAAATTCCAAGTGTTCCTATGCACAGTATGGAGTCTAGATTTTCTTGGCATTCTTGTGAGATACACAACTGATTCTGTGCCATCAAAAATTTCTAGCCTGTGGCTGCTGAGTGGCTTTCAAACTTGTACTAACTTGTTATGCAGTATGCAATCTCCTGTAGTGCAATTTTTGTGTCTGCTTTGCCAAGTTAAAAAAAAAAGTGGCCTTGAGATTACTGAAAAGTCTAAACAAGGCTTTCACTCAGAGTAGGTCATTAAGTTTTTTGGTTTTTTTGGTTTTTTTTTCCTCTGCCATCATATTGTACTGTGAGTTCTTTTTAAGCTATATAGCAATAAGACCTCTAAGTGGCATGAAGTGATCTTGAGATAATATAGATTCTCAAGGCTTCTTTTTTGCTTCAGACTGTCTAATTAAGAATACCATAATTTCGTGCGGATACAAGTTAATGCTAATGAGAAACACAGTCTGCCAAATACAGCTTTTGTACAGGAAGATAAGTGACTCTGCTGGGGGAGTACTTCTTGATAAGCTTGTGGGTGAATAGATCTTCTCAGGATTTATGCCAAAAACTTACTACCATTTGATTACAGTGGGTATTTGAAGAGTTTTCTGATTACAGACCTTTAGTTTCCCTTCACTGCTGCCTGGGAAAGACCATATTTCCTTCCTGAAGGTAATGCATCTGAACTGGATATCCAAAACAATATGTCAAAAAGCATTCAGTGAGTACTCCTGACTCTCCAAGACAGGCTAATTATGTAGGTTAAGAAGTTACTCAAAGCATAAGAAATCCAGTCAGAAGATATAAATTGCTTTGGAAGACAGTCAGAGGTTTAAAAAGAACACCTAAATTGATTAAATCAAAGCACTTTAGTGCAAACAAAATAATGAGAGAAGTACATCTTTTTTCAGGAACTTTATATATGAAACTTCCCATGGGAACAAGTTGCAACATAAGGAATTGTGGTGGTGAGATACCTTGTGGAGGAACTGCTTCATTGTGAAGGCAAGCAGATACCAAATCTGGGGCCTGAAGGGGCTGTGGGATCTCCACCACTGTAGTTATTCAACATGCAACTGAGCAAGGAGCCGTGCAAACTGCCTAAGCTGCCTTGCTTTGAGAGATTCCTTCCATACCAAATTATTTCATCATTTTATTAATTGGATCTGTTTCATGTGGTCTTGATGCCAATCACTGTTAAAGATACGTAAGCACTAATAAAGTAGCTTTCTGCATACAGTAGCAAAGGACAGAGACTCCTGAGCTTAACTGTCTGAAAACTCACCTTCACAATATTGTGCACCTCTAACTTGTTTTGTGAAGGGGCCACATCATCTCATACCATCTTTTTCCCTCCCAACTTCCCTTTCTCCCTCTTCACCCCAACAAGTTTGCTTGTACCGGAAAACTGAGAACATTTCTATCAGAAAAATTTTGTGGAAGCTGTAAGAAGACTAAATGAGTCTCTTCTGTTCCATAGGCTGAATAAATCCTCCTCTTTGTGCAGGATCTTGATCGCGTTTTTCATGTGTGTGCTATTTTAGCCTGTGTGTTCTACCACAGTTTTTGGTGGGTTTTGGTAAATACTGATATAGTTTATTTTTTTTCCCCCACCTCTTGGAGGCAGCAGAGGTTTTCCGTGTTGCTCTCACTGTTCCATCCTTGTAATACAGAATCAGTGCTGCAGCTCAGTGAGCCAGGTTTGTACCGTGAGGGAAGGGAATATTTCATGCAACTAAGGTTAATCCGTTTTAAACAAAGCTTTGTTAAAGAGATTAATCCTGTAACTGCTTCACAAGGAGCTTGCTTTTTTAAAACCCGGTTTTAAAAGTGAAAGAGATCAGATACCAAATTCATAGGATGACTGGGATTGAAGGGGGTATCAGAAGGGCATCTAGCCAAACACCCTGTTCCAAACAAGGACAGCCATGAGCTCAGGCCGTGTTACTCAGGCCTTCATCTTGTCTGATCTTTGAAAGCTGCACTAGGAAGGTTCAATTTCATTCTAGGAAATGGCTCAATAAATCCCTGTTAACTAAGAATTTTGAGTTTTCATATACTTAACATCAAGAAACTGATTACAAAAGCCACATGGAAGATGGGGAGAGACACAGTGGTCATGTCATGTAACTCCGCTGCTGGACTTAAATCTCAAAGCTCTGCCTTTTCCTGCAAGATGCTTTAATTGATCCTGGGGTTTTGTGAATTAAACTACTTCTGTGTTTTCAGTCTGATGCTTGGTAGTATGTTTAGGCTAAGAGCCAGGACATTCCTCATGCCAGGTAGGGGATGGGTCATGTCTCTAAATGCTTCTGTGGTAATGAAGACTAGAATTCAAGTGTGGGTGTATTTGAGATCTGACATAATGACTGGTTTCTTGCTTGATTGAAATTTTGTACATAATGTTCACTCTCGATTACTGAAGGGGAGGACCCCAAATGCTCAGCTTTTCAAACTTTTCAAGCATAAGCTCTGTATTTTTAATACAATGCCACACCTATTCTCAGAAGAAGTTGAACCCTGAAGTGTTTCAGCTAGTGTATCTTGTAATATGGCTCATAGTGTTTATCTATAAAGTGGTCTGAAACATGTATTATGTAGAAACATGCTGCCAAAAAAAGCATTTATTCCAGAAATCTCACCTCTCTAAATACATCTGTTAATCTCTGAGATCAACACAGGGCTCTAATGTTAGAATGGGGGTGGAAGAATACAATCTAAGCAAATGTGGTATGGAAGAGTCACTTAACTTGAATCTTCTCTATGAACCAAACTTCTATATCACTCTCCTTTGAACCCCTTGAAATCTGACTGTCACTCAGCCACCTGACCGTCACCTCATGCTGGAGACTGTTGTAGCTGGTTTGTCCTGCTTTGCATTGTCTGAATGCAGCTACATGAAATCTAGAGGTTTTTAAATGTGTTTTCTCAGAAACTGACCTGTGGGGGGAAGAATCAATCACGTAGTAGGTATTTGTCTAATAACTATCACAAATGTGCTCATGAGCGCCAGGCTTGATTCAACGCTTGTGCAAAACCTGACATCTGCTGGTGAGAAGCATAACTGGGCTCTTCTCAGTTGGAGATGAGCTGAAAAGCCCATTTTATAAAGTGCTGGTGCTTTTGGCTACAGGTGTTGCATTGTGCTGCTTAAGCATAAATTTGGAAGTCTGAAATGAACTGTAAAATACCTGCAGACAAACATAGGTATCATTAAAGGTGATTGAACTTTCAGTTAACTGTGTCTGCTTTGAACACTTGTATAATGGCTAGAGGACAAACGTTGTAGGTTTACATTTTAGACAAACTTTTTAACTTTCTGTGAAAGTATTATGCCGATTAAAAACAATTTCCCCCCTCTTATTTCTTTAAAGGCTTGCCATGGATGTACGTCTTTATCCAAATGTGATTGCAGTGGAGTAAAAGGTGAAAAGGTAAATATTCCTTTTTTTAAATTTTTTTTTTTTCAACTATCAGACCAGCACACAAACCACTGAACCATATGCCAACTTCTGATAATTGAAGCTTATGGATGATAGTTCTTTGCTTCTTGCTCATATATTTTTTTTCTTTGATGGTGGTGTGGGCACGCACCAATGACAGTTTGAGATATTGAGTCAGACTGACTGGTCCATTTGACAGTGTAAGATTTTCATATCAATATTTGCTCAAGAATGGGGAATTAATGCACAGATTTTTTTCCATCTATCTGACAATTAAAAAGGAAACGAAAACAAAAACAACAGAGAAGAGACAAATTCTAGTAAAATAAAAATTCCTATTTACAGCCAAGGCCTGCCAGTACTAACTACTAAGTGTTGACAAGCTAAGGTGTAGAGTGTACCATAATGGTTATGCTAGTAATGCTTCAGTGGGATTTTACAATTGACTGAGTGTGGGTTGTTTGCTCTCTTTCCTTGCACTGCCAGTTCATAAGCAGTTGATGCTCACTAATGTGTTCTGAACTTGTACTGCTTTTCACTTCATAATTTGTACAGCTGTGTGCAAAGATGATGGTTGCTGTCACTGTCAAGATCTGAGCTGGACCATGGAAGTGACAAAATTCAGATAGTGCTTTGCCAATACGGTTAGCTGCCACCCAAGTAAGCACCTAGTTAATGGCCAAACATGTATGCTTGGATCAAAAAGAGTAAAAATCATCCCCACTGCAAAAAGTATCCCTGTGTGCCTCCTTCAGATGCAACAAGCTGTTTTGTTCTGCTCAGATGGTATCCTAAGGCCAAGAGATACGGGTTAACATATTGGAGCTTTCCTGCGTCCTTGCAGCTTTGACTTCCAGTCTCACTGCCTGTTCTCAGTATATCTGTACAGTACTTTAGGTTTGTCAACATTATTTATTATTGTTTTATGTTTTTTTTTTCTTTGAAGAAACAGCAGGTGCCCAGAATTTATTTTAGTTACAATGCACTGTAGATAAATGCTCAGTACTGTGAGCCGAGCAAGTACTTGGTTCTTTCTCCATTATGGGGGAGCCTGGTTGTAAGGAAGGTGTGTTTAAATAGTTCCCATGTAACTGCTGTTGTCCCAGAGAATAAATGGGATGCGTGCATTGCAAGGGGCAGAGCCTGCCAGAAATGCTTCCACTCTTGGCCTTGTAAACAGTTTGCTTGAGATCCAGTGGAGTCATCTTAAAAATGTGAGCTGATAACAGAGTTTGAGAAGCATGTCTTATCAAACCACTCACCCTATCTTAGCAAGATTCTAGGAGGGTTTCAGTGCTCTAAATTCATTTCTGACACATTTCAAGGATGGTTTTTGACTTGCATAAACAAATGTAACCTTAAATGAACAAAAGTAATTCCAAACACTGGCACTATAATGTGCTGGTGCAGAGTTTTACTATTGGCTCAGGTTAAACAAGGCAACTGTCCAAAATTCAGCGTAATGCTCAATGCCACACCTGCCATCCAGATAGCTCCAGACAGATGAGGTCATTCCTTGGCATTTACTTGGTTTTAGTTCACTGAGTATGCTCCCAATTTACATACCTAGTGAAGAATGGTATTCCCTTGATGGCAAGATCTCCAAGTTAGATTTGGTTAGCCAAACATGAACCTGGTTAATCTTCCTAGAGGATCTCAGATGCCCAAACCAGGTGCATCCTAACTAGTCACAAGTTATTTCAGATTCAGTTTGAAGATACTTAAACATCAGATTTCTATGCCCAGTACAGTTACTGCAGGTACAACTTTGGAGAACCTTTTTATAATTCTAAACTGGCTTTTTTTTTTCTTTGCACTGAATTCACAGTTTTTTTGTGAATTCGCTGAGCAAGTAGCTGTTCTCTGGTTAATGTGGATCTAATGCAATCTGTCCTTAGAATGGATATGAAATTGGGGAACTGTGATTCATTTCCACTTAAGTCAAGGTAAATGCAGCATAATCCTGAGGCATACCAGAAGGTTTCTAAATAGTCCTTCTGAAGCTTGCAGACCATTATGTACCTTATGTAAAGGAAGGATGAAAAACAAAGCCCATATTTCCTAGGTATGATGTGTTGCTAGTGGAACTTGTTTGAGCATACATGTATGCACCTTATTTTGTTAGTTGCCCTATAATTAGAAAGCCCTCAGCATTTGATGTGTTGCTGGATTCAGCACTGTGGCTCTGGGGAGCCCCAAGATCTGTCACTGAAACCCTAAGGCTTTATCTTAAAAATTCTTTGCTTTGATTTGCTTAGATTTCGAATTGTTGTTTGAATCTTCCTAGATTCTTGTACTACTGCAAGACATCAAGGGCTGTCTTAAGATGATTAGCTTGATCCCTCACAGTGTATCAGTTATACATTTGATCTAAGTTTCCAAATCCAATACTGCTTCTTTCTGCAGTGACCTCTGAACCAAGAGTCACATTCTACAGCTCCTTGCCTAATTGGTGTGGGAAGAGCATTAGACAAAGAGCTGCTGATATAATCTCCCCTCTGATTCTCCCACTAGGAGTGTGACAATGTATTTGAAGATGTACTGGAAGTCAGATGTATGGGACCTGGTTCTGTACTGGGAAGACAGGAAGAGCCTTGTCTAAAGCTGAGCCCTGCCTTTCTGTTCCACTGGGCTTCACTTCTGTCCCTAAACCAGCATCTGCACGCAAGCCACTGCTCACTTGCATTAAGTCAGCTAAGAAGTGCTGCTTTGTGCAGCTTAGCAGAGCCTAATGCATTCCTTCTGAGACTCAAAATAGCCTTCTTCCTAAGCATCACAGCATTCCCTTTAGGATATCCCAATTTTAACAGCTCAGGAATACAAACTGAACTGTAACAAATAGGAATATTGTCTTCTTGTCTTGCTTTGGGGAGCCACAGCTGTCATTTAATTGCTCTCATGCTGCCAGTGATTCTTCTTTAACTCTGCCTCTGCCATTTGCCCCTGTAGCATCAGTAGCACATTATCTCTAGAAGAATCAAAGTATTGTAAGCTTTTTTTGAAACCCATAGTACAACAGCTGACAAAAATCGGTGCACTTGAGTTTTCTTCCTCTTTGCAAACCCACCTTACTGAACTTAAGTGTAAAATGGGTAAAGTTCAAATATGCCTAAATTAAATAATGAAGAAAGGAGAAGTCAGTAAAAATCGATTGCAGCTGGGAGCTGTTACTCAAAGTAAGCAGCTCAAAAGTGAGCTGGATTTGGCAAGAGTATTAAAGCTGAAATGTATTAAAATGTTACATACCGGTGATTATAGGAATTGCTCTCACTCTTAAACCATAGGAAGTATATGCTTTTCACTTAAGCAACTGGGTTTAAAATAAACATTGCTCTGCACTTTTGAGATGAGCTTGCTTTAATGCTTAAAAGCTCACTAAAGAAATAAACAGAGCAGATGCTGCACACAGAGCAATTTCTAAGTCAAACCAGTAAGACTCGTAGATTCTTGGGCTGGTTTTACCTCATCTGAAAAGAAGATCCAAGGCTGCTGATAAGAACAGCTTGATAAAGACTGGGGAAGAAGAGGAGGGGGTGGTACTGAGTCTCAGCTACTACAGCTGATGAAGGCTGAGGGCACTTAGCCCAAGATTGCTCTGGGTTTTGCATAAGTGCTGCCGCTGAGATGGCTTTCCTGCCTTCCCCTAGCCAGGTATTCCTATTCTCCTCTGGGCTTGGGGGGGGCCTGAACAGAGCAGTTGGTGAACTGATCTCACTGAAAAGAAGTTTCCTTGTAAATTTTACTTGTTTTCAGCCTAATCAATTCCTTCACACAGTTTATGTTGCGGCACAACGCTCTTGCTGTGATAGAAACACATAGCTTAAGGTGGGACTCTGTTTTTCACAGAACCTAAGATGCAGTTTCCCCTTAAAATAGCTGCAAATTGTGCTGTTTTTGACAAATACTGGGGATGGTTGATCTAATTTGATCACCTCAAGGTAAGGCCACGTATTCTGTGATATCGTAATCTTGGTCTCACTGGTTGTATATTCCTGGAATTCCAGTTCTCTGATGCAAACTATCAGTGTTTGTCCTGAAGATCCCTATTTCCTTCTGCCAGTATCAGGGTAAAATTTAGTGCAGTTGTGACCCAAGCTCAGCTTTTCTTTTCACTGTTGTATATAAATTCCTAAGAAATGGTTAAAACTTCTCCGATTTTAATCACTTTGTCAAGAGTAATTCCATGATTGATGTATGTGCTTCAGAACTGTTGACCTGAACTGTACAAATATGGCCCTGTATACTGAAACATTTGCAGTCCCAATAAGTGACCACTGACCATTAAACCTCAACTGTTTCATCTTGCAAAAGAAGCCACAGATGACATCCTGAAGAAATTTGATATGTTTTGAAGAATGCAGGTCCTGTCAGAGGGGATTTCTCTGTTTGTTTTGATTAGATACTGTAGTTTTAAATGTGTTCAATTAGTGCTCTTCGAGTTGAGGAAGAGTTTGTTGGCTATAATATATATTAATATATAATATTTAATTTGTTGGCTAGCATTATAATCTGAGGCAGCTGTTTCACCCTGTTGTTTAGGAAGGTGGAGAACAATATGGGTGGCTGTGGCATCACTTCTTCCGTGCTGTGTGTCCTCATATTACTATGGACATTTGTACACGAATTTAGTTATAAGCAGCCACCCATAGTACTCTTTTTAAAGCTCACGAATTTCATATCAAGGGCAGGAAGCAAGTATGTGCCTCTCTTGTCAAATGTTACAGCCATGTTCTTGCTTGTGTTTAGACATTAAAATGGGCTCTTCAACTACTGCTTTTCCAATTTCTTTTCCTCCAGTGGTTTTTTGTTTTTTTGGGGGGTTTTTTGCCATGAGTGTATCACATCAGTGTAAGTAATTATTCTGATTTCTCTCCCCCTACTGTCTATTTATAAATATGGTGTTTTGGAGAACAAATTGTAGAAATGTGAATTACTTGAATTATTTGTGCATGCTTTAAAACTGCATCTATCCCTGCTTGTGTCCTATTATTAGAGTACATGGAACTCTGCCAAACTTTTCTGTATCCCTGTTTAATTGGCTATATCTTGCTGCAGCAAAGCATAATTTTAGGGTGTTTCCCAGCTATATTTTTTTTCCTTCTCTGCCCCAAGTAACAGTCATGTTCAAGCCTGTGAGCTGGCAGTTTTGCCGTATTGGTGTAGCTAATTGAGGGCAATTGAGATCAGAATCTGACTCCTTGCCCATTCCCCAAGCAAATGATGGTACTGTAGCTGGTGCAACTTAATTTTGGTATGGAAACAATCCTGTGTTTTCAGGATTGGAAGAGGAAATCTGAGTTGACCTAAATCTTTGCTATTTGTCTTTTAGTTTAGTAGCTTCCAGTCTGAAATGAGAAGTATCCAAGCTTCCTCAGTTCTTTCTGTGTGAGCAGAACTGGCTAGTGAGTTTTTGCATTTTTAAGAAAATTTATTGCACACTAACCAGGGACTTCAATCTCATTCTATCCCCAACAATATTTCTTTTTTGGCACTGACTTTTTGTGGAAGACTTGTTAAATTTCTTTTCCATTTCAGTATGTTCCTGCAGTGAGCAGGCAGTTTTTTCTGCCAAATTTGTAGCATCCAAGTCTTCATGAAAATCAATATGGTGTGGGCAACAGGAAAAATCTGGAGGCAGAAGCAACATCTTAAAACAGTTGTCATTTATGGAATCATCTACAGGCTGTTTAGTAGAAGGCAGTTAAAAAAAAACTCAAAGAGGACTGGATCAGCATAGCTTTTCTTCCCACAAAATTTGTCCACATTTCTTTAAGTAATTTTTTATCAAAAATAGGGATTATAGTGCAGCTATTTCCACTGTAATTATTTTAACTTGAATGTAAGTTCTCTTAGGACATGTCTGATGTACTCCCTCAGCTGTCTCCCAGCACAGTCCTTCAAATAATCTGTTAGCTTTTGGGGGTAATTTGCTGGCAAACTCCACAGGAATTGCCCTGGCAACAGTTTCCTCATGCAAGGCTCTCAGTCTTGCTGCTCACTTCCAAAGTGGGCTTGGAAAATACTCATTTCAGTTTCAATGCTACAATTCACTAACATCTCTTGTCACTTCTTCTATTCCTCCTAGCTGTTTGGCTTCGTGTTTCTCATTCTTTCAAGGCCTTGCCTTCCCCATTCCATGACTGTTTAGAGACCTTGGCATATTTGCATTTTAAAGAACAGTTCTTCAGCCTTAGATGACACACAAGGCCAGCCCTCTGTGAAGAGTCTGTTCTAGCAAGCATTTGTGGATGTTACTTGCTCTAACAAAAACGTGAGGAAGAGTGACCAGGTTGAGATTAGTAGGTACTCTGTATCCTGGCTTGCCCCTCACACATCTGTCATGCCTCTTGTACAGAGGTGTGTTTTTTTTTTAGTGTGCAAACGCAGTTCATGCCAGAGCTTGCTCCAAAATCTGCTTTTGCCTAATGTTTTCCTTACCTGGCACTCCCGAATTCCTCATTCCCTTCCCTTCAGGGGCACACTAACCCTTTCACATCCTGGCCTGAGATAGTAGCAGTCCACCAAGTGTTGCTTTTCAGATGAGGTAGCAGACCAACTCTACAGCTCCATGCAGAAGTACTTGTGTTGGGTTTGGTGGGATAACACTCTATGAAAATCTGTGACACTGTAAACCTGTGAAATCGGTTTGAGTGCTGTAATTAAATATAAATCTGTCCGTGATCAGGAATTTCTTTTGTTAAGCAGGTGACATGTTTAGTCACAGTGTTAGTTTGTCAGTGTGATTTCCTACAGAGAAGCAGAAAGATAAATAAATGTATGTTCTACATTTTTCTGTCATATATTTTGTTTCTGTCATATTTCACCTCCACCACCACCTACTCTTTTTTAGGGTGAAAGGGGATTCCCAGGCTTGGAAGGACAGCCAGGTTTGCCTGGATTTCCAGGACCAGAAGGACCACCTGGTCCAAGAGGCTCAAAGGTAAGTCCCAATTCACTTGAATGGTATGAAGGTGCTGGGCAGTGTTAGCTTAATTGTAGTGCTGAACCTAAGCAATTCCAGAACTCGTGATTATCATTGGTTTAATAGTCAAAATCTTTAAACATTGGGATATAACAGGTTTTTTGGTTGATGTGATTTGATTAGTCAGCCAGTGGAAAAAGATTGCTCTGAGTTTCCTATCCAGTTCTTCACCTACACAGGTGCTTGCCAGCACTACCTTTCACTAGGTGCTGCACATTAGGGTCAGAGAACAGGTTTGGCAAGGTGCTGGGATGTAGCTTTGCTAGTCCTTGCAGTAGGAGATCCTACCTTAGCCCAGTTTACTGATAAGAGCAGAGTTTTGCTCTCAGCTGCCCTGAGGGCTCCTATCATGTAGGTAAACTGTTGTTTGCACCTGGTGGCATTCCTGGGATGGGATTCCTGGGCTGGGTTTGGGTGGGGTGATGCAAATGAAGGCCTCATTGAACCTATGTGCGGAGAGCTGCTGAATGCTTCTGGCTTTCCCTGGAGGGGTTCCATTTATTTATTTTTACTACTGAGTTGTATCCTTACATTCTGATGGTGTAATTCAGCAGTAAAATTCCTCAGTAATATATTTGCCTTTAGCATACATAAGGATATCCAGGATCTGCCATTTCCTTTATAAATGCCCACAGTATAAACCTAACAGAAGCACATCAAAAAGAAGCAAAGGAAAAATAGGCAAGAGATCAGAAAAAAAGAAAGGAGGTCTACACTGAAAGAGAAGATTAATTTGATATAACAAGAGTGAAACAGCACAGAGGTCTTGGACTAGAAGCTTTTGCTACACTTTTATTCCATAAATGCATATTCTGAAGATTGTGATGCCGAGTTCTGCGTTGTGATTCCACGATGCTCATGATGCAGTGACACTGGTACGGTCCGCGTTGACTCGCGGCTCCCCGGCTCTGCCCACAAGGGGCCGCTGGAGGATGCTCCATGGCAGGGCTGACCTGGGATTGTCAGCGACCTGACAGCGCCGTGGCATTCAGCAGAACTTCCCTCTCAGTCATGGCTAATCAGCTGGAATGAATACTTTTCAGCTCAGAGTCCAATGCCAAAAGTTAAAACAATTTTGAACCCTTTAACTCAGAAAATGACAACTACTATAACTTTTAGCCTGCTTACTGTGAACATGTAGGAGAAAGTTTAGGCTTACTGTTTAATTTGATAGAAAGACAAACTGCAGCTTGAGTGTGGGGTCTTGTCTGTTTGTCTGTTGTTGTTTTTTAGGGTGACGATGGTCTTCCAGGGCCTATTGGACCCAAAGGAATCAGAGTAAGTATTGATGCAGTTTTAGGGTGATATGTTGGAATAATGGATAAAGAGTGACAGGCATTGGGTGCATCCTAACAGAAGTTGTGATTGACAAGAAAAAAAACTGACCTAAATGTGAAGAGGAATCTCCCCGCCCGAAGAGACTGTACTACTTTTTATAATTAATACAAGCTTGCATGAGCAATACTGTCTTACATATTGTCTGTATTTCATAAACGCTTTATGGAGAGCAGCCCAAATACTCATTTGATTTGTTTTACAATACAGGACCTAAGCAAGTGCCAGTATCTTGGTTTCAGTGTATTCTGAAGTAGAGGCAGTGTGTCTGTGGTCCATACAGGAAAGGTGGACTTGTCTGGAAGTCCTTTAGGTTTTCTGCCTTTACTTTTTCTATCAGACACCTCAACGGGTAATAATTGATACATCTCTGACTTCATTGGGCTACATCCATTTTTCACACCATGAGTGTTTATTTGTTTTCTCTTTGTATCTATAATCTATTACTTTAGTAGTTCTGTATTGTCTCTTCTATGTTTTTGTGGCTATTTCCCTGAAAGATTGGTAAGAATTTTGAATGCCGTGTCAGCATTCTTTTTTTTGTACAGATGATTCAGATGTTTTTGTCTTTATTTACATCTGCATGAATAATTACATTTAATGAAGCCTTGGTAAATCCTTTTGCACACCCATTCATACTGTACTGTTTCAAACACATGGTTCGTTTCCTTCCAGGGACCCCCAGGGCTTCCCGGGTTTCCAGGAACACCAGGACTTCCTGTGAGTAGGAATGAGCTGAAGAGATACAAATCTGTTCCCTTTTGGCTTTCAAGCCCAGAAGAGCATCCTGCAATCTAACTCTTCTTTCCCCTTTCCCACTTTAAAGGGATTGCCAGGACAAGATGGGCCACCAGGACCTCAGGGTATCCCAGGATGCAATGGAACAAAGGTGGAATTCCTTAAAAAAATCTTAATGCAACAATAATTTAATAAAGAACTCTTGTTCTCCTGGCTGTACCCAATAGGTTTAGTCTGTCATGTGCAACAGTACTTGCTATTGCTGAGTTGCGAAGGTAATTCCAAGATAATTCAGAGTTATACACCCATTTGAGAGAAGGGGTCGTGGTCTGGTACTTAAAGGACAAGATTTGCCAGAAATTGCCAGCACCAAGACACAACACTGTGTGCTCTGCAGCCAGTGTAGTTAAACTTTGTGTTCTAATCCTTACTTGTATAAGTTACAGCTGAGAAGTGTCTGATAATCAGCTCAGATGCTGTCTCTTGTCATTGTAGTAGACTCTTGCTGCCAAGAAAAACTCATTACTTAACAGTGAGAGTTTGTAATTATTAATTTTTAATATTACATTGAAAATACTGATTCAGTGTCCTTGTTGAGTGAGTAATTTTATTCTGACATGCTATTTAGCTTCATGTTGGGATTTTCCCAGAAAATAAGCTGATCTTTTATAACATTTCCTGAGTTCTCCATCTCTGTAGTGTAGTACTTTGCCTGGAAGTATGCAGAAACACCTGACTGTGGAAATTTATTTCCATCAGTTGTGTGAATTAACTAAGTGATTATTCTATCTTGTTCCAATACAATTTTATATTTGGAGTCATAAGCTAACAATTACACTTGACTTTTGAATGAAATTTTTTTTTATCTGGTTTTGTTATGCTTTGGTTTGGTTTTGGCTAATAATTTTCTTCATCCCTAAGGGAGAGCGTGGATTCCCAGGCAGTCCAGGTTTTCCTGGTCTACAAGGGCCTCCTGTAAGTAAAAGATTTCCCAATCTTGTAATCCACTGAAAGACTTCCACTGTGGAAAGTAAAATAAATATCAGCCTCTTTTTGAAGTTTTTCTTTTAATAAATAGGAATTTTTTCTAATATTTAATCAGAGCATTTTAAATGTCCAATAAAAGTGAGGTTTTCTGCTGCATGCTGTGGTAAAGCTTAAAAACCCCTTGGAATTCTCACATGCTAAGATGCTTTACCACCTGCAGAAAAATACAAATACATGCATATGTGTCAGAGAAGGAAGATCTTGATACTGACATCTTGTGTATCTAAAGAGTATTATGAGTGATTAATGGGTCAGAAAAAAGAGACAAGGTAGGGTGTTTTCAGTACAAAACACAAGGATGTACAGCAAAGTGACTGTCAGAACCAAAGTACAGAGATGTAGTAGACAGGATGAATAATAGGAGGCAATATACAAACAAATGGCTAAGAAAGGGAAATATAATCCTTCCAATGCTCAACATTCACTATGAAAGTTCTTCTCTTAATTTTTCCATTTGATTCTGAAGTTGATAAAAGAATTTTTTTCTCTGTTCTAAATATTGTTATAAGTTTGTGTCTTTAATGTTTGCCTCATGGTGTCGATCTGATTAGTGGTTTGCAAACAACATACCAGTGATTTATTTCTATTGATCTTACTTTTATTTCTTTTGTTTCTTTTAAACAAAGGGACCCCCTGGTCTGCCAGGTATGAAGGTGAGTGTGCTGTACTTTGACACCCAGGTACTTACCAGACATGGGTGTGCAGTGTGATCTGCCAGGAGTAACCTGCTTGTTTCATGCAAGACCGTGTGCATCCACTGGGACCTGGAGTGACATTCCTGGTGTTTCTAGGCCACTCCAGGGCAGCTAACTGGAAATTCTGCAGTAGCTTTGTTTGGGTCAGTAGCTCCAGATGCAGCACAGTGTCTCCTGAAGCTGTTTCCTTGGGACTGTGAGGGTCAGTGTTGAGGCATCAAGTTAACAAAATTTCTGCAAACACCCAAATGCAACATTAGTCTGCCTGTGCATACTCAAAACACACTCCTAAAGATTAAACAATAGTGACCTGAAATGCCCAGTGACAAGAATAATACATCTTTTGTTTCCTTTGAAAATGGTTTTCTTTCTGCTCTAGATGTTACATAGATGGCCTTTTTTCCTAATCTAAAGAATCTCATGATCTGATGTTGAACCTTTTATTTTTTAAGGATTTTGCTGTACATTTGACTGATTAAGCATAGGCCAAAACATCAGTTTTGATTCAAATTTATTTAAGAGGAAACTTGACCCACAGAATTACACTGTTAAATTCCGAGAGGGCAGCATAACACTGGTACTGGAAAATTGAGACTGTTAAGCTGAATTGTCTTTCTTAGCGTCTTTTCTTCCCAGTTGTTTTCAAGATATTAAAGGACAATATCATCAGACCATAGATTTTCAAAACAAAGATATTCCCTGAAATCAATAAGAAACTAGTTCAGTATGGACCACAAAGCATAATTGTTGTAACAGCACACTCAGCACTCATCTCATGAGCTCGGACATTGGTAAAAAGCTGAATGAGCCTTTTTTCTGTTGTGTCCTATCCACTGCTTTCACATGAAGTTGGAATGATTCTTCAGTGAAGAATTTGTGTTTCAGTCCCCTAATCTTTTGGAACTTAAATCAATGCTGATATCTTAGTACAAAATAAACCTTTTAATAGTTGGTAGTTTAGAATAGTTGGTAGCCATTTAGAATCTTCATGTCTCATGAACAGAGTTATTCTTGGAGAATTTAGTGCTTATATTAAAGTGTATTGCTAGGGTGTAGCATAGCTCAGAGTCTCTTAGAGTCTTGGGATTCACTGTGTGCCTTTTGGAATCAAAATGCTGGTAAGGAGTTGTAAAATGTGTTGTTTATTGAAGTCAACTCTATTTTTTCTAGGGTGAAGCAGGTGAAATAATTAAATCCTTGCTGCCAGGACAGAAAGGTGACCCAGGATTTCCAGGTCTTCCAGGGATACCTGTAAGTTGCATAAAGAATTATTAGCCTGTGTTCTGCTAAAAAGATAACTTGAAAAGTACTCTTACTACAGCACAATTGGCAACTTGGTGCTTGGGGATTCATATTTTTTCTTGGAGATGCAGGGCTCACATCTAATGTACCTCTGATTTATGGCTTGAGGGAAAGTGTGGGATTCCATATTGCTCCTAATAGGGTGACCCACAGAAGGCAGGAAAGTCCCCAGTCAGAAGATGGTATCCAGCAGACAGAAGTACTCAGTTACTGATTTGCTTCTCTGCTTTCCCTGCCTCTTCTCCCTTTCCTAGACATTGTTTGTAGCAGTTCTGGAGTTCCCTTCCCTTCTTCACTCAGAGTCAGTCACATCTGGCTTTCTGGCTGTAACTGCTGTTTTGCATGGTGGTAAGGAGAATGCCTCAGCTGTTCTCCTCATGTTCACCTCCTGAACAGTGTTTCTGCTCTCCCAGCAGTGCTTTCTGAAAACAGCTAGTGACTCCAGGCCCTGTGCTTCCCCACTGAGCCATTCATTGCTTTAGTGGAAGAACAAGGAGAGCCGAAAATGAGTCTATCGGTCTGAACTGGACAGAAGCCAGACTCCCATTTCCTGGTGCAGAGAGGCAAGCCCCATGATATTTTGTGACCAGACTGAGCCTGTTAGCATTTCTGGTCCTCTGATCTGTGCTTCCCTATTGTCTGTTTCTGGCTGGGAGGAATCACAAATACAGTGTTATGTTGTTCTCTCTCAGTGCACGAAGAGAAAGAAAGTGCAAAAGTAGTTCAAAACAAACAAAAAAGCATTTCCTTATCCGAGCCAAAGAGATGCATTGATGTTAAGAGCAGAACTCTCCTAACATGATGTACACTCCTTTAGGCCTTTCTCCAAGGACAGATTGGTAGGTTAGTGATCAGCTACATTGATTTGACATGTATGGGATGCCAGCTGTTTGGGTTATTTGAGCTTAAAGCTCTCACTGGGCTTTTTTTTTTTATAAAAAGATGCCTCTCATGGCCTCCTCCCCTTCCTCAACAGGGCCCACCTGGCTCCATGGGGATACCAGGTCCAGTTGGCCCTCCAGGACCCCCAGGTTTGACGGTAAGTTTCTTTACCTGTTGCTCATAAAGCCTTCAGTGGGACAGTTACTACTTCATTTTGGGTTTTCAGAGGCAGGTCAGTAAAGTGCAGAGCTGTGATAGTCAAGACTTGGTATGAAGACAGCAGCAACCATGCATTCAGTTCAGCCTGGAGCTATTAATGTTCATGTTTAAGATACTTCTGAAACAACCTGTTCCCAGACATCTTTTTGCTTTAAATTGTGCTGAATTGTTGTGCAGGCTTCTTACTTGTGTGAAACATTAGACAAGATTTAGCTTATTTAGACTCATGTGTAATACCTGACTGTTTCATTTCATTTTATGGCCTCACTTAAGGGAAGAACTAGTTTCTTACATATTTGTGAAGTTGAATACCATGAGTTTTCAAAGGCAGGCAGGGTACCTTGTCAACATGGAGATAATTCATGGGAATCAAAGCTGCAACATTGTTGTGGGGTTTTTTTTCTGCAGGGGTTTGTAAAGTGCCTTTAAGTGACTTGTTTTTTGGTTTCCTTTTTCAATAGGGACCTCCTGGTCCACCAGGGCTGCCAGGACCCAAGGTATTGTCTTTCTCTTATTCATGGTCCTGGTGGACTGTTTCTGTTTGTGACTTCTAAGGGCTGATGAGTTATACTTTTTGCAGGGTAATATGGGTTTGAATTTCCAAGGACCCAAAGGTGAAAAAGTGAGTAGGTGATCATAATGATATTTTTACTTATTATTTTCGAAATACTTATGCTTGCCATATTTGCTCGTATTGCCTGTAAGAAACTGCATCTTCCTACACATTAGGGTGAACAGGGTCTTCAGGGACCTCCAGGGCCACCAGGACAAATTGGAGAACAGAAAAGACCAAATGACATTGAGTTTCAGAAAGGAGATCAGGTGAGTGGGACACTACACCCCACTGCGGTGAGCGTGGGATCAAGCTGCAGCCTCTCTTGGTTTGGCTCACAGATGTTCACATCCTGCTTACTGAAGAGGTTCTATTTTTTTTTTTTTCTCAGAGTACTGAATATTCCAGGCCTGAGTACTTTTCCTTTAATAGAAAGCATGCCAGTCACATTGGTTGTTACTTCCCTTAGTAAAATAACTGCTCTAAAGAAACTCTCTTAAAGACAGTTCACAGTAACATTAAAAGCAGTTAAAATACTTCCATTGCTTGGAACACCCAGAATTGCAATTTTCGAAGCAGTCTGGGGATTCAGATTCCCACTAATTAACCAGCTGTGTCATCCATTGTGAAGAAGTCTTTCAAAAATTTTAATTCAATTTCTTCTTTTTTTGTTATTAGTGGTGCCCCAAGATCTTTATTCCTTGTGGTCTGAATAAAGTGCTTTCCCCTGTTTCTGGCATCTCAAAAGTAAAAATCAGTCATATTGTTACAAGTAAGCTCAAAATACTGGTTTGATTTGTATAGATCCCTCCCTACCCATAAATGCCAGAAGGTCATTGGGAGAGTTAGCATTTTTAATGTTATTATATTTTTTCTCTTTCTTTTTCACTGGGGAACATTCTGAAATACTGTTTAATTCTGAGTGCCATAGACAGTCTGAGCAAAACCAGCAGGATCATGGGTGCCTGGATGTCACATTTTCCTTGAAGTTTTTGTGATATGCTCAAATACCAACCTGAGTAATAGAAAAGTTGAGGTAGATACTTTGAGGAAAAAGTGTTGAGTGATCATTTTTGTGCTCTGATTATTTTGCAAATGTCACTGAACTGAACTTTAAACTATTAATTTCTTCCATCGGTATTTGGATCAGTTTCTCCCTTTCAGTCCTCTTATCTTGGGAAATGTATCAGAGAAGAAAGCTTTGGGACACAGCAGTATTTTATTTTAGCAGGATGTAGGGCAGTTCTGCCCTTCATCTTGATCAGAACCATTTGTTACTTTTCCTTTCAGAAGAGCATTAAGCACCACTAAGGCATTAACTGGAACTGTGTGCTGGTGTACACTTGCAGTGCACAGTCCATCTTAGAAACGTCTCTGATTTTGTCTGTAACTGGGCAAGAGGACAGAAGCTAAAGAGCAACATTGTGTGACTTTATAATTCTAACGAAACACAAGGTGACATTTTGACCACACTGTTGTTGAAGCAAAAACTCATCTGATTTTATTGGGGTCAGAGTAATTTGCTTCTGTCATCGGGGACCCCTGAAGGACTAATTATACTGGCACTAATTTATGTAAATGTGCAAAGTAAAAGCATTCTACCTACATTCCTTTTAAAGCACTAGGAATTATAAACATTATGAGTGCATTGCCTTTGACCAACATTTATAATGATTTCCAAGTTTGCAAATTGGGTTTTATTTCAGCAAAGTTAATGCTTGGTAGTACACAATCAGTAAAAAATGCCAACATTGTAGTTACTTTTTCGTGAGATGCACATGGAGTTCTGTTGTGTGCCTCCACCTATGATCTCTGACTAAAATCAAGTGTGTAGATGGGCTTGAGTCTGGGATGACTCCAAGAAAATAATGGAAACTACCCAGAAACTTTTTGTGCATTCAGTAGCCTGTAACTTTTCTTTAGGTTGATAGTGAAAAGATTTAATAACTTGTACAAAGTTATCCTGATGGCCCCTCAATTTCAGCAATTACCACTACTCTGACTGTTGTTCCTATAACTTCTGCAGGATCTGGCATTTGTTTTTTCTTTCTTCCTTTTTTGCTTTCTTCCCTTTACTATTGGGTGGCACCTGCAGGCCACCAAACTAGCTGCTGCAGTGCATGCAGGAGCAGTTGTGTTTTTAGTGGAGCAAATCATCTAAATAAACAGGATGAGCAGTTAATAAAAAGTATAGATTCACTTGAAATTCCACACAAAGAAAGAATAAATATCATCCTTTATAACTAAATGACAGCAAAAATATTTGATTTAAGGAAAAAAGTAAACTGAGCTACTAGGGAGGGATGGAGGCTTTAATCCTCTTTTTCTCTGGCCATGCTTGACAGGGTATTCCAGGTGATCCAGGCCCACCAGGACTTCCTGGGCCACCAGGCCCTCCTGTGAGTAGAACTCTGTTCCTTTTTGTTGCTTCTGTATCAGAACTGTAACTTCATTCTGCTCTGGCTTGTGGGCTCAGTTTAAGATGACGTTTGTGTGTCCAGGGTCTTCCCGGTGGTGTAAAAGGTGAAAAAGGTGAGCAAGGAGAACCAGGCAAAAGAGTAAGTAGTCTGTTTAACCAAACATTTATCTTTCCATTCAGTGTTATCTTTGACAGTTAAGCAAATGTTGAATTCAGGTGGGGCCATCAGCTTATGGGTAAGAGACTACTTTTTTTTCTCCTTGTAACCTGGCAACTCATAGATGATGCAGAGGGGTCATGAAGGTGCTTCTAGCTATGACTCTCAATGCTTTCTGATAGAATTATCTATTGTAGATCTTAGTTTGGGGGGCAGGAGAAAATAGTTTAAATTATGTTATCTAGTTAACGTGTGAAAACCTTCAAAGTTGTTGGACTGCTTGTCTGAAGCAGCAGCTATCTGTTTCCTTTTAGAAAGAATGATCTTTCAGTTTGCTGTGTACTGGGTTGCCAAGCAGCAGGAGATTGGTGTGTGTATATATATAGATTTACATAAAAGCTGGTCCATGTAAACTCATTCTTGGTGGGCTTGCTTGTGAAGTGAGTCACAAAACCAAGTCTCTGAACACTGTTAGGACCAAAAGTAGTCTGTTTGTCACTTCCCAAGAGACTGCCTCAATTTATGTGCCCTCTGGGGAGGGCACAAGTCAGGATAGCTCTATCTAGGGATAGCAAGAGTTGCTTTGTTCCTGACCAGACTCAAATCAGTCCTGGAATTTAAAGGTACTCAGATATCACAGCTCAGAAAAGCTGAAGAAGATCATAGAAGTGCTAAGAAATAGGATAAAAATAACATGAGCTGGACCAGCAGAGAAGAGAGAGGCTATAACCAGCTTAAAACATTCAGTATCTTCACTTCCACAGCTTTGGAATGCATTGTTTCATCAACAAAATGGGCCCCTTTGAAAATTGAGACACAAGTTCTACTCAGGTTAATTGGACAATTTATAAACACTGCTTAGAAACATGCTGATAGTAGGTTTTCCAATTTCCATAGGAAATAAATACAGTGGAAACAAATGTTTGGTACTCCAGATAAAATCCTTCTTAGTTGCTGAGATTTATAGAGGGGCTTTGATTTTTCTTTTAAAGAACATGAAAAGCAGATTTACCAAGCCAAGTCTCATTATATTTTGAGTGGATTTTGAATTGTTGCTTCTTTCTGCTAAAGTAAAAGAGAACCACATAAATTTGGAGAGATCTGAAAGGATAAAAGTCCTGAGGGGATATGTCAGTTGCCTTTTGCCAAAAGCTTGTTTACCAATACTTTTGTTTGGTTTTATTACTCTGAATCTGGGCACATTGCATACTTGAAGTACAGTCTTGCTATGAAGTTACTTTAAAGTTGCATTTTAGGGCTCCATATGATTCTGTGAGGCTCAAAGCCATTTCTGATATACTCATAAAAATGTCAGTCTATGTATTCAAACATTCACAGGACATCTTAAAACCTCAGTTTTTAGAGTTAGAACTCATCACTAGTGAAAACAAACTTCACAGATCACATTATACTCTGATTCACTAAATCTGTGAGGTCTTATTATCAACTTCTCAATGACTGAGAGCTGATCTTGGCACTGAGGAAGGTTCACTAGGTGAAACTCAATCACCTGCTCTAGTTCTGTTCCAGCAGATGCCCTCAGACATGGCTTCTGTAATTCTGACAATAAAGTGCCATTTGTCTGCCCAGTGAATGGTCTGGAATAAAGTGGAGTTTGCCCCGCTTTTATTGCAGCAATGACAAAACTGTTCAGCAAGAGTATATTTTTTAGAAGTCACTTATTTGAGCAGAACTTCATCTTATATTTTCACTGATACTAATGAGAAAATTGTGTTGATTTAAAGGAGAGTTAAAATTCAAACACGAAGTTTTATTTAGTTTTGCTGGTCACATTATACTAATTTTCTAATTAAATACAATGTTCTACTATTTGGGGAGTTAGGATCTGTTTTCCAAATAAAGAATTTCTCTAATGCTAAAATAAAGGGAGTAGTAAACACAATGAGTCAGCAGTAGTTAACTGGAGATCATTTTGTGTTGTTTTCACCCAGCATTTCTGAGACTGTCATGGTTTTGTACTCTGGTTTTCAAAATGGAAACCTCAGTTTAGGTAACTCCATTGGTTATGGTTGATGCCTTTGATGTGTTGTCCCAAGGACTGCATTCTAGGTAGTTTGGTTTATTGAAAAATGGGAAACAAGTGAAGTAATTTCCATAAGAATTCTTTATCACTGAAGCATTTTATTTCAATGTGTATTTTTCTTTGAAGGGAAAGCCTGGCAAAGATGGAGAACCTGGTCAGCCTGGTAGGGATGTGAGTAATTCACATGTTTTTAATCTAAGCAGACTGTTTATAGGCTTTTCTTTTGGTGTGGAGAAGATCTGAGTGTGATTATATTTCCCTTTTCTTGAAGGGTTTACCTGGTGGGCCTGGAATAAACGGTGCTCCAGGAAGAGATGGTGAAAAGGTATGCCAGGATTTTTGTCAATATTACTGTAATAGATTGAAAATTTGCCATCACCGAGTTCATTTCTGCCTGAGTAGTAATTGCATTGCCTATGCTATTACAGTGTTGAGGAATATTTGCAATAACTTGTTTATGTACTGCTGCACAGTATCAGAAATGCTCTTAATTTCATTGGTAGGGTGAAAAAGGTGACATGGGTCCCCCTGGTCCTCCTGGAATTGTAAGTTGCTGATCCTTTATTTTTTTCCTGCATCTGGTTGACAGTGTTGTTTCATTGTAGTTCTTGGCTGACTGAGAGTCCTGTCTCTGGGTACAGCACCAAGAGCACCAGAAAATTTCTCATATATACACTAACAGAAACAATGGTTTCCTTCTTTCAAGATCAGTTCTGTGCTCTGGGATTTGCTAGGTCACAAACACTGGCTAGACTATAACCTCAGACCAGCAGGACTGAGTCAGCCTCACTGAAGCCTGTTGTAACTATGTTGGCTTGGCAGGCAAACAGCTTCCTATTGGGGAGTGCTCTTTACTGGAATTTTCCCTGGTAATTCAATGGAGTGGGGAAAGCATCCTGTCATTGGCATAAGGTTCAAAGTATGTTGAACTTTCCCTCCCTCACATCTCTTTACTATTCCAATGACTCTTTTCTTGGCAAGTAGTTTCACATGAGCACGAAACATTTACAGGTTGTTCCAAGACCAGGCATTGATGCGACAGTGGGACCAAAAGGTAGCAAAGGATTGCCAGGACTTCCAGGAGCCAAAGGGGAGCGTGGATTCTCTGGTAGGCCAGGCCCACCTGGCTTGCCAGGATCTCCAGGTAGGAGTGCAAGCTTTCAGTGAAGTTGTATGCTCAAATGTGTGATTGGGTATTAGGATTCACAGTCTTCACGCACTCCTTCTAACAGAAAGCAGAATATTTAGAGCTA
Organism: Phainopepla nitens; assembly: GCA_013400175.1. Classification (NCBI taxonomy): domain Eukaryota; kingdom Metazoa; phylum Chordata; class Aves; order Passeriformes; family Bombycillidae; genus Phainopepla; species Phainopepla nitens. Next base: position 168,899 of record VXBQ01004377.1, read on the forward strand.
CCTTTGAGCTTGAAGGGTAGTCTTGAACTTCTGGGGATAATGTGAGGAATTCTGAAAATTCATTGCCCTTGCTATGGTGAACTGAGCATGCTAATCAGATCCTAGTTTAATGCTCCCAGGGGAAATCTATCTCACATCACTTACCTATAATATACGTTGTGCGTTGCATTACACAGAGAAAGTTTTGTGTATCACACGTCTGGTAGGAGATGATCTGAGTCTCCAGCAGGACTGAGCAGTGACACCTGTATGTGCATTATACATGCACAGAGAGGAACATAATGATTCTAATGTTACAGCTTATATATGTTCTTTTTTTCTTATTAATACTTCTTTCATTAGTCCTGGTTTGTTTTGGTTTTGTTTTTTCTCATCACAAACTTAGTTGCTGAGTCTCAGGTCAATTTTTAAAAGAAACATCTCTAAAAATGTGAAATGTGTATTATTGTCATCCTTGCAAAAACGTGATGTAAGCCATTAAGCTAGCAAGGAACTAAGTCCTTCCTGTCTTAGGGATCACTACTGTTGGACCTCCCGGCCCACCTGGCTTACCTGGTGAGAGAGGACAGAAGGGAGATCCAGGTTTACCTGGGGTTTCTATTCCTGGGCAACCAGGAGTTGAGGGACCACAAGGACCACCAGGACCACCAGGTCCCCCAGGGCCACCTGCACCATCTGTTGCTCCTGGTAAGTGATGATCACATAAACAGCAAGTAGAAGAGACTAAACAGCTTTGACATTTGTTTAGGTTTGAGTTCCTGTGGTTTGTTTGTTTGTGTTTTTAATTCCACCTCCAAAGATGTTGTTTATCAGCAGCTGAAGTCCATGAGATTCTATTCCTGTATATTCTCCAGATTGCTCCCATTGCAAATCAAGACATCTGTAGAACCTTAGGCTTAAGGACAGGAACAAAATTTGTTTCCTCCTAAGAGCTGTGACAGCAGAAAGTCACAGGTGTAACTTTTCACAGAATTCCAGTTTAATTTTATAAATATTCTAGTGGTAGAGACTGCATGAAATCAGCTTTGGAGTGGACACTTTGGATGAAAACACTTAGCTTTGTTTTGGTATAAGGAGAGTAGGGAATGGCAGATGTAATATAAGAACTGGAAAACTGTAGTGGAGAGGGGCTAACTTGGTTCAGGGAGGAATTTACTGTCTAGAAGGCATTGGCACGTGAAGTGCCCTTGCTCTGGTGATGATTCATAGGCATGTTTTTATGATATGAGGCTGAATATCAGAATCAAGTGTAGAGATGGAAGTGTGTAGGCTGTGGGAAGCAGTGGGAGGTGCTTAAGGTTGTAAAGAATTGATGATTGCTGTGTAATATCACTGTTTCCTTCTGAGACTGAATTACATGAGTGGGTTTTCACCAGCAGTCTGTCTGAATTGCCAAAATGTTTGATCTGTGATTATGGTGGTGTATTAGAATATCCACACAAATACATTTTTGTACTGAATACAGGTATTTGGTGCTGTTGTCAGTCTAACACAAAGAGATAATAAAACCTCTCCTGATTTTCCTCAGGTGAAGGGTTATGTGAGCAAGGGCCACCAGGTCCTCCAGGAATTCCAGGACAACAAGGTTTTACGGGGGAGCGAGGCCAAAAAGGTGCAGTGTCATGGCTATGTTTTCTATTTTTCTGGTTTTTGTTTAAAGCTTGGTAAAAAATGTAAAGCCTTCATTAAATAATGGTTAATGGTGCCCCTTCCCATCTGCAGATGTTTTATGTGTCTGAGTTAGAAAGCTCTTTGCTTTGAGTGTAGGATACTCCTTCACCTAATATTAAAGCACAGGAGTCTGAGAGACTGAGGGTACAACCAATGTCTAGCATGGATCTTGAATAAAGTAAAATGAGGTTTATGAGTATCTCCCAGGCAGATAGAAAGTGGGTGCTTTGTAACAGCACTAGCCAAGTCTGTGTGGAAATGTTTTCTAGTTCATGAATAAATTTGACTTTTTTTTATGGAAAGCAGCATTAAAATTATAAATACAAGACTCCTAATTTGAATTGGTCAGTCTGCAGTGAGTTTGTTTGTTTGCTAAGCAAAAGAAAGTCATATTTAATATATATCCTTGTTTCCAAAAAGACAACCTTGCAATGAGGATGCTGATATGGGTAAGTGAGAATCTTTTCCTAGCCCAACCATGGACATCATAAATGACTTTAGACATCTCACTTAATTTTGTACTCACTTCAAAGAGAAATATTTTTTCTCATGGAGATTGTAAGGATTAACTAATTAACCTAAATGAAATGCTCAAATATTTCACTGATGAATGTCACCTAAGTCTGTATGTGAAGGAAATTCCTCAGCTTCTTGAAACAAATCTTTTTTTTCTAATTAAATACTTTTAGTCTATTTTCAAATCAATGAAACATTCCCAGTATTTTGCACTCTTGGAGTTTAATTAAGTTCGAGATTTTGATGTATGTGGTTTAGAGTTGTAGTTAGAAATGTCAAGTACCTACTTTAAAAGGGGACACTTATTCCGAGAAAAAATAAGTCCATGGTTTTATTTTCTATTTTTGAAAGCAGTGTTTTTGTTTTAATTATTTTGCACTGTCATAAACACATTCTAATCATATTTGGTATTGGTTGACTGACTCCTAGCCACCAAATAGCTTCAGTTTAACTTGGGGAGCAGGGGGAGGCTTCTAATATTTATGCAATAATTTCTTTAAATAGTCACTTTGAAACCTGGTGGTATAGATCAGTAGCAAGAAAATAGTTGCTGTTGTGCTGAATTCTTTTAATATTTTCTAAAACCTGATGCTCAAGTACACTTTTTCAATGCAAATCTTTTTAGGTGATCGAGGGGACACGTGCTTCAACTGCATAGGAACTGGAGTAACTGGTCCTCCTGGGGAGAGAGGACCACCAGGGCCTCCAGGTAGTCCAGGTAGGGCTAGAGTCTTCACTGGTTTGCTTATCATGTTCCATAAAGTCACTTTTTTATCAGGGTGTCTGTGTACAATGGTAACAAGATATCTGTATATTGTGTTCAAGTTCAAATGTGCGTTTGTCAGCTCCAGTGCAGACTTGGGACATGCTGTATTTTGTGCAGTTGGAAAGAAAAAAGATGGGCATGTGTAAAACACTCATTCTTTAAAAATCTAGTCTTTGAAAAAATTTCTCTGTTCAAGGACAGCCTTGCAAGTATTTTGCATATTGAGGGTTTGCTGTAGATTTAACTGAGAGAGAAAAATGAACTTCTACTATTGCTATTCCTGGAATAATGGAGGAGCTGGAGCTTTTTAAAAGCATGATGTTTTTTCACACTTCTGGTTCAACTTAAGAGTTGCAAATTTGTTTCTGCTCAAATAAAATGAAGCTCTCAAAAAAAACCCTGAGTAAACTTGGTCTGGTTTTAAAGCAATTTACTTAGCTATTATCAATGAAACATCATGCTTGATATTGCAGCCTCTCCAGATTTATGTTTTTCTTTTATGTTTTTCTGCACTACTCAGGTTCTCCTGGTTTTCCTGGACCAAAAGGTGAAAAGGGGCTTCCTGGATTAACTGGCCTTGTAGGGCCACCAGTAAGTGGTGGTGTTATGTTCTAGCGGGGAAAATAGTGTCTCATTTGTCTTGCATGATGGGTGGATCTGTAAACAATAGATTTAATTTATTTTCTAATATGAATATGTACTTTTTTTGTCCATAACTACCTTGAATGCATGTTTCATATATTGTTCCATACTCAGGGAGAGAAAGAAAAACTAAAATACCTTTTTTTCTTTTCTTTCCTTTTTTTTTCCCTTTTCTCCCTCAGGGCTTCCCAGGCACCCCAGGTGCTCCTGGCAGACCTGGTCCTAAAGGAGACCCAGGGGATGTCCTGACTTCTCCAAGAATGAAAGGTGACAAAGGAGACCCCGGCTTCCCAGGACCTCCAGGTCTCCCTGGCATAGATGGCACTCCTGGACGAGATGGACTGCCAGGTTTGCCTGGCCCTAAGGGGGAACCTGTGAGTTCCGTTTTAGACTGTCTTTGACTGGATGGATGTTTTGGGAAGTCCTGTATGCATTTGACATAAAGAAAGATCAGAGAACTGGCACAAATGCACTTTGTCTGTATGTGCTAGGGCAGGAATTCTCTTCAGTAAATCTCAATCTAGTGGTGATACACTGAGTTACCTCCTGAATCTGCCAGTGGTCTAGAAATAAGCCAAGGCTTCTCTTGGGCAGGGTCAGAGGGTCCCTTCTGCCATTGTCTACATTTCACCTATGTGCTGGGAGGAACCAAGTAGCAAGGTTTAGGCCTGCTCTCTGCCATGTTAGCAAGATGCAGGCAGCTGATGAGAGCTGGCAGGATGGAAACTGCCAGAGGCTTTCAAAGCAGAAGAAATGAAACACTTTATTCTTTTGATAATAAATACATGATCTTTCCCATCATGCGCTTTCTATTTTCAGGGCAGTGTTGCATTCAAAGGAGAAATGGGTATTCCAGGTGACCCAGGGATACCAGGTCTGCCTGGAGAAAAAGGGCTTCCTGGACCTCCTGGTTTTGGCCCACAAGGCTCACCTGGTGAAAAGGGCATCCAAGGTGTATCCGGCCGTCCAGGGCCTCCTGGTGTTCCGGGTGAGTTGCTCTCTGTGTGCTGTTGAGCAAGTGCTGCAAAGTCAAACTTTGCCTGTTTTGCTCCAGGTCATCCTCAGAACATAATGCTGCTTTTAAACTTTTCCTAGAGACTTTGTACCTGTTATTTGTGAGCTCCTTTACTGAGGCTCCTCACAGAATCACAGGGAGGGCAGCATTTGTGCCATGTCATTTTAGGCACATGCCTCACCTTTTGCTCTGACCTCCAGGGAAACTTCTCCTTCTCCACTGTCTGCAGTGGAAATCCATTAACTACCATTGTATGCTTGGCTACACTGCAGCTACAACAGGTTTGGGGAAAAAAAGGGTTGCTTTGAACAAGTTTGCTTTGTTACTCTCTTGTCACCTACACAGATCCTAATCAAGTTGTGCTGGTGTCAGCTACAGAAAATACTTATTCACATGATGAAGCTATGAATAGGATGAAGCTATTAAAAAATAATGGTTCAGGAAAACTGTCTGAACATTGAACAGGGCTTCTGAGCCTCTAAGTGCTTTGTGGAGCTTGGGACTGGAGAACCTATTGACTAAAGTATTGCTGGTGTCTGAGTTCTTTGTAAGCTTGGGATGGGACTGGCATCTTTTTCTGCTAAAAGAACAGAAAAGCAACTCCTACTAAGTGATTCATATTTCTGCTTTTTGGTTTTAGGTCCAAAAGGTGATCCTGGCCAGACTATTACAGAACCAGGAGTTCCTGGTCCCCCTGGTCCTCCAGGAAGAATTGGTGATCCAGGTCTTCCAGGTAAAGCAGCAGCTAGATACTCAGGGAATTCCAAGAACTTTTTATTATGATTCTGGATAACTATGCTGATATTCTTCTTTTTACAGGAGATCCTGGTCAGCCAGGTCAGCGTGGTTTACCCGGCATCCCAGGTGCCAAGGGAGAGCCAGGTATTCCTGGCATTGGCCTTCCAGGTCCGCCAGGCCCAAAGGGTATGTTTACTGCCCTGCTACTGTATTGTGCTGGCTGGAGGAGGGGACATAAGGGGTAGTGTCTCTTCATTTTTTACTAGTGAGTTGACTTCTGTCTCTAGAATCCTTTAAAAAATGTTTGTCCTAAAGCTATACATCTCTATAACAGTTTCAGAAATACCAAGAGAAAAAAACTGCTGAGCTCTTATTACTCTGTTCACTGTCCTGCCTCCTTCTCAGTAGCTTACATTCTTCAGTAAACCAACAACACAAAAATGGGTAAAACTTTGGGAAGTGAGCTTGAATCGATAAATGATCTCCAAATGCTGCCTCAAGATGTTAATGTTTCTGATGTGAACTGCTTGTGATTTTTTTCAAGGCTCACAGCATAGGGAGTGCCCCCTCTGAGAGTCCCAGAGACCCTCTGTGGCAAAGACTGAATGCTCAAAAGTTCTCTTAGCTGAATGGGTACCCCTTCAAGTATGCTTGAGCTAGCACAGAACCTCTTTTCATGGGCTTTAGGCATGTCTGGAGGAGTTGTTCTAATGCTTTCTGCTGCCCTAATGCTCATGTTGTGTGTAGGTTTCCCAGGGACTCCAGGCCCACCCGGAGCTCCAGGAACTCCAGGTCGCCCTGGTCTGGATGGACCTCCTGGACCACCTGGTTTCCCAGGACAGAAGGTCTGTGTTTGTGCTTACTGTAAAACTTCCCTTAGAGGTTTTTCTGTGTCACTGGGAAGATGGTGAGGATGATTTCACCTCTCATTTTCAGCTTTTGATGTAAATATATAAAGTAAAATATTTTACTTGACATTTTGAGTGAGGGCAGTAAAATAGAAATTGAACTCTAAGATGGTGGCCATTTTAAATTTGTTATTTGTAACATTTTTAGGAGAGGCTAAACTTAGAAAAATCCCCTTTTAATTGTGGTTTGTTTTTTGGTTTTGTTTTTTTTTTTTTTTTTTTTTTTTTTTTTTTTTTTTTTTTTTNTTTGTTACAGGGAGACCGTGGATTTGGAGTTCCAGGACCTCCTGGGCCCCCAGGACCCCCAGGCATAAAAGGAGTTCAAGGACCTAAAGGTGATCCTGGCTTCCCAGGAAACCCTGGTCTCCCAGGCCGGGCAGGCTTTGATGGAACCCCAGGGCCCAAAGGTATTGAGAACTCTCCCCTGTTTTGTCCCCTATAGAACTTTTAAAAATGTAGCTGTGCTGGGAGGCATGTGGCAGTTAAATACAAGCAGTGCTTACCTTAGAGCCATTACTTCAAAATCAATTTTTCCAAAGCAGACACACCTGTGTAAATTGAAGACTGTGTTCTCAAAAGGCAGCTAAGGGAATAAATCCCAATCTGTGGGTCAGACCTTCCCAATCTGAAGGTCTGTATTCTAAAGACAAATAATGTTTATATGGGGGTAAAACTTTATCAATAGAATAATTGTCATTTAGATGCACAGTGCTTCCATGTGCACAGAGTTAGCAATTCATTTACCCCTGCTCTTGGCCATGGTCTGTACTGACCTGCCCAGCATGTCTGGTTTGCTGGAGAGCATCTTTTGAGTTTGATGTGGATGGTGGTGCAATGTATGTGTGTGTAGCCTGGAAGCATAAACTTCATGCAGTGCATGTTGTATGAGAACAAATCTCTGGCTTTGAGAAATAGCCTCTAGAGTGTGGGTTTTTTCTCTGTTAGATCAATATTTGTTTGCATGCAAGGATGAGATTTCAAGTACAACGTGCAGGGACTCTGCTCTGAAAGCAAATGTCTCTGAAATGAGTTCAGTATTTGACTAGACAAGAATGTTCTTTTAGGTGACCCTGGACCAAGTGGACCACCAGGACTTCCAGGCCCACCAGGCATCCCTGGCATTGGTGGTCAAGGTCCTCCTGGATCTCCAGGACCTCCAGGTCCTATTGGCCCTCCAGGTAACACTTACACAAATGGTTCCCATGGGTTATTTCTGGCATATAGCAGCAGGTACACAAGAATGCTGAAGGTCCAACTCAACAGATAGACAGTGATATTTAAGTGTAGGTCTCTGAAAGGAGTTTGGTTGCCTTTTGTCCAAAAATGACTGGTGATTGATGAAGATATGAACTCGTTCCATCTCTGCTCAGAAGGGTACATGTGCATGCATGTACATCATTCTGTTCATAAAGGGAAATCCCTTTTCATTCAGTGAATGAGCTTGCTGTGCACCGACTCTTGATGTTGCAAATATGTGACAGTCACCACAGTGAGAACACTTTCTGTGGTCTTCAGCATGCCTTGCACCAAAGCGCTTCCAAACCCATCCAGTTCCAGTATTAAATTAAATATTTAATTCTGCCATGCCTGTAGAATGTTTGTGTTGCATGTCTGTGGGCTGCACTATTTGAATGTGTTTGTGTGTCAGCACTGGGCTTGGCATTATTTGCAATGCATGCTGACAAAGTCATGGCCAGCTCTAAGACCATGGATCATGGGTTGGTTGGTCATATTCAGATTTTCATGAAGTGTGAGCTGAGATTCAGCCAAGTGCTGAACTTGAAGGTAGGCAAACAGTTGAGTAAATAGACCCATGGAGCTTGAATTCTGCTCACATGCATAGCGTGGGTCATGTTTAAATCTGTACTTCCTGAGTGGGGCAAGGAGCATGTGGTCAGGGCACCAGCAAGCCTGGAATGTGCCCAGTGTTGGGAGTCAGGGACAGAAGGGGTTGGGACAGGGCACACAGGGGTGCCCTGGGGCAGCAGTGGGTCCTGTGCCTGGCTTGCTGTGCTGACTGTAGGGTCCTGAGCTGCACTGGAGGCTAAACTGAAACAGAAGGGCAACACAGGCCTGGTTTTGGGGTCAGTGGGGGATGTATTAGAATGGGTCTGAATGTTTCATCCAGTGCATGTCTTCCTGTAACATCTCCGGTGCCAGCCAAAGTTTGATTTCATGTGCTCACCAACTTATTCTGCAATGTTGACAAATGCACAATGCCTGCTACAGTTGATGGATTTGAAATGCCTCTATTTTCACTCTTCATGTCTGTGCTGACTAATCAGTGTGGCTATTAACAGCATGGGGCTCTGAAATCTGGTGCATGCTGGAAGGTCCCGCTTGAGAAATCCTTATTTCCCTTGGCACTGCTCTGTGTCTGTTTTGTGCAGAATGCCTTACATTCCCTTCTCCCATCCTTTGTGTGTCTTACTAGGGTGTTTTGATTCTGTTCCTTTATGCAGCATTAGGGTAAAGTTTCTGGGACTCTGTTTTTCAGGTAATTTAGAAAATTCTTGGAAGGAAGTCTCTGTTCAGACTTTGTTTTCTCTGTACCACCATTTATTCAAATAGTTTGCAATAGCTCAGCATTTTTTCCTTTCTTGAATATGCAACAAATTACATTAGAATTTACTGTGTTGTCAGTGTTGTTCTAATTATGATACGGTGACATTTTTGAGACCAGAAATTAGAGTGGAATTCATTTCTATTTAAACAAATTCCTTTACCATTCTAGCGATGGAGTTTTCCTACATATTATGTCATTTTTTTTTTCCTACTTGTTGATAGAAAGCCCTTGAACGCAGAGCATGTGTATCATCATCTGGTACTTTTTTTTTTTCTCTGCCAAATGGCCACTCCAGGCACATGACACCACAGTTTAAAGCAGTGATAAGCTGCTGCTAGTGGGGACCATGCTTAGAATTAAATAAATGGAAGTCTACAGCTTATGCCATCAAGAAAATTCAATCTACCTTTTCAGTGTGCAAAGAACACATGATAACATCACTGCTAAACTTGTTCCTGCAGCTGAGAGTCGGGTCACCATTACAGAGTTGGAATACTGCTGCCTTGGAGTTATTTATGAGTTTTGGCAATTATCTCAGACTATGCCAGGGCATGCAACATGCAATATACAATCTATGGGCATAACAATGTATGCTTACATAATAGAACTAAAAAAATGTAGGAAAATATTGAAAGTTTTTTTGTATAATAAGGAAGGAACCTCTTTTGAAAATTGCTGTTCGGAGGGATTTAACAGAATGTGGGGTCAATCAATGAGAAGCTGATTGATAAGGTGTACTCCGGTGTTCAGAAAGCCAGTATCTAGAGATGAGAGTCCAAGCCAGTATCTAGAAGTGAGAGTTTTGTAAGAAACATATCAGAAAAAGCTTGTTCCTCACTTTTGTAGAGAATACTAGAAAAGGAGAGAGGGGAAGAAAATTATTTTAAAAGGTACCATCAATATTTGAAAATATCTGTGTTTCTTGTTTCTGCATACAGTGGTGGCTGCACTTTGAAAAAGATCTCCAAGTTTCCTTGCAGTCTGGTTTCTCTTAGCTGCATTAGCATTGCATTCTTTCTATTTAGATCTGTTTTCAGTAACTTTAGATAGATTTTTTTTTTCTGTGTGTGTGTCTTTGTTCTAATCTATATGTGCTTTATTTTGTTTCCTAACTTAATGACTATTACAACTGCTTACTGCTACCTGTCTCAACTTCCTGATGAGCTCTTAACTCGTTGGCTTTTGAACCTCAGGTTCCCCAGGTACTGTGGTTTCTTTACCAAATCCTTTTCTTAACTTGAGATTTATGAATTCTCCTTTTTGGTTGGCTACATTTCCAGAGTGAGCACTGACACTGTGCATTGGAGGGAAGTGAGTTGCCTGCTTGCTTCAGCAGTGCCTCAACTTCAGGGTCATTAGCATTGAACAATCTTAAGCATATTTTGACAATTGTTATTTTTCATTCAGGGAAAACACAATGCAGTGCAGAATTTTGCTAACCTTCAGAAATATTCAGCTAATGTTATCTTAGAATGTAGGAAAATGGAATAATTAGTGGAACTATGTGAATCTGAATACCTAATTGTAAAATACAAACTAGTCTAATAAATTTGGCTTTTTCTTTTAATAATCACCTTAAAATGTTGTTGAAGAGACTTGTTTTCCTTTTGAGATTTATTTGAATTGCAGTTGCTGCATCTTTGTAAAATTTTAGTCATGTTTCTCTTCAGGAGAATATGGCTTCTAACACTTGGAAGTCATTAAAAAATAAATGGTTTTAGAAGAATTGCAGGATTTTCATCAGTGCTAAGAATGGATTGCAACTAAAACTATTCTTAAGGTACTATACCCAGACACACAGATCTCAGCCTTGCCTGACCTTTTGCTAAAAGTTTGTCTCTTAACAACACTGTCTAGGGTTGCAAGGCATTCCAGGGGAGAAAGGGGATCCAGGTCCTCCAGGCTTCGATATTCCTGGTCCTCCCGGTGACCAAGGAGCTCCAGGATATCCAGGACCCCCTGGGCTACCAGGGCCTCAGGGTTCACCAGGGCCACCTGGCAGGGATGGAATACCTGGATTTCCAGGTAAGTTCATGTATTTTGCCTGTGGAGGAAGACCAAGCTGCAGTTACAGGTGGTAAGCTCTTTGTGTGGCCATGCCAGCTTAAAGCACTTAGGTGTTTATCCTGCCTATTTAAAGTTGGATAGATGTAACCATTACATCTCATACTTTTGGAAAAAAAAAAAACATTGTAACAAAAATTGTTGCATTAAAATCCTTGCTACCATTTCAGTTTTCATTGTAACTTGATTTAAGTATTTCATACATTATTCTTTTTCATAACTTTCAGAAGATAATCTCTTGGACACAGGGAGCAGTGCAAAAGATTCTAGAAGTAGTGTGTACTTAATTATCTTCTTGCCTTTCACTAAATTCACTAAATTGTTCCAACTAGTATTTGTGTTTCAAACTGGGTAACTAAACCTCTGGGAGATATAAACATGCTTTCTACCATAGTAGAGCAGTGCAAATTTTCTTCTCATGACCTAACTGGAAAAATTGCCACAATTTTCAAGTGTCATTTTATCTGATTTTAATTACTACAATAAATGAGTGCTTGTAATTCCATTAAAACAGGCATGTGCCGATTAATAAATACCGTAGAGATCCAGGGAAGTAAATTTAAGGTACCTGATGGGTTTTGAGTTTCTGTTCAGAATGATAGTGTGGTTCCATGCTTTTAGGTGCCAAAGGTGAGATGGGTGTCATGGGAGCTCCTGGTCCTCCAGGGCCTCCAGGAACTCCTGGAAGAAATGGTCTGCCTGGCTTGAAAGGTAATGTTTGTTCTATTCACCCCTGAAAGGGATGCAGAATGCTGTTTTCCCTGTCCTGTGATGAAAGAGGTTTTTTTAATACTAACATCTAGATTTTAATTTCTGGAGCCTGCCTAAGTTATTGTCTTGTGACAGTGCTTATGTTCAGAATTTTCTTTGCATTTTTAAGCCATAGCATTCAATCACTATTTAGTTAATGCAGTGAATTGTTAGCTATTTTAGAAGCATTTCCTTTGGATTGATGGCATTGAAGTAGGGCAATATTTCTGAAGTGTGTTTTGAAGTCTGCTTAAAATAGCAGAAAGAAGAAAATCAGTAGCTTAGGGTTATGGAGTCATCAAGAATTGGCTATATAGGTATCACAGAGAGTCTCTTCTCTCTGCATTTTCCCAAGCCCCTTGTTGGAGATGAATTTTGAAAGGGTTTGGTAGAAAACCTGATTCACCTCTCCAGAACAAGGAGGCTCTGAATCCAAAGCTGCTGTTGCTTTGTGCTGGTGGCCCAGTGTGGTGGGGCTCTCCAAGTGTCTCAGACAGGCACAGCTGCTTCCTCTGCTGTCCAGAGCTGGCTGCCACCCCTGTGCACTCCATTCACTCAGTTTTGTTCCAGGGCTCAAGATGCTGTGGAGCACCCTCCATAAACTGCCTGATCATTCAGTGAATTCCAGCTTCATGAATAAATCATGGGATGCCTATGTAAGAAAAAGCATGTACAAATACATTAGCCTACCTTAAGGATCTTTTTTTTCCTTTTGTTGGCTGTACCTACTGTAGGTAATAGTGGATTACCTGGTCCACCAGGGCCTCCTGGACCAGTGGGGCAGAAAGGCATCAAAGGTGAAGCAGGTCTGCCGGGTCCACCCGGAACACTTGATCCCAAACAGCTGGGAGCAAAAGGAGAAAAGGGGGAGCCGGGTGTTCCAGGTAAATAACTTTGCATGGGGGGGTATGGGGAGGTGGTTTGTCCTCTACACATAGCAGTGAGCTGTGACTGAATCCATTACTGTTCATTCATTCTTACAGGAAAAAATTAACTTAGAATATAGATGTGGTTTAAAGGTCTTGTATTTAGGCTTTTTCTAAAGGGATTTTGTGACAGAGCTCCCCTTTATGGTTAGTTTGCAATGTCCTTGCTCATTAGCTGTTCCTATTATTTGGCACATGGCAGTTTTGTAATAGCACTAAGGTTCTTCCAGCAGGATTACAATTCAGTCATCCAGGAGTTATTCCTAAGCATGAGGAGAGGAGGAGAGGAGGAGAGATTCATCGTAGCTGCTGTGCTGGCTGCACTCCTGCTGTCTCAAAGGCCCTTGGTCTTTCCATATAGGATGAAATTGCTCAGGTCATCTGCTCATGCACCACCTTTATATTCTCCCTTTGGTTGTGTCTCTGTACCACCTGTGAGCTAAATGTCATCTCTGTGTGTGTTTCTGCTTGGGAAGTTGGCAGCCTGGAAGTCTTTCTCAAGTCTGTGTTCTCTCACTCTTGCTGGCTTCCTCCTCTTCCTCCACCAAGGGTTCTGATGTCTCCATTGAACTCTAACTTAGTCTTGAGGAGATTATAAAATACTCTACCCTAGAGAGAGACAGAATGCTTTTCCCTGATGTTGTCCCAGCCATTATTGTGCTAATTCACCTATTGTATTAATTTCTTCTAAGCCTAGATAGCATCCTAAAACACTGTTTTTCTTTTTCTGTGGAAGGCAGGTTTAACCATGTCAGCAGAGCAACACAAAGTTCTTCTGGGATAACAACCACATAGAATTTGTAAAAATCTGCTAAAACACCTGCATTAATTCTTATAATGTATTAGTTCCAAAGTGGTTTTGGTGTAGCAATGTAATTTAACTTGTATATAAATAATGAAGATGAATGCAGAAGTTAGAATGGAGTCTGCTCATCCAGAAGACAGCCCTCTGAATGAAGTATATTGGCATTAGTCATGAAGTTACTTTTTTACTCTACTTACTTATATTGTTCCTGTTCTGTAGTAATTTTAAATTTTCCAGAACAAATATTTTGTGTTCTGAGATACTTTTCTTTGCTAAACTAGGAGGAATTATATTCACTGAAGAAAAATCCCTGTTTGGTTTTTTTATTCATCCATAGCTACATCTGATCTCTTAAGGTAAAAGAAAACATACAGTAGTAGTGATAGTAATAATAATAAAATGTGTCTTTTTTCCCTTGAGGTATTCCTGGTTTATCAGGCCAGAAAGGTTATCAAGGTCTCCCAGGTGACCCAGGCCCACCAGGACTTAGTGGCCCACCAGGTGTGCCAGGATTGCCAGGTCAGTAAACAAGGCCTCAGCTGGAGAGCTTTGATGAATCAAGATTTGCATGTGTTTTTATCACATGGAGTTGGGATGTTCATCCACTTATATCTAAACTAACCTTAGGGATTTGCACTTAAAACTGCAGCACAGTTTTGGGACATTTAAAGTCGTTATCCAAACGCATGCTTGAAGCCCTTTCCTTCAAACAGACCCAAGAGCAGGTTTAAACTGATCCCATTAAAGATTAAGGTGTCTTTTAGGATGACTGGAAAAGTACTTGCTGCTTGAGCAAGCAATGTGACTGCAGAATCTGCCCACAGGACTTTCATTTCATATCTTTATTTTGTATTTTGCTAAGCAGTGTATTTTGAAAATGGCCAAATGGATTATTGCAAAGGCTGTCTGGGTGTCAGATATTTGCTTTAAAGAATTGCAAAGACCAAGAAAACTAATTATGTTTTGCACGGGTTCTCCCTCCAGCTGTAACAGTTTATCTGAGCTCTTGAGTCCTTGCTTGCTGGGTCTGATGTAGGCACTGCTCTAAATATTTTGTTGGGCTTGGGGAATATTATTAACCATCCAGGATTCAAACTGGTTTGGGCATTGTAGGTTGCATTTAATTCTGTGATAGAAGCTGCAGAATACTTGTTGCACATAAGAAAGATAGAGTGTGTTCATTCTGCAGAGGAACTTGTGAGAGACCATGTCACGCCACTACTGAATCCTTTCAGATTCAGGACTGAGAATTGAGATCCTGGACTCAAACCTGGGCTGACATTTGACCTATTTCATTAGACTAAGCTTCAAAACAAATAAGCAATGGCCCTGATCAAATCTTGGCTTGCAACAAACTGAAGGTGTTGAATATTTTGCTACAAACAAGTGTGGAAAGGCAAGTAGGAGCAGTATGAGGCCTAAAGCAACGCCAAATCCATTGCTTGTAATCAGATGATAAGCATGTTCATATGAGAATGCATGGCTATCAGAAACCTGTAATTATTGCCATTAATTAACTCAATCACACCTTTCCTAGGCATCAAGGGAGACATGGGGCTTCCTGGGCAGCCAGGACCAACAGGACCTCCAGGATTAAAAGGAGCTATGGGAGAGATGGGGCTTCCAGGTTAGTTTCTGTGCTTGAATTTTACTTCGTTTGGCCCAGTGTTCTCCTTTTTATATATTCCAAAGATGACACTGCTAGTGTCTAGTATGTAATAATAGCAATAAAGATGAGGATTGCATAAAACCCTACAGAAGTAATTGAGAATTTTAGGCAATTGTTTTAGTTTGGTTTTAAAACTAGAAAAGCACTAGGTATTCAAGACCAGCAAGTCAAATTGTTAAGCCTTTCTACAATCCTTTGATTGCTGTATTTTGAATGATTTCTGTGAATTACTGCAGAAGTTTTATTTATATATTTTTTAAAATTTCATTTTATCTTTTGGACAGGTCCCCCTGGGCTTAAAGGCAGCCAAGGAATAGCAGGACGTCCAGGGCAGCCTGGGCCTGCAGGATTTCCTGGACTCAAAGGGGAGAAAGGTGACCCTGGTCTTTCAGGCATTGGCATTCCTGGTCCCCCTGGACCAAAGGTACCTTTACAAAATTCTTCAATTGAAAATTCCATGAGGAAATTAGATTTTGTGTTGATTTTTTTCCCCCCCCCAGCTGTTATATTATGTATAACTGTAAATATGTATATAAATATATTAGTAACAAGCAGAGTTGACTTTCAGATGAGATAACAATTTCTAATTTTACAGGTGAAAATATATAAATATAACTTAATCAGGTTAAAGGAGAAGATTGTTTAACAGACTTTTCAAGCTGGGTTTACTTAGTGGCCTAATCTTCACTGTGACACTTCTGTAGTTGCTAGGGATTTATACAATTAATATCATTGTCCCCCTGTCTAATTATGTAGTTAACTCCTAAAAAATTAAGATGTGCATTTAAGAACAAATTACTAATAATATAGCATAGTTACTGCTGCTTAAAATTTTAAAGTCTGTATAAAGTATTTTAATTAATATTTACCTGTATCATCCTTTCTGCCACCCACAAAAAAGTGACAAAAAGAATCTTCAGCATGTCTTAACAGTCTTCACTGATGCCTTGCAATTGATGTTGTGCACAATTAACTTAGCAAAAACATTGCATGATTAAAGCTGCACTGGTTTCCTTTTTAATTCTGCATTATCATGGGGTAAAAATCTCTGATCCTGCTGGAAGAAAGGAAGATCCTTTTTTCTTTAACATAGGCCAGTTCTGAGGAAAAACTGTGATACTGTCCACAAAATTATAGGGGAAAACTGTTGAAGTCTTTACTGTTGCTATTTTTGCTGAATTTTGTGTTGAGATGATTCACATTAACTGGCTATGAGGGGAGGTGTACACAATATACTTGTGACCTTGATGTGATGGTAGGATGGGGAACATACAATAAGGGCTTTCCTGTCTTAAAAAGTCTGGGTTCTTATTTCTGCTTAATGTTTTCTAGGGAGATCTTGGCTTGCCTGGATACCCAGGTAGTCCAGGCTCTAAAGGTATAGCTGGAAATCCTGGTTTGCCTGGATTTCCAGGCAGTCCAGGTGCAAAAGGAGAACCAGGCCTTCCTGGATTTCCAGGTAATTCTCAACAGATTTCTTTTCATTTCCCCTCTTGCTAATATTGGTACGAACAGCTAAACACAGTGGGCAACTGGAGGAGGCTCCAGCTTCTCAGAGTTTCTGGCAATCTGCTGCTTCTAAGGTTTGTGCTGTTGGAACAAAGTTTTTACCTCTGCTGCATTTACAGCACTAAAGGCTGTTCTACAAATATGCTTGAGCTGCTTTGATGTAGAAAATTAGGGAATTTACAACTGTGGTCGTGACAGCAGGGAACTTAGAAGAAAACAAAACCTGGCCGTGAACTTGACCGTTTTTACCCTCTGTTTCATGTCATCCCTAAAAGACTGAACAGCCACAACCTGTACTGGAGCACTGCCTTGATCAGGCTCAGGTGCTGTTCAGAGCAACAGGTCAGGTGTTTTTCCTACTTCCCACTCAGCTCATGCTGTAGGGGTGGGAATCCAGTGTAAACTCCAAGACCATTTTTATTAAGTTCCTTTTTCAGGAATAGAAAAGAGGATTGGAGAAGGACTATTCAATCCCAGTTCATAATGCTTATCATTTGTTGTCAAGCAGACAACTGTCTCTAAAATGGTGACTTTCTAGCAAACTGCCAGAGTTGCTGTGTCCTTGGCCATGAGCACTCAGTGGTTAAGAGGAGGCTTGAGAGTAGCAGTAAGGGCAGTTGTACCAGTATGTTTTGTTTCTGTACATTCTTGGCTTTATAATCCATCTCTATGACCAGCTGTAAATCTGCAAAATGAGGATAAATACAGTATCTTGGTTGAATTAGCTCATTTGTTACTCAGGGAATCTCAGACTGTAGCTTTTCAAGATCTGCTGAAAAGTCAGCTTTGTTCCTTATTTGACTGAAATGCCTGTACTTCACAGGAACGCCAGGAATTCCAGGACCAAAAGGTATTGAGGGCCCTCCAGGTAATCCTGGCCTGCCTGGACCACCTGGGCCAGTAGGTGAGCATGGACAGTGCAGCAGAGATCAGCTGCTTCTGTGAGAAATGTAACTCATGAAGGCACCTCCTTTCTTACCTTTTTAGCATCATGGAAATTATCTATATGTACATGGCTGCTGGAACACCACTGCATGCACTTAATTCACTGACATTAAATAGTAAAGAGAGAAATTTTAACTTTCTTTTGAAGACTTGTATTGCTGTCAATTCATTCACTATTGAAACAAGAAGTTAAGTGTTTCTGTATTTACCAGTTTATTTATGCAAAGTATTACAGTGGTCTAGCCTGGTTTTATAGGAGCAAAATCCTGATTTATTGTAAAGGGAAGCATTATATTTTTAGCAAACAGTGACTGCTTGAAAATTCACAGGCCTAAAAGCCTTTTCTAAATTGTCAGGGGAGAGAGAAAAAGGTTTAATTTTAAGATTACACCCCTGTAAATCTTTTTGCATTACCACATCTTTAGATTCAGATGGTGGAGAAGGGGATGCTAGTTTTCTTTACTGCAGTTTAGGCAAGACTCTGCTAATGTGTTCTGTCCCTGTTTTAGGTGATATTGGTCATCCTGGCCCTCCTGGTCCTTCAGGGGAAAAGGGACAGCCTGGCCGAGATGGTATCCCTGGACCAGCGGGTCAGAAGGGTGAACCAGGTGAGGTGTCCTTCCTGTTCCTTTCCTCCTCTTCACTCTGCCTTGGCATGTCCTGCTTGCTCTATTCTTACTTTCCTGTAACTCCCTTACACCTACAAAGCTGCTCCTGTGGTTCCTGGCTGCTGGGTGACTCACAAAGGGTGCTGGCAAGCTGCCAGGGAAGCACAGGACAAGAATTCAGTCAGCTCTCGTGGATTTTATTACCTGGCTTTAACACCAGCCCCTGTTCCTGTACTCTATGGTAGCTGTATTGCTCCAGCTCAGTAACACAGTGGATAAAGAGTGTCATCACTGCTCTAAAGATAGATGTTCAAAATCTGAAAGAGCATGGATTGCAAGGGAATGGAAACACTTATGAAAGTTACAGATGCATTCAATAGCAAAACCTCCAGCTTTGGTGAAGAGTGAGTGAACGAGAAACCAGGTAATCTCAAGGAATCACTTATTTAGATGAACTGCACTTGGATTGTTCTAAGCCTCATATTCTTATTCCTGGAGACCTGAAAGATAATATTAATTTTTCTCTAAATCTATCTTTTTTTCAGGTCTACCAGGTTTTGGGCGTCCAGGACCCCCAGGACTCCCCGGGTTGTCAGGTAAAGCTTTTCTGTTGCCCTTTGTTAAAAAGTTCAATGTAAAATGCATTTACACACCAAAAACAGGAAGGGTATGTTGTGTTTTCTGCAGCAAATGAATGTAATAGCTACAAGTATTTTTTTTTCCTCAGCAGACTGTTTTAAATTAACCACAGCAATAAAGACATTTTATTACTGACCACTGTATTTTGTAAATTATCAATTATGCAGCCAGAAAAAATGCACACAGAGCAATAGCCTAGTGCATTGTGTGAAACTTCACTGATTGGTGTCAGTAAATAAAGCATTCATACAACAGATGACAAATGAAGCTGCTTTGACAGTATAGGTACTTGATACATTGCTCTTCTCTGGTAGCATTAAAGCTCCTAAATTCTCCAGGATTATTTGAAAATTTTGCAAGTATGTCTTAATTTTCAGCAATATCTCAAATAAAAGGATGAAGTCTTAATACTGACAGGTTTCTTCACAGAAAGCCTTATTTGTAGGCTTACAGTCTCCAGGGATGTTTATGAATTACAGCATCACTGACTTAGTAAGACTTTTTAACATGTTATAAGCTGTAGCACTTTCTCCTGCAAGAATTATTAGCCCTCATTCTTTTCTGAAGTTAGACAATTTTACACTCTGCAAATAAGGGGAGTTGTGGCCAGACTTGTGCCTTTGGCAAGAGAGATAAATGGCTTTTGCAAGTTGGCTTTTGAGCTTTATATAAATTTTTAACAGTATTCACAAACATGACTTTTTACAGGGCAAAAAGGAGAACTGGGGTTACCTGGCCCGCCGGGACCCCCTGGACTTCCAGGTCTGAAGGGAGAACCAGGTTTCCAGGGATTCCCTGGTCTACAGGGTCCACCAGGGCCACCAGGAATACCAGGGCCACCTCTGGAAGGTCCTAAAGGTAGCCCTGGCCCACCAGGTGTTCCAGGAAGGCCAGGTAAGAGCATGATCCATACCTGTGAACATCTGGCAGTACTTTGATATTTTGCTGGTAGGTCATCAGCCTTTAAATTGGTCCTATTTATTTGGATGGATAAGGTCAAGCCTCATGGCAAAGGTGTGCGGGCAACCAGAGAATTTTGTTGCCGAAAGCCCCCAGTAACTATAAATAAACCAGCCTCAGTTTCTCTGAATTTCTGATGCCTGGCAGCAAAAATCAAAGGCGTTCCCAGGCGGGAGGTTCTCCGCATGCTGCCCCAATAATCACTCACCAGCACGATATGACCTCTGAACGTCTGAGACCTTTGCAGTGCTGTCACGCGATCAGCAAACGTCACCGTGCACACCAAACATGAGTAACAAACCCCATCATTCTAAGAGCCATGAAAATCAAATTCCCACTAGCATCCCAGCATGACCAGATTGGATACTGCTCCTCATCTCCAGGCCATGTAACACAAGTCATTGCTCCATTGTGTCACGTGGCTCCCGTGGACTCCGTCGTGCCGTGTTCATCCTTCCATTCCATGTTTGCATTTTATTTCTGCACCAGCTAATTCTGGGAATGAGCAAACACTGCTCTGAGTTAACATTGCTGAGCAGCTACCTGGTCTGGGTTAGAAATTGATTTGTTTTGTGTTCTAGAATGTTTATTTGCATTTAGATACTGCTCTTGAAAAAATCTAATTTAAATGAACCTGCCACAGCTCCAGCTCAAGCTTATTGCTGGATCTTTAATCCAGAAGTACTTTGCTACATCTAAGATTCATCTCACATAACAGGCTTGACATTCTCCCTAAAGACGACCGCTTCCAAACCAAGCCATTGGTTGATGACAGGGATTTTTTCCTTTGCATACTAATGGTGAAGTAATATTTTTATTTATTGCCCTCAAATTATTCTTTTATTTAAAGACTTTTCTGAGAAAAGTTAGCTTTGAATTAGTACACTTGTAAAATAGCTGCAACACAGATATTGTTGATTTTTGGGTATCAAGGGAGAGTTTAGCTTTGCAGTATTCACTTGGAAAGATTTAAAGGTTGGCCTTTTCCTTATGCTTGCTTCTGACACAAGAAGAGGCAGTCATGCTGAATTATGGTTTTTTTTAATGGAATTTTATCAAAATATTTTCTGTAGAGCTGGAATTGAATCATATGTTATTATCAATGGCTATATGAGTTTTTTCTTTTGCAGAGTAGACTATGAACTCATATACCCTAACTGCATTTAAAAAATGAGTCATTATAAACATTTGATTTTAATCTAGAACACCTTAGAACTGGGTTGCTGTTTGCCAGTATAATAAGATTTTCTTTTAGTGCCAGCAAAAATACTTCCGCTGTGTTTCATCCTAAACCTGCTTTGTGTGTGACTGATGTGGAACAACCACCCTGTGGGTTAATAATCTCCAGCCAGTCACAATGTCTTCCTGATTTCCTATTTGGTTAGTGGAATGAGGAGTGCATGCCTTCCCCCTTTCTCCTGGAGGAACTGACTCCCTGCAGTGCCCAGGGGCTCTAACCAGGCCGTGGAGCATCCCTGCAGCACCTTTGTAGCCCCAGTTTGCTTTTGACTGTTAATTCTTCTGTATGTAGAGTAGTGCAGCAATTAAAATTTTGGCCCAGGACAGTGATTGGTCCATAACAGTATAGGCTTTCATTTTTAGAAGTTTCTTACACAGAGGCTATCTCCACACTTTAAAGAAGTCTTAAAAATTAAACCAGGCTAAGCAACCTCTGAGATTTTCATAAAAACGTACCAGCTGAAGCTCTCTGCTCTGCTGTAGCATTGGGGTTTTATGGAGCTGCTCATCCTGTTCACACTTCCCTGTCTAAATCAAGTGTTTACTGATTCTGATCAGCTGGGAAGGTGGAGCAATGGTGGGACTCATTTTGTGCAGGTTTATGAGCAGGGGGAACAACCAGTGAGGTTCTGCTCAGCCATGTTCTCTCTCTTTTTCTCTTTCTTTCTCTTATTTCCGTTTTTGTTGCATGCAATGTATAAAGTGAAGCATTTGTTTTGCTCAGTTATGTGTGAACTAATGTGGATAAACCAAACTATTATTGCAGTTCTGGTACAATCAGCACTCCAGCCTTTTGTTTCCGATGATAACAGAGTCTATTGTTGGAATGCTGATTTTGTAACATTTTAGCATGAGGCAGTTACTCATAAAAGCAGCTGTGTGGCTGTCAAATTACCCCTTCTAGGGACAGAAATAAACCAGAAGCTGTTTGCGTGTACTGTTTGTTGTTGACTTCTGGGTATATTCTAAGATTAGTAAAAGAGGTGAAGTCAAACATGATGTAGCTCTCTGCCTCCAGTTGAGTTACCCCTAAAATAAACATTGATAGATGGTGTTGGGATAGATTTATTAATTCATTATAAAATTAAGCCAATTTCCAGGGCAACAGAACACTGCTGTTACTGCACATGTCTATTTTCCTTGCTGTGAATAATAATAGTTTGGTGGTTTGCATACTGTATGTTAAAGGAATATTGAGCTAAATCTAAGAATAAAGGTTTAGTTGAATATGTTAGTTTGTTGATATTTCTAACAATTTTGATGTTTTTCCCCTTGTTCTAATGATGACCTTGGTGAATTCTGACCCCCTACTCCCAGGTCCCTCAGGTTAGCCCCGTAACTCCAAAATAATAACTTTGCATGAAAATGAATGTATTACTTTTGTAGTGCCTAAATGTAGATATGCAGAGTCATGTTTCAGACATACCTTTTAATTTGTGGTGGGAAAAAAATGCTCGGAGTTGGCTTTCAGCCATCTCTTCCCTGTTGTTGTGGGACTGACTTTAGAAGGACACAGTTGCTCTGCCCATGGTAGAGGACCATGTGGATCTAGATTTGCAAGGCTTTTATGAAGTGTCCCCAGCTGTGAAACTTGTTTTAGCTTTTTTTTTTCCCCTCAATGCAGTTGGAAACAATATATTCTGATTTTCAGCTTTTTTTAAAAAAGCACACTGCACTGTCCTCCCATGCCTTGCTGCGTAATTGTGTGTTGCAGCTTGGGCAAGTGACAGTAGTCGTTTTTGTAGCACCTGCTACTGTTGATTTTGGACACTCTGAAGTGACTTAAATTTTATACCAACAGTATCTGTAGGAAAATTTATATAGACTAACAGTGATGCTTTAGATTCCCAACTTAGAGCCTTTCAAGTTTTCAGTGTAGAGGAATCCTTACTTCCATTGTTTTGCTTCACCAGCCCATTTAGAGGAAATGAGGAAAGTTCTTTCTTTCACAAGTATTTAATGAAAATACAGCTCACAGCCTTGCCTTCTCGGGCAGTGGGACAGAATTAGTTAGAACATAGTCATTTCCAGACATTTATTGTAACTTTAGTGTATCAGCAAAGAGCACAAACTGGCACTTGGGAAGATTTTAACATCTGTGTCAACTGAAAATGACTTGGTATATCTATTTAATAATAATGATGTCTCTAGGTTTTGCTATGATGACTTTCAAGCAGCAAAGAACTGTCATGAAAATTTAATAAAGGAATACATTATAGTTTTCAGCCTGCTGTCCTATGCACCACGAGGTAACAAATGTGAAAGCCCCTGATGTTTGAATCCTATCTTTATGCAGCCATGTCAAAAAAAAGAGACTGTGGCTTTACCTTTTAATTTAACTGTGGTCACCCAAGCAGTAACCACACTTTCAAAGAGAGCTGCCATCATGGGTGCTGAGGGGAACTGAGCAATTGCATTGCATTTTGTTCCACTCTGGGATGTGATCAGTCAGAATTCAGTGATGAACATGTGTAGGACTGATTTATAAATCATAGCAAAACTTACCTATCAGTGAAATACAGTTTATAAGTACTTAACAGTAACAATGAAATGTCTATGTCATTATTTTTAACAACTGTATTACAGTTAGTATTTAAAATAATTTACCAAATATCCAAGAAATAGTGCTGTGAGGTAAACCTGATGTGTATTTGTTGTAGTTTTTAGCTGCAAATTGCATGGTGATATGTTGATATAATGAAATCATTTCACTGACACGAAATATGCAAGTGGCACAGGAGCTAAAATACATATTAACTTAGGAGCATTGTAGGGACAACCAGCTTATCTTTCAAGAGAGGACATTTAAAGCATATTTCTAAGGATGTTATCACATGCCATTTTCCATATAATCTTGAGCAGGTAAATTAGCGTCTTGAAATATTTTTATCAAGACAAAATAATGCCAACAGTAAAGACAACAAATTCTAAATTTGCAAGTTCTGCTGTATTTTTGCTTACAGCATTTGCAGCCCTGTTGATCCATGTCAATCCTATTACAGTTTCAAAGAGGGCGTAAGCCTACTTTCAGTCCTGGAATTGTTTTCACAGATAGTTGAGGCTCACACCTGATTAGTGATGATAAGTCCTTCTGTTAGTCACACTTCCTCCCTGCCCAAAGCAGAATTTTGCACAAGAGTAAGTTGTAATCACAGTTTACCTATTTGCCAAGCTCTGGGCCCTGTGAGGCTGAAGCTTGTCAGTGAAATGGTTCCATAGTCCAAACCCTGTTGTGAGCAGGACTAACCAGTTATAGGCCTTAGCTGTAATGTTAAAGCAATAATACGTTCTCTAGTGAAGCTTTAAGTTTGCTGTTAAATGAAGTGTCAAATTGCTTTCAGTAGAGCCTAGTCACCAGAATAACTTGTATCTGAAAATACCTGTTTGTGTATTCATGTGTGGTTTTATGCATGCATGTGGATTATACTGTAAATACAAAATATGCTGGTGAAATGGGTTGTTGTGTAGTGTATATGCTGTCATCTGTACTATTTCTAACTAGTAATCTTGTTTTGTACTGTGTGATGTCTGACCCTTCTAACATCGATCATTGGGCTTTGGTGAACTCTGATCCTTCCAGGGCCTCCAGGTTAGACTCTTAACTCGGGCAATTTGTTTTACTGCGTTGCACTTGATGTAAGAGAAACAGATGTTTTCCTGTAATTCTGGGATTGTCTTTTTAAGGGCTGTGGTTACTCTGCAGACTGATGTGTTTGATTAGCATGCCCCAGATGGTAACCTGGTATTATTTTGCATGTGTACAGTACTAGACCAGTATGAAAGAGTGAAATGAACACAAAAAATGCTCGCATGATGGGATGTTTTCTGTAGCTGAAACTGCTACAGCATATGTGTGAAATCTGGTACAAAATTGCCCTTGGTTTTAAGAGGGAAGGAATTCTTTACTCAAATTTGCATGCAGAAATACAAATCATAAAATTTATCCATTAGGTGTAGACTATGAGGATGTCAAAGGAGATTATAAGTTATTCAAGGTTGCAAGAGGACGGAAAATCCAGCACACTGATAAATGTTGTTAGATTTGTACTACAGGAGAATGTCATAGAACTGTCCTGCAAAAAATCCTTTTGTTAATGCAATTATGATCTCTAACTTGTAAAATGTTTCTAGCTGTTGCTGCACTTCCTTTTATGGTTTGTTTTGCCACAAATTAATACTGGTTACCTTCCATTTAGAAGGTGGGACAAAGGTGGAGGTCTCATCTTTCAGTTCTTCAGATACCAGTTTCTTTTAATACCCACTGCTTTGCTTTGGATGAACCTGGCTGTAGCCAAGGCAAAATATTTAAAGACCAGCCCAGTTTCTCTATTAGGTTTACACAATGTTAGGCTACTAAAGATTTAAAAAATCAATTGCAGGGAGAGTCATTCAACATAAGGAAGTTTCTGCAACTCAGGTTGTTTATGTAGGCAAGGCAGAATGACAGGCTTCCTGCTGCCCAGCAGTCAGGAGACAGTTACACGTGTGTCAAATTCTAACAAGAAAGCAGCACTACAGTGTTTACACTGTGCTGTGTCGGTGTTGAGACTAGCTACAAAAGGAATTCAGGCTGTTAAGAAGCACTTAAGATATGGTGAATGTAATGCAGGTCAGCAGAGGGGATATTTGTACCATCTAATTTTGGGTTTCTTGGCTCCTAGTAAAGGCACTGGTCTGGTCACCTGTAGGCTGCTAATGCAGGTGAGCTGCAATGCCTTCTGGAAAGACCTGCCTCATCAGCTAGATAAGGGGCCTTGGTTCCTGATTTAGGTAGTGCAAATAATTCCTCTTATTTGTTTTCCTTTTAGTTTTCCCTGAATTTAGCATTGAAATAGAACTGGGAAGTTAAGCCAAAAGTTTTTTGGTTGGTTGGTTAGTTTTGTTTTGTTTTTTTAAACACTGAAGGCACAAACCTGGGGAGAATGGATTATATATACTGATGTGTGCATATTTGTTCTGCAATGTTAAGGTCCACCAGGCCCAGAAGGTCCACGAGGGCCACCAGGCAGTGGAGGACTTAAAGGGGAAAAAGGGAACCCAGGTCCACCTGGTCCACCTGGCCTGACTGGTCCAAAGGGAGATCAAGGACCACCTGGACGCCAGGTAGGAGAAGAAATGAAGTTTTCCCCTAGTTAATTTTTAAATCCAATAAAAATTGAATATATTTGGGTGGAACATGCAGTTAAACATAATAACATAAAAGCCAAACTGTGGTAGCTAACACCCTGTCTTGCAGCAAGGAAGAGGAGCTTTTCCTTCGCTGTCCCCAGCATCTAGGCAGGACATCCCTGCCATATTCCCACGGGAGCTGGAGCTGTCGATGCAGCCTCATGTTCCCACTCGCTGACAGCCCCCCATGGCCTCAGCCCTCCACAGCCCCAGTGTGCTTAGTTGTCCCCAGCCACCTGTTCCATTCTGGTTCTCTGGAACTGCTGAAATGAGGGAATAACGTCAGGCCCTTCTCTTCAGGGGGATCCTGGTCGTCCGGGCCTGAACGGAATGAAGGGTGACCCCGGGGTTCCAGGCGTTCCAGGATTCCCAGGTATTTCACTGGCTGTTCCCAGGTATTTAACCAGCATTTTGAGCAAAAACCTCCGGACACAGTAACAGCCTGTTTAGGCCTTTCCTGCAGTAGACTTTGCAGAACAGCATGTTCTTTCAGTGGGTAACTGTGTGAATTTGATGTTTCAGGTATGAAGGGTCCTGCTGGACCTGCAGGACCCGCTGGCCTCACGGGCAGCCAGGGACTGCCGGGCCCACCAGGTAGGAGTCCTGGATAGTGGCACGGTCACTTTTGCTCCCTGTCAGTAGAATTTGTTACATAGATGTAGGACTGAGTTAGTCTCAGCCAGCAGTCAGAGTGAAGTGAGCAAGATCTTCAGCACAATTCCAACCTGTACTTTTTAGCCCCTACAATTAGTTCTAATATGTTTTATACTCTGTATCCAGTCTATATGGATTAACTCCTGTGAGAGGGGTCCTTAAAGGGAGTCACCAAGAGTAGTTTTTTCCTATATATAGCACTTACTCTCTTTTGCACTGATGGAGCTCTTGGCTTCTGATTTTGAAGTAAAGAAACTGTTTCTAGTGCTGTCTTCCACCTTGGTTTATCTAATACAAATCTTCCTTCTCTCAGGTCCACCAGGTTTACCAGGTACCATTGGACGAAGCATTGTTGTCAAAGGTGATCCTGGTTCCCCAGGTCCTCCAGGCCAGCCTGGGTCCAAAGGGCCACCTGGATTGCCAGGGCCACAGGGATTGCCAGGTATGATCCAAGTGGCTGCAGAGAACATGACCACAAGTGTGGTGATGCACCCATGACCAGAAGTGTATCTGAGTGCAGCTGGCAGTGCCAGTGACGTGGCACAGGCTGCAGAAATGAATTACTGAGCTCAGCAAGGGGCAAGAGAGAAATGTGGGTTAATAGATTATAGATAAACACAAGATTCTACCATATACCTCTGGTTTAATGAGCTGTTCTTCCCTTATGTATCAGAAGGAAGCAACAGATGAGTCACTGACAACTTCAAGATTTCTGTAGTGAGATTTCAAAAGCTTTTATTTCAGTTTTGCTTTTTTGTGTTCTAGGTCCAATTGGTCTTCCTGGTGACCCAGGAAGAGATGGACTTCCTGGTTTTGATGGTCCAGCAGGACGAAAAGGAGAGAGAGGTCATCCAGGCCAACCAGGTATGGTGTTTATGCTATGAGGACTGACTGGAAAAAGAGACTCCCATTTCTGAATGGAAGCTAATACTGGAAAGTAAGATCTTTGCTTCATGGGAATAATGATAAAATCATAATTTTAGGATATTCTTAATGCAAAAATATTACAAGCACCTGAACATACTTTGATTTGAAATATTCTCAGCACCAACACATTGCTGGTCATTGCTTAACACTGTCAAGTGCTTTACCTCAAGCTTAATGGCATTCCCTTTGCAGCACAGATGATGCAGAGGCGATAGTGAAGATTGTAAGAAACTGAAGAGAGATTAGTAAAATAATGCTTATTTTGCATGAAAATTATGAATGGGGAAAAACAGACTTCATAAAAGAGTTTCACCAAAGTCAGAGATTGGACTATTATTTAGGTATTGCTTAGAACTACTGAACTAGGATTTGAGAAATCAGACTTAGCCATTGGGGCAGTTTCCTAAAGGTGATAGATATTATTCTAATGCAACTAGTGAGAAAAAGTATTAGAACTAAAACAGTTAAAAAGAATACAAAAGTCCATAACACCTCTTTTTCCTTTTTCTGTGAGCAGCTCTATGAAATCTGTTAGCATTATTTTGGTAAAAAATGTAAATAATGACTGCAGAATAACACATCTAAATATTTGTAGTTATATTTCCTGATATTGCTGTCCAAGAACAGCCTTTTCTGATACATTTCTCAGTTATTTGACTAATTTTTGCTCACATTCAAGGCTGTTCTAGCTTATGTCCACTTTTAGTAACCTATTCCAAAACTGACAGCAGCTTTTCTATTCATGTTGATGGGCTTTGGCTCAGGTGTTACCTCAGCATGGCCTGGAGTGAGACTTGCCCCTGTTTCTGGCTCTGCCATTTATTTTGTGATCTTGAGCAAGATATTTCAGCATTACCTTAAGCTGCACATGCAGATATGTTTTGGAAGTGGGAAACTGATTGAAGTCATTCCAGTGGCTGCCACGTCCTCTGCAGTCATCATAGTGCCTGACAGCCCTGAGAGTATTTAACTTCACAATACCCCTACAACACAGAGAAGTTCCACTGTTGGAACCACCTATGACCATCTCCCTGATTCAACCAAGCTTAAATGAAAAAACAATCCAGGAAGACAGTGTTAGCAAATACCAGGTGCCCTAACACACAAGCACTTAATCATGAGACCAACATTCTTTCAGAGCTCTGCTGGTCCTAAATGCTGTTAGTCAATACTGTGTGTTGTGTTTCTCTCGTGTGAACAGGTTCACGAGGAATACAGGGACCTCCTGGTCCTGATGGCTTACAAGGCCCACCTGGTCCTCCTGGAACAGCTTCTGTTGCTCACGGATTCCTTATAACTCGGCACAGCCAGACCCGGGATACACCACTGTGTCCACAGGGAACATCAAGAATCTATGATGGATTCTCACTTCTATATGTGCAAGGAAATGAGAGAGCACATGGCCAGGATTTGGGTGAGATATTCTGTATGCTCTCTCTTTAAGAGGAAACACGTTGTAGCTACTTCTTCGAATGCTCGGGTTCTCTGAACACACAGCAGTCTTGGAGATTTCCTACGTGGGGATGGGGATTGTATACTAAGATCTGCTGTCTCCAGAGGATGCACATTGTAATTCAGGATGAAAGAATGTACACCAAAATGGAGAAGTGAAGTTTTCCCCCATGTGACAAACTGACAGCACCTGCTGTGCACTCACTGGAGGGAGAGGAAGGATCCACAAGTACCGTTCTCAAAGAACTGCAATAAAAAACAATGAAGTGAAAACTTGACTGTCTTCCGTGTCTTACTCTGTAGGTACTGCTGGGAGCTGTCTTAGACGTTTCAGCACCATGCCCTTCATGTTCTGCAACATCAACAATGTTTGTAACTTTGCATCAAGGAATGACTATTCCTACTGGCTGTCAACCCCGGAGCCGATGCCGATGAGCATGGAGCCACTGACTGGGCAGAGCATCCAGCCCTTCATCAGCCGGTGAGGCAAAGCAGGCCATCGGGTCTCTTAATACCTGCATAAACAGTACATCTTACCCATGTGTTTCCAACGTGCAGGTTGAGTATTAAGAGATGAATCTGTCATGTTTTGTTCTGGGAGAGAGTAGAAAAATAGTTTGTTTTAAAGTATGCGTTGTCTGCAGAGGCTCATCTCCCTGCAGCAGTGATAAGAAGAGGCTGTACAAGCTCTTCTCAAATAATTTATCTCTGTAGTCAGCAGTGTGAGATCACTGTGGACAGGAAAGGGAACCTGGGAGCCACTGGCTTTAGGATTAGGGCACTCGCTTGGGGACTTGGAGCTTCCAGTTTTTGTTTCAGGACCTGCTTCAGTATTTTACCCAATGTAGTGAAAAATACAGACACATTTGAGCTCCAAAATACTCTTATTGCAGTTACAAAATACGTGAGAAATAGAAGCCTAGATTAATAGGTGAGCCTCTTGCAGGTGAGTTTTGTTCCCTTTTTCAGTGTAAGAATTCTTAATAAAATGTACTCATATTTAACATCATGTGTTTCTCTGGTATTTCCCTTGTGTCCAGATGTGTTGTGTGTGAAGCTCCTGCTATGGTGATAGCTGTCCACAGTCAGACCATTCAGATCCCTTCATGCCCTCCAGGCTGGGACTCCCTCTGGATTGGTTACTCCTTCATGATGGTAAGAACTGCCTCCTACTCCAGAAGCAGCTACTGCCCACCTGTGTCCTCAGCTGCTTTAGAACACTGATGAGAACTGCTAGGGTTGTCATTTGAAAGCTTTTCCCTTCAATCAGTAACCAAGGTGGTCAAGACTGAAGTACACAGATCCCAGTATCACTGACGTTTAGGGAGGTGTCTGACACCACATTCTCTGTCAACAATGAACAATGACTTTTCAGTAGCTGACTGCTGAGCTATTCAGTTTTTAACAGCTAAGATCCTTGTTTGTGTCTTTCTTTCCTCCACTAGCACACGAGTGCTGGAGCAGAGGGCTCTGGGCAGGCCTTGGCATCACCTGGATCCTGTCTGGAAGAATTCCGCTCAGCACCGTTCATTGAGTGCCATGGTCGGGGCACCTGTAATTATTATGCCAATTCATACAGTTTCTGGCTGGCAACTGTAGAGGTGTCAGAAATGTTCAGGTAAGAAAACCTGTTTTTTGTCTGTTGCTTTATTCCAGAATGAATGCTTTGGAAACAGAATTTATTCAAAAGATCAAAAGAGATTTGTTTATAGGGGTATAGGGAAATAATTTAGCTTGTTTTCCCCCTCACAACCAGTTTTTCAAGTGTTTCTTTGGTAAGCCTTTAATATTATGTAAAAACTTGCTAGGGCACATTCTGTTTTGCAAGGAGTCAGATTCTTTTT
Organism: Phainopepla nitens; assembly: GCA_013400175.1. NCBI lineage: Eukaryota > Metazoa > Chordata > Aves > Passeriformes > Bombycillidae > Phainopepla > Phainopepla nitens. The sequence continues at coordinate 199,881 of VXBQ01004377.1, forward strand.
GTTTCGGTTCTTATTCACATTTTGTTGAAGTACCTCCTCTGAAAGTAGTCCTACTGTGTTCACTATATTTGGAGCCCAAAAGAACAATTTTGATTTTTTTTCTTGCCAAACCTTTCAATAGACTCAAATATTTGGAAAGGTAGTTCACAGAAATACAAAGGATAGGAGTGAAGGGCAAGATCAACTCTACTTAAACCTTTTAAGGCAAAGGTTCATATGACTTGTTTTTTAAAATCTTGTATGAAGGAGGTTTCCTGCTCTCCATGCATTTTCTTCCACATGTTGCAGAAAGAAACAGGATGATATTTTGGCTGCAAGGAAGCCAGTGACCATTCTGTGCTCAGCTTCTCTGCAGTCAGCATTTCAGCTGGAGTCTCTCAGCTCTTCCAACTTTTTTCCCTTTCAAGCTGAGTAGCAAAACATTTATTCACTGAGGAATCATCTCCTTTCATAGAATGAATAGCTACTGCTGTGTTTGTGTGCTGATAAACTCTTAATATTCCCACTGCCACCTAGTTAAGAAGGGCTGGCACTATGCTCTGAGCAGTGGTGGCCCCTATGATGGTTTTGTGTAACCTACAATCCGGGTACTTGATGTGATAATTCATCACTCTTCAGTTTTCTGGGTAGTTGATCATTGGTAATTCACCAGTGAAAACTTCCTATTAGTAGATTAGAGATTTCTGTCTCTACTGTTTTCTCCCTCCCATTAAAACAACTTCCTTCTTTATTCTATTTTTTTAAAGAAACTTTTAAGCATTTGACTTATGTGTGTACATGCATATTACACTAATTATATTAATCTCCCATCTCGTTACCCTTTCAAAATAAAAATAAATTATTTGGTAAAGCTACCACTTAAATACAGCTCTGACTGTAGCAGTAATTTTTATGTGTTGTTAAAGTACCCTTCAACAAAGCAACCCAAAGGCCAGAAACAGGCCCCAGAAATAGTCTCAAATGTATATTTCACCTTCCCCTCGGGTTGTGTTTGTGCTCTATCACCTGCCAGACTAAAACAGGTGCTTAGCATACCTTGGGGACACTGAGACACTGACACAACTGAGCATCTGTCACCTGGTGCTGGAAGCAGACAGAATGATCGCTCTTAGAAAAACTCTCCACTTCAGGATTCATTTCCTGCTCACATACTTGAGTTTTATATGAAACAGTGAATTCAGTAGAAGTTGAAAGGAACTGCAAACAAAGAAAAACCTAATCCAACCTTTTCTTTGTGTCTGTCAACCAGCAAACCTCAGTCTGAGACACTGAAAGCTGGAGACTTGAGGACACGTATTAGTCGTTGTCAAGTTTGCATGAAGAAGACGTAACATCTTGGAGAATGTTTTATAAAACAGTTGAAGATTCCTAAGATGCACTGTCTTCCAGCTGCAACAATGGTGCTACTGTGCAGAAAGAAAAAAGAAATCCAAACTGTTTTAACCATGCAAATTCAAGTGTACCTCACTCATGTGCCAAACTAAGGGTTGTTCAGTACATATTTGACAACAGGACTGAGATGGAAGAATTGACCTCTTGGAAACAGAAAAGAACACTGGAGGTTCACAAAGGATCAGAAGATGAAATTTTTCATTTCTCTCCCTGTACCGAAGTGGCACCTTTTTGATCAACCAAGAGAATAGAGAAGAACACGACGCACTGAGTATGTTTAAATAACAAGACTGCAGTTTTGAAAAACATTTTTCATGGTGCTACTAACCCTACTGTATTTTTAATATGAAATTTTAAGCTTATTTCTCTTTGTAAGTAATGAAATGTGTATATTGTGTAAACACCTTTTTAATCTAAACTTTCAGTCATCTAGAAACAAACCAAACTGATATAAAAATCCTTATGTCTAAAATTAAAAGATAAGACAGTATTTTATTATGAAACTTGTGGTACAGAGAGAATTTACCCCTCTTATGCCAACTTATTCATTTAATTTTTCATTTCCTTCCTCAGCTGCCAACCTGATATATTTGGGGAATGCACAATTATTCTGAAGTAATTTTGATCAGGGTTTTAAATGTTGTACACCATACTATCAGTGGTTTTATTTGTGCTTAGAAATCCCAATCCACTTGAAAAGGGGCTTTTTATCTTGTGAAAATATGTGAAATTATTAGCCATATTCTATATCTTTATTTTATGAATACAAGTCTCATTCACATTTTAGTAATCAGTTTGGTTTAACCAAACCTGTCCTTTGGGAATATCCAGTTACCAAAGCATTTAGGATGATGCTTACATGAAACTTCAACTCTGAAATGGTGTCATATGTTTTATCCAAAATAGTATACACGCTAAGAAAGCTTCTGAATAAAATAAAGCATAAACTGGTGGAAACTTTCCTATTTACAAATTAATCTTTTAATCTTATGTGAATTTATACACATCCACAATGTATTCTCACAGTATACAGCAACTCTTGTGTATGTATAGTTCACATAAGGCCTTGAAAGATGGTGCATGCAGTCTTTCTGATGTCAGTTTGTATGAATCCTCCTATGTATGTCTAAAGAGTGTCACTACTTGTGCAATAGCTGAAAAGTGATCACTTTTGTATGCATGACTGTTCAGCTTCTATGGTCAGAGCGTTTCATTTACCCTCGTGTATAAACAGCTCCCTGACAATGCAGGGCTGTCAAGTGACAGTACTTTAATATTTTTGTTGTATATTGCCACCTCGACTATCAATACAACCTAACTTGTGAATTAATTAATCACCTCTATACAGGTGATGTGTATTTGTTTATTGAATACTGTTAAGTAATTTATCTGCTAATGGCTGTTCGTTCTTACCTTCCAGTTATCCCTGTAAGCACGGAGCATCTGACATCTCCTTGTTTTACACATTGACAAAAGACATAGGACTGGTGACTAAGCAGGTGGCAGTGATATACAATGAGATTGGTGCTGATTTCTAAAGTTTTCAACTAAGTATGAAACTGAAGTTCTTTAGTTTAAAGTGAAAAATAATAATAGCTTTGTCTTTTTTCCTTTAGCTGCAGTTATATATGTTGGTAGAGAGTGGGAATTCAGCAACGTGTATCTTTCAGCTCAGTTTAGTTTGGTTTGCTGATGCATGTAGTAATAAACTGAACCTGCTGCTACCTCCAAGTCAGGAACTGAAACCAAAGCTGAAATAAAATAGTAAGTCTCTTCATGTAAACATAAGCCCTTATCTTGCTGCTGGCTCTGCAGAAGTCTAAAATGAACATAGCAGCCAATCCCAAGCCCTAAAAACAGCAGAAGAATGGATGCTAAGGCCAAGGAGCTCTCAAAGGACAGGGCGTCCCTGGCTTCCCTACCCACACCCCATCTTGTGTTTACCAACACAGTGTGTTCAGATGTGGGGACACAGAATAGAGTGGACCATGTTTAGTAAACCAGTGCATAACTGGTGCGTCTTTGTAAGACCTGGGCTTCTCTTGCAGCATGTAAAAACCAAGACAGGAAATCCTATTCCAGGCTAAGGTACAGAGCACACAGACCTGCTGGTCTTGTGGCAGCTTCAGGGCCCAAAGCTGTGAGATGACCACAGGCAAGTGAAGTATGTAAAGCAGCTGTGCTTGTGCCAGCTCCATTCTCTGTTCTGTCCCTGCAGGTCTGGCCCTGATCTGGACAAGAGTCCTGAACCTTAATCAGCTTCAGCCACAGAATTCCAAAGGGGTGACATTTTACTAAGAGAAGTGGTCTAGACATGAAGGAACATCTTTTAATTTGAGATCTGCAGCAGAGATTCAAGAGATGTTGGGTTAATTCCCACCACACCTTCTGTGCCTTAGAGCAGGTAAATCACTTGACCGGTGCTGGATCGGAGTTACTGATCTATAGAAGAAAACACGGTTATTTTTCTCTCCTGCTTCTTGATGCTTAGACTGTAAGCTCCTTGGGGCAGAGATATTGAGGGGGCTCAAATGTTGGTTGGGGCCTCTAGGTGCTATCCATCACTATATAAACATTAAACTACAGGTAAAAGTTTGTGTTTGCAGCTTTATTACTAAAAAAGGAAAACATTGCTTTGACCATTGGAGCCTTAAAATAGTTTTCAACAACACCTAAACACTGCAGCTCTGGACACCACTTCAGCTCCAGTTAAGGCTCTTTTCCTGATGTCTGGTATGTCTTTCCAGAAGTTTTTATTCTCATTACTAATCACATAGATTTGGGCTATTTTAGTTAATCTCAGCAGGCACCTGGCAGAGCTGAGCTGTTGGGGACCTGCTGCAGCCACTCGAGGGCACAAATCGTGGCTGTGACAGGAGCTGTGACAGCAGCACTGCCAGGTCTGGCCCTGCCTGGAGGAGGGAGGGCTGCAGGGAAGCTCAGCAGGAGGGGGGTCATCAACCTTCCTTGCCCAGGCCCCCTTCCTGTAGGCTGCTGCAAGGTGGGCCACTGTAAATTGCAACCAGAATGATGAGTGAAAAAGTGCAATTTTTCTAAAGGAATACTAGTTTTAATCCTAAAACCAGGATTTAGCAACCTTGTGCCTAGGCTGAATTTACACTGTTCTAGGGGTTTAAAAAAAAAACTTCTGCTTAAGACAGACTTATCAGTCCCTCTAGAAATCCTATTACAAAGAGCAAAACGCTTCCTTCAATATCATATTCACTTCTAAGGTGGGATTTAAACTTCTTAAACACTGCTGCAGTTCACGGACAACCTCTAACCAAAATGGGCACAACAGGGCAGTGCAGCATCACTTCTGTACCCTGAACTAGATGTCACACACAAATGTTGTGCTGCAGAAGCTCTGAAGTCTGCAGCATTTTGTCCTCTGCTGTGTAAGTCAATTCCTCCCTAGTGACCATTTCCAACAAGAGGTGCAGGAAGGATCTGTTCTAAAAAGTAGTTCTACAACTTGAAAAGAACAACATACTGATTTTGCAAGCACCAAATGCTCAAGTTCTAAAACGTGATGTTCTGCAAATATTTTCTATATACTTTGACAGCCAGCTGCAGTACTTTTGTAGTCAGTTTGCTGCCTGAACTGTGCTGCTGTGCCATGCTTGGGACACGCCTGAGGGAGGCCTGTTGTGCCAGATTCAGGACTGTGCTGCTGGGAGCACTGTGTTTTCAACAGGTCCTTTCCAGAAAAGTTATGCTTCAGATAACCCAACACTGCTGGCACACAGTACTTCTGCTGCCATGGCTACTTCCACTAGAAGCACAAGCTGAAAACTGCACAGGAGACTGGAACAATTTAGTCTTTCCAGGTTAGTCTAGTGAAAAAAAGCAGGACACTTGCTAATGGGAGACAGGGGCAGTGATTAGCTAAGGGGAGCAGTAAGTGTTCTACATTTTAAAATGTAGGGTAAGTATCTAGATCTCCCAAGCTTTGGAAAGGAAGATTATTAACTCTAGCCCTTTGCAGCAGACAAGTGAGCACTGCCTGAGGCCACCCTCAGCCAAGGTGACAATGACTAGGCAGTATAGACACCTGATGTCCCTACAAAGGGTTCTGTGCCCCTGGCTGTAGCACAGGATGGGGGCTGAGGCTGCTCTGCCAACAGCAGCTCCAGTGCCTGCTGAGCTGTTGCCTCACACTCAGGCTGGAACCATAATCCTGCTTTAAAAAGTTGCAAATTAACTCATAAGGAAACCAAAGTAACCAAAGACTTGGTGTGTTTCTTTAGCAAAAGGGGACAAGGGGGAGAAGTTTGTCTTCCACAAATGCACAGCAAGCTCCAGAGCTCCTGCTCTCCCCAAGACATGCTGCTCCACAGCTCTACATGGACAAAAGAGGGGAGAAACTTCTATGTATCTGAGGAAGCACTATTGCTATAGCCAAAAGAGGATGCAGGGATATAAAAAAAATTGCTCATTGTATTGATACCTGGTTCATGTAACAAGGTCCTTCTTCCAGTGCTGTGAACCACTCACTCCTCAGGATTTGGTTATTTCCAGTACCACAGAACTCAGGGAGATGCACAGGCCATGAGAATTGGGCAATGTATTTCCAAGCAAAGACTTTTAACATGTACTCTAGTGTCTGTCTCTGGATTCAGTCAGGAAGTCTAACTTTCCTTTTGGCTTTAGCTGAGAACTTTCACTATCCCTCAGATGCAAAAGAGCTCTGGCACCCAAGGGGCCTTAAAAATCAGTATAAAAAGGTGTGCTCTCACCTAAAAAATGCCACAACCCTCCAGCAGTTGGCCAGTTTCAAATCCAATGAGTCAAAGGTAGTTTGCAGCACTTAACTGTGACACTGTCACAACAGTCTAGACAGAGTTTGGATAATTGTCACTGTTTGTACTGCTGGTGGGGCTCTTTCTGCTGTGGCTGAGCAGCCCTGTTCTCTTTTCCCTCCCAATACAGGCTACACACTATGCAAAGGGGCTCTAAGAAAGGGGCTGGTTTATTTGAGGAAAACTCTATTCTTACAGCAAACTTGACCTTTCCAGGGAGTTGTTTCCATGTCCTGTTCTGAGTAACAAGGTAAGAATTAATTCAGGTAATTTTAAAGAAAGGTCTTATCCAACATATTTCACAGTAATCACCCACATTTTTGGAGATCATACAGGTTCCCATCTATGGATAAAAGCCTCTTTCTGTAGAAAATTATTTGCCATATCCCTCCTGTCAGTTAGGAGTCTGAAAAGGCATTACCTTTTGTTGGTATTTTCTGACTTCAGTTCTTTTTACAGTTGGGTGCATTACTTGAAGTTCATGATGAGATTACCTATTTGTGTTTGGGTCACATACTGAGACCTATTTACTCTATCTTTAAAACCAACATGGCACTGTAAGAGATACAACACCAAAACACACTTGTTCCCTTCTACCCTAAAGTCAGGCCCCCTATTTGATAACACACTGCTAAAAATTTCTTCAAGGACTAGTATGTTTTGAGCATGAGACTTCCCTATCCAGTCATGGACAGTTTGTGGCAATTTTTTGTTCATGTCTTCTACATATAAAGCAGAAAATGTACTGGGCACTGATTTTTTTTTTTTTTCCATTCAGAAGCTTAATTTTTTACAGGCACTATGAATCCATGGCAAAGAAAACTTCTGGCTTTTTCTGTACATTGCCTTCTAAACTAAGTGGAAAGACAAAGAAAGTGGAGAAATGGGGAATCACTACGCTGAAATAGTGCTAAAACTTCTCCAAATCTTCAGGGATAGAGGGTGACAAAACCACTTTCAGGAGAAGCAGCTGCAGCAGGAGGTCTGACGGAAAAAACCCAAAAGTTTGTTTAAAAATAAAACCCAGACACGGAGCTACATGAACACGTATTTACTGCAAGTAGCTCTATGGAAAGCCAAGTCAGATAAATATAAACACTATACAGAGCTTCAAGCCAGTCTCCCAAAACCGCAAACGCGATGTGTTTTACAAAGAAAACAACAGAACAATATTTACAATGGAAGACAAAGCCAGATCAATCAGCCCAACTTTAAAACAGATCTGTGGAGCAGAAATAGCAAATATAATGAACAGTTTCAACCCATATATGTTTTAGTTTGTACAGACAATAACTGTCCAATATCAAATTAAATTTACAGGACAAACATTGTTCTATCATTGGTATTTTTGTACTATACAGCAGCATAAACGGGTAGCTGGAAGGTAGTATATATAGTGATATGTTTTACATCATCTGAAAATGTTCTTCCAGCACAATACTGAATAAATTAGTTGCTGTAAACTAAGAGATTCAAAAAGATTGCATATTTATTATGCCGTACCTATTAGTATTTGTACCACTATATTTGAGGTTACCCATTTACTTATTTATTCAGCATGTATTAAATCAGTGCTGTATATTGTACAATGGCAGCCTCAGGGAATCTAATATGAAATAAGTATGTAACAAATTTCTTCAAAACAACCTTTTCCTTTCACACTAAATGTTTAGAACTATCTTCATCCAAATTTTGATTTCTTAGAAAAGATGTAAAGCTTTATAAAAAGCTGTCTACATATTGCATTATTCATTTATGAGACCAACCAACAGCTATATGGCAAGACAGTATCATGGTCTATAAGAGTGGTCATGTTTTTAATTCCTGTATGTTTAGCAGCAAGTAATTGTACCAACTGAAACTTCTCTTCCAGAATCAAAAACAGGTCTGTGCTTTTAAACCCTGTAGCAACAGTTTTTCCTGTCACTAGACACTGTGTAAACTGATTGGTACCATGTTTCCTAAAAAAAAAAAAAAAACCTCAAAACAATCACCTTGTATTTTAGTGACATGTACATTTCATTACTACTCAGAAACAGATCTTGGTACACATCACTGAACAATCCAAGCTGACAGTGTCTAATTTGTTGCACAAACTGTACCAGCAATCTAAAGGTTGTTTGTTGGAGGTGAGGCAGCCTGGCACATCCGTTGTACAATATACATGTGGAGGATTCTCAGCTGTGTGGTGCAGTACAGCATGAGGATTTGTGTACCACTCTGAAACCCTTTAGCAATCATCAGTGCCTTTTAAAATCCATTGCATGTACCAATGACTAGTGTCATGCTCTTTTAAGTTCATAACAGTGTTAAAAAGCTAAACTCATTTCAACCAAAAAAAAAATTCAGTACAAGAGTGAAGCACTTAAATTGTAGAAAAATCAGGGCTTATTTTAAAAATGTCAAATAGTCATTGTTCACGTTTCTGTCAGTGGGATAAAGACAATTGATGAGCCAACATTTTACTTTTTTTCCCCCATTATTCCAGAAAGAAAGAACAAAAATAGTCCCAAATTAAAAGTGGGACTTTGGTTGAAAGTAAGATCAATTAGGGTGGTTTCCCTTTAAAAAGCTACAGCTGACAAGTCTAATGCAGAAGTCACAAACATTGGATACGACTCCGCAGTTCTTCATTCGAATCCATGAACAAAAACCTCATTTTACACAATTCATATTTATAAACAAGAACAAAAACAAACAATCTACAAGACAACCAGACCATTAATCCTACTTTGTACATACCAAAATTCTGAGCAAAAAAGAATTTCCGTTTAAGCTCTGACAGACACTTGATTTCAAAGCCTCTAGCCTATGCTCAAGAAATACCTCTTGTACCATAAAAGCAAAACCTTAAAAAAAAAAAAAAGGCAGAAGAGGTCTCTTTTCCTCAGACCTGTCATGGGTTCACCCCTCAAGCTAGCGTGCACCTCTCCCTCCCTCCTTCTGCCCAGTCACCTGGAAAAATCCTGAACTGCCAAAGTATGTCTAAGCAATACATGTTTTAAGCTAACCACTTGTTAATGTACCAGAGAAGTAAAACCCATGTTAAACAGACACTCAGAAACCAGCTTTGACTTCTCAGAATATAAATTTTTTAAAAAATTAACAAGAGAGGCAGGAAGAAGAAAGGGACATACAGGGATCTCCTATTAGCATTCACACTGCCTCCCAAATAGATATGACATGAAAGACCAAATTCCATCACCAAAGCACAGCTATGAAAAAACGTCAATTCAAATTAATTCAGTTGTGGAGAGCTGATGTCTATGAAAAAACATAATTAAAAGGATGTGTGTCTATGTCCGTGCTGGTGGAAATGAAAGTAGCCGGCTGGAGTTGAGCTTTGCTTCCAAAAGCACCACACAGTTTCTGGAGTTACCAGCAGAAAAGTCTTCTCTTCCAACAATGGTTTCCATGGCAATGCAATCAGTCTAGAAAGGAGGGGAGAAAAAAGAGTCAGTGGCATTTCAGATTCAAGTTATAGCAGAAAAAAAAATGTTTTCTGGGGAGGAGAACACATGGAGCTTATCCACTGCAGGAATGAGAGCTGCTGACTGCAGAACACAGGTCCCTCACCTCTGAGGGAGGGGACACTCCCAGATGCCAACCCTTCTGAGATCCTGAGGGGAGTCTGAAGCAAGCACTGAAGAGCCACTGCAGCCAGAGTGACACGTGTACACGGGACAGGAACTGGGGCAGCAGCCAGGCCATGCTGCCAGCCCATGCTGGGCACGGCCCAAGGCTCACAGCTGCCCACTGCACCGTCCCCCACGCCCCGCCCAGGCTGGAGTGCAGAGCCCCAGCAGTGCCAACACTCCCCCTCACAGCAGCCAGAGCTGCCACACCAACACTCCCTGCACTTCCAGCTCCAAGCAAGGAGCAGCAAGTCATGACAGCTGCCCTGTGCTCAGCTTTTGAGGAAAAAGCTTTATTTATAATTAGAAACACATCAGAGTACACTCGTCCCTTTTTGAATAAAGTCTCACTGAAAGGCAACACCCAAGTACAAAAGCACAGAGCTACAGCCTTCTTCAGGGGCTTCAAACTGATTGGAAAAGGCAGAAGTCCAAGCACTTGCCAAAAGGAGGGACAAAAAATATACTGTTGTATTGCAGGAAGATACAGATGGGTGACAAGGCAGAAATGAAAACCCGAGGAAGTCTGCCCTCAAAGCACAGTATCAGCCCTGCAATAAACCACACACATACCAAGGTGAGGGCAACTCAAGAGTTTCCTGACATGGAAGAAAAAGTGATGAAGGGTGTACAAATGCTTTCTGCAGTTGCATGAACACAAATGAGGAACATATAAAAAGTCACTTTCCAGCTCTCTACAAAACCCATTCTGCTCCCAGTTGAGTCAACGTGAACACTGATTTTCAGTCTGGAGGGCTACTGCCAATCCACCCAGTGAATCACACTATCTCCTAGCTGAGACAGACTGTCCTCTTCCACCATTTTTGTCCTCTCAGCCAAGACTGAGGCCACTGTCCTCTGCCAGGCAGGTGTCTTTGCTCACCTTCTCTCTAAGGTATGAGGTACATACCTGCAGGATGTTTCCCTGCAGTACAGCAAAGAAGGAAACAGCCAGTTGCTCTCATTGAGAAACAATGAGTGCAAGAGGTTTAGTCTTTAGAAAACAACAGATACAGAAATGTCAGCTACTTTTTCCCTCAAAGGCACACAGTGCCAGCTCTGTCCCTGTTCTGGGAGCTGCCTGAGCTGCAATATGGGAACACTTCATTACACAGCACAGCAATGGCAGCACAGGCCTGTGGAACAGAGGAAGGGGTTTCAGGGCTTAATCCTGCCCATGCTCTTCCGGTGGCTCACAAGGAAATCAGTTACATCTCACTGCTGAACATCTCATAGTTCTTCCTTGCCTCTGTTCCAGGGATATGCTAAAGAAAAAATGACCATGTAAAGAACAAGCATTATGTGTAATAACGCAAACCTGTATGTTTACGTACAAACCAATCATGAGGTATGCCCACACAACTCCACCCTGTGTTAAAGAACTTCTGATTTCTGTCCAGCTAAAAGCACCATCCCTCCAAAAGCAGTAAGAAAAAAAAATAGAAAAAAGACCAAAGCTCAGCTGAGCAGCTGTGCCCCATCCCAGCACCCAGCAAAGGCTGGCCATGGCTCCAGAGAGAGACAAAGGCGATGGCAGGGCTGGCAGCAGCATGGAAGTACAGAGGGGTCCCTTCCACTTCAGGAGGAACTCCCTTTCAACCCTACACAGCCCTCACCAAGGTCCAGGTTGCCATGTTTCATTTTTCAAATATTTCAGTGATTTCAAAAATACAGTAACTTAGTTTTACTCAATTACAGGAAAAAACAACCAAAATACACTCACAACTTGAGAATCTCTATTTATGTTATTTCACAGACATCATAAGATCACTACAAAAAGCTACTGCTTGGTACAGCAAAGGCTTTGTTTTCACAAAAGCCAACTGAAGCTATTATTTCTGAAATAATTTTCCTCTTCAGAAAAATATTGTTTTGTTGTAAGACCAAAGGATGAAAATATGCACCACAGCTTGCAATGAATCACACCTCAGTGATGCATGCAAGTCAAACATTAAAACAGTTAAAGCTTCTATATTAAACTTATACTCAATAAAAATTAACCTTACCAGCATCCCCCCACCCTTTCCTTGCTGTGGACCTGTAAGCTCACATAAAAGGAACTTCAAAAACTGTCTCTGCTTTTGTCAGGACATTTTTCCTCCACGCCTTACACACAAGGCACACCTGAAAGCTGTTTGACAAGTTATTCTAATCTCTCCAAGCACATCCCCAAAACATTTTGAAGAACAAAGGCCCAGTTACTTGAATCAGACAATCCCATATGGCGGAACTCAGTATTTACACCTAAAATGTTTTGAAATTTTTCATAAATGAATGCTGAATTACATTTAAGATATTTGGAGGGGAAAGGGAAGAGCAAAAAACCCCAAACCTTCTTAAGTCCTAAGTTCAATTCTCTGAAGCAGCCTGATCTACTGAGGCAGCAGCAGGGCAACAATTCTAAAGCACGAGCATCAGGTAACCCTGGGCAGAACCCCGAACAGCACAGATTAATTTATCAGAAACCAGAAGAAAGCCTGGGACCTCCCTGCAGCATCTCCCCTTCCTAAAACTCTGCACATCCCGAACAAGAGCTCACTAATTTCCTGCCCCCATAAACTACACTTCAACATGTTTCTTCTTCATTTTTAAGGTAAAACAGAATTGTGTGAACTGTAAATAAACATAAGTGAGTTTCACACAAACATTACCTACAATCTGATGTCAGTTTCATAAAGCCTTGAGTCTTTCATACATGGAGCTATTGGTTGTCACCACTTCTCTAATCCCCTTATTAAAGCTGGAAACTGCAATATTGCAGTTGGAGCAGTACGGCTCGCTGGTGTCCTGAGTCATCAGCACTTTTTTGGTATAAAAGTATCAAGCATATATATGTGTGTGTATATATATATATATGTATGCATGTATGTACACATGGACACATGTATCAGTCTCAGACAGAAAAGGCTAAGAGCAACTTGTGAAACTTGACCACATAAAAGAAAAGTATTTCATCTGAAATCTAAGAGGAAGCCGAAGTCTTGGAAGATGCCTGCCGCTGCAGTCAGGGCAGTGCCCGAGGGCCGCCCTCAGGAGCCCACGCCTGCTGCGGCCACAGGCCCGCAGCTCACCCAGCACGAACCTCCAGGCACCGCACAAATCCCAGTCACGCCCAGCGCAGACTGCACCCAGGGCAAGGGGGGTCTGCAGGCCAGCCCAAGGCAGCGGTGCAGCGGCAGTCAGGAGCCCCGGCACGATTCCTGAGGCACAGAAACGCCTCAGGCCCGCGGAGCCGTGCGGGATCCCACCCCTCAGTGGGGCTCACAGTCACTGCTCCCACTGCCCGCAGCGCCCAGCAGCCCCCCGGCTCACCCGCGCTCCAGGGGGGTTTATCAACAGGCTCCCACACCTCAGAGAAGCTGTTCATCAAAAGAGGTGTAAAATGGGTTTAATGTGAGAACAAGGCCCGTGTGTGTTGTGCTGCTGACACCTGGATTCCCACCTCTGTGGACCCTACCAGGAAGATCCTTTTGAAGGGATGTGGCCTTATTTTGAGAGGTTGTAAAAGTACTTACACATTAAGCTCCTTGACAGTTCTTCTCTCCCACACCTGAACTGCTTCCATTTTTTCATTAACCAGTTGGTGGAGGAAACCTAATGAGGCCATGCAGTGCTTGAAGAAAACAGCAGTGCTTCTGTGAAGCTGAATAATCTTATTTCAGCCTCATAATGTAAGATTCCTCAGACAGTCTTCTATGTTAATAGTACAAATACGAGAATTGCTGATCAACAATAAGAACCAGATTAACACTTCATAACAGATCCCATATGAATGGATTTAACTCAGCACTGACAGAACAGTAAAGGAAGCTGTCAGAAAAAGGGATGAAGAAACTCTTCTATAATATAAACAAATTACGAGAGACAGGAGGAACAATTCTCAAAGAGTAACCCAGAATTTCCCTATAGTTCTCAAACAAAAATCCCACCAAATAAAACTTGGTGGCCAGATCAGACAGAACTTTCGCTTGCTGTGTAAACACACAGCTGTTCCTGGATTGTCACAAGCTCTTCCAAGAAAATCTACTCAGTCTAAAAAAAAAAAAA